>RJWH01000072.1:1368357-1786470 GCA_004363575.1 Solenodon paradoxus | reverse complement strand
TGCACAGGGGCCACCTATCAGAACTACTTCCCTTCTTTTCCCTTTCTATATAAGTCCCTCCATTTTAATAAAATTTTGCAGCTTGATCAGAATTCGTTGTCTTGCTGTCATTTTTCGCGCCTCTTGTCCCACCCCTTTCATCCGTTCTAGGTGGATCTCCTGACCCCAGCTGATTATTCCGCAGGTCGGACTCAAGTTACCAGTTTTGTAGATGCAACGGTTATTGGTTATTGCCATGACTACCCCAGGGTCAGTTAAGAGAGTCAAAATAACCAACATAGATAAGAATGATCAGAAATCTCAGTACTGGGAAACATTGTTTTCACCTAGAACACATTAGTCTCAAGTGACAAAACTGCTTTCACATTTGCACTCATTTGCATATAGCACTGCATGTGTTATCAAGGTCACTTGCAACAAGCAAAAGTCTTTTATGCCATTTTCAGCTTATGTTCATAGGGAAATTTGAATATTTGTAATCTACTCAAATTTAGTAGCTTTTGTATGTAGAAAACAAATAATGATTACAGCAAGAGCAGGAGTAATGTGGCTGACAGAGGACATTAACAATGGATAAAATCAGGTGACCATGGCCTTTTGGAAGGTGAAAGTTAAAGGCGAAACAATAAAGATCAGGAGGTTTAACCTGAAGATTAAAAATAAAATGTTTCTTTAAAAAAGATGGTGCAGAGTGTAGAGTCAACCTAGGGCTGTTTTATGTCTGGGGTAGGGATGATTCTGTCCATCAGCGCGCCAACAGAACACCGGTGGTGCACTCCACGGATTATTCAGTGAGAGTTTCTTTACAATGGGTTGTTTTCAAGGATATAAATGTAGGGTTACCATAAGGGAACATGTCATAGCTTGGAGATAAATGTTTAATTCCAAGACTGAAGGAATGTGGGAGAGGAGTCAGTTGGCAGAACTAGGAAGGACAGAGACCTTCAGTCCAAGAACAGAGCAGCCCAAGATAGCTTTTCTGGGAGACAGACAAATGAATAAATAACACATCCTCACTGTTCCCTCTGGTCTATTGATAGTCCCCAAAGCCTTCTTCAGCCAGAAGCCAGAAGTTATAGAACTCTGATAATTTGAAAGATAATCTGTCATTTTCAATAAATTTTCATCCTTATTAAAAGCTTATATTTGGTTTCTTGTATATAATACATCTACAAAGTGTATCCTTCTTGGTAGAAAATCAGTTCTCCAAATATTTAAAGAAATTCCCTTTACTAAATCCAAGACAAGTCATTTCATTAAGTCTTAGTCACAGATACTCCAACTCTCCAGATTGGAAAGTTGAGTGGTCTTCATTTTATCACCCCTGATGTTAATGACTAGTTTAGGATTTTTAATAGTGTGTGTTAAACTTTGGCAATAGGACATTCCAACAATCTGACTGAACTTAAGACTGAATGGGCCTCGATTTAAAGTACCATGAGAGACATAAATGTAAGAGATTCATTGTCACTGTCCTTCAGGACTCACAATGTGCAGAACTGGCAGCTGTTCTTCAATTCTGGGTTTGTGAGAACTGTTTCATTGTAGCAGTTGGCCCTGATAAAGACATCAGCAAGGAAATGCCTAAACCATTCCCCTGTGAACACACATTAGGTTGGTTGACATGAGAAAGATTTACTAATGTGCTGATTGCTCTTGGACATTAGCCAGTTGCCAGACATAACTCATCTGTTAATTTTTTTCAGTTTTAACCTGAAGGATTTTCAAAAATCTATGCTTGTCTAAGCCTACCTATCCACACTATCACAAACATATATTTATCTGTAAATTTGGATCAGATATGTCCTCAAAGGATTGTTCTGAGGTTAAATACTTTAATATAGATTTCACACCAAGAACACAGCCTAAGAGGTAAGCATTCTTTATCTTATTAACTTACTATTATTATTGTTTGGTTAGCTATATGCAAATTGTGCACTTAGAACCAAAGACATTGTTCAGTCTTTAATACTTTCATATTTTTACCTTTACTCACATAAGGAAATTCTCGTATGAACACTCAGTCTTCATACACTGGTATTTAACTCAGAAATAAAAAAAAACAGGTAATTTATGAACTGGCAAGTCATGACTCACAGATATGAATCTGCTTCTCAAGTTCCAAAGGCTCAATACTGATTATTCCAAATTTAGAGGCTGAGTCCAAGCAGATAAGGAACACTAACACTACATCAACAGAAAGCATAGCTAAGCCTTTAATTCAGGAAGATAAGGCACTTCAGGAGTGGCTATCATGAGCATTCATATCCTATCCAGTGTGTACCTGACTTGAGTTCATAGGCATAGCGTAATGGTATTGGTTGATGCTCAGAATCCCTCATACAGTTCTAGAGCCAAAAATAAGACTGAGGTACTTTGACTTTTCAGAGACATGTGAGATGTTGAAACTTGCTAGAAAATATGAGGTATGACCTAAAATCAGGAACCGGAAGTAGGCTCTGAGAATGAGGGTGCAAGTATTCCGCTGGCTATGTACATTAATTTTCAAATATGATGGATGCTACTGACTGAATCCTCTTCCAGAGCTTGGGGAATGGAGGCTGTGCTCAAGAAAACAATCTGATAATTCTTATAGGAGCCCTGTATATAATGGGGTGCTACTCTTTATGGTCACCCTCCTCCTTGTACTCTCTATAGGGGCTAGACCTAATATGTCCTTGACCCACTGGGTGCATGGAGAACTTAAATGCTTTGGGGCTTGAGGGGTAATTTTTGCCTACTGGTTCCAAAAACTTCAATGTCCTTCATAAGAGCAAAACCATCAATTGCTGTTCTACCACACTGAACCTCCAATCCTTTCCTTTCTTAGTAGGGTTACTGATATTTGTCTGGGGCCTGAGTGCCTGAAAAGAAAAATTCGAGAATTAAAAGGGATAGTTTCTATTTTAATGCCACCTTTTCACTTCTTAATAGGCATTTTTATTTATATCCAAACACAACGTTATAGTAAAATTTGATTTAAAAGATATGACTGACTTTATTGTATAGTTATGTATGCATAGATAAGAGTAACTGACTTTTTTCTCAAGGTAACAACGGAGAATTCTCTTTACATTAAATTAATCTATCTAGTAGAGTGAAGATGAAAATTTTACCACTTTATGATCCAAATAATCTTTTCAAATTACCATGGTGAAAAAGTTTATTAGCTCTTCATCAAGACTTTACAAGATTGCTAGTTTTCCCTATATTTATATTTCTCAGTACAATAGCTTGTAATATTTATGTGTTTTTGTGCACTAGACATGTAGAAATGTTTTAAGTATGATGCTTCATGTTTTCGCTTAAACATATATAAGATATATTTGTTTCAATTCCTAAACAGATGGAAAATTTCCTGTGGTGAAAACAGGAAATGTGTGATTCTATTGAATCACTACCCACACGCTACCTACTATCTGCTTCAGTTTTAAAAATAACTCATGATTTTGGCAACTTTGCTAAGGAATTTCCAAATGAAATTTCTACAGATAATGTTTATCTTAGAAGGATAGTCTTTTAGGTCTCTATGACTGAGAAATAAAAGTGGCTGGCTACCATACTAGCAAAGACGGAGAAAAAATTCCTCTAAGAGTTTTCATTCCATCTTGGGTAGTTGCCATCACATATTACAGCTGCTAAAAAGATTCGTGATTTTTTATTTATTTTTTATTTTTTATTTATTTACTTTTTTCTCTTCTTGGTTTTGAAAATAAGAACTGAGGCTCAGAAAAGTGAAATACCTTATTCATGGTCGTAGAGCTGGATAGCGGTTCTGGCAACAGCTGATTCCAGGTTTCCTACGTTTCAGTTCAGGATTTCCTTTGTGTGACCACAGCATGATCAGAGATAGAGTTCTAGGATGTGGGTGCTATTTAATGAGGGGGTGAGGGGAGGATATTTTAAGGTTTTGGAAATAAAAATCAGGAGATGACAGTTTTTCAGAATTTTGGAGTTTTGACTGAATTCTTTAGAGGTGATTAAATGGGGTTATTATAATAAATAAGAATTTAAGAGAAAGAAAGCAATTGTAATTGGTCTGAAGATAATTGCTTCTTGAGTGAAAGTGCTATCTTTGTGGTTAATTTATAACTTCTTGAAAGAAAAAAATATTTTCTACCACTTGGCATCTTTCTAAGCACCTAAAAGAGTTCAGTACACATGGTAGAGAGTCAACAAATATTTGATTGATGAGTCAGGGAGAACTGAAAAGTAAAGAGCTAATGTCAATGTGCTGTGCTTTGCCCAGTAAACAAATCACAGCCTCTTATAATCCCTTTGGGATGGCCTTGTCTATCTGCAGCCAAACAGCATTGCCATTCTCTCTCTCTCTCTCTCTCTCTCTCTCTCTCTCTCTCTCTCTCTCTCTCTCTCTCTCTCTCTCTCTCTCTCTCTCTCTCTCTCTCTCTCTCTCTCTCTCTCTCTCTCTCTCTCTCTCTCTCTCTCTCTCTCTCTTTCTCTCTCTCTCTCTCTCTCTAGCATGTATTGAGACTTTATATTGTCACACACTTTTGCTAAATATTAGATATGAATAATTATTTAGTTATTATTGTAATACTATGAAGGACATTCTAAAAACAAAATTTAAAACAAACAAAATAGAATGTTCATGAGCTGATGTCACCTGTATTAGGAAAGACGCAGAGGTCAATTTAGCCACCAATGGTCAATCTAGTAGTAAAAGAAAATCCAAGAAACATCCTTCAATAATAAGTGTGAAATTAATTATCCAGTCTACAGTCATCTTAAATATTAAAAACAATTGGGAAGCTTTTAAATTTTTCTTAAACAGAAAACCAACAAAGTCATGAATTTTAATTAAGAGTTTTAACTAGGTTCAGAAATAAGCGCATATACTACTTCATGCAAATTTGAGAATGATGTTCACTAAAAAATACATGACGAATGGAAAGAGTCAAGCACCCTTAGAAGATGTCTGTAGCCCATGATAGGTAACCAGTCAAGACCATTATTCTAAGAATTGCATCATTATAACAATAATAAAAGCCACCTAGATACCAAGGTGACCTAGTTTTTTTTTTTTTTTTTTTTTTTTTTTTTTAATGTGAGCTCCATAGAGAGCAATGTCATGAAATTACAAAGAAAATATTTATGTCCCAAAACATTACACAGAAATGTTTAGTAAATGTGCTTTTCACTAAATGATCTCTCTTATTATTGAACTGAGCAAAATACATGAAATTTTATTTTAATGAGATAAAAATGGGACCTAACCATCTGTCTTAGAGTAATTCTATCACTCATTTTTTTTTGTAATGAAAGAAAAATAGTTTAAATGTACTATATGATGATGTTTCAGATATGAAAGTAAAATCTTTACATTGTATTTTTTGATTCAGTGACTCCATATCCAGACTATTCATGGTCACATGTGTCTTCATTCTAATGTGGCTGGGGAGATACTACTGATGATGTTTTCCTCTGCTCCATGTCTTGTTTTGGTAGGCACTCCCAGAAAGTTTCTTCTTGAGTACTGAGAGGATAGTCTTTTTTTCACAAAAGGAACACAGCATTCTTTCCATCTTGCCTGAAACCCATTCATTTCCGTATGAAGCAGAGCTCTAGGGACTTAGCAGGCCGAGTGCTAAACAGCCTTTGTGCAAACAGTGTTACACGGCAAACTGGCATCTGTTCTAGGAGCACATAATAGGAGTCAGGAGTCAGAGTCAGATTGGTTTCTCAGTTATTTCAACAGCAGAGCAAGTGCCTAAAAGAAAAAAAATGATCTTCTTTGGATAAAGTGTTAAATAACCAATACCAACTGGTCATAGCACACAGTAGGCCGTCAGCAAATATATGTTGAATGATTATTTGCTGCCTGAATTAAGAGACATGTTGGTGACACGTGAAGGCTAATTAAACCAGTTCACTTTTGAAATAAAACCTCTAACAATCTCCACCATTTCACAAGCACTTAGCAGAAACCAAAATTACTGTTTTAGAAATAATGAAATTGTGTTCATTTCTTTATATAAATAGCTTTTCAAACATACAACTATGTCCATCAGCAGCAATATCAATGTGCATTTTATTAACTTAATGCCCTGATTTCATTTTCACTCTAACCTCCACAACCAGTAATTAAGTACTTGGTGCTTTTCTCTATCTCTCTAGGCACTTGGATTTCCTTCAATACTGTAATGCCCCTGTGAACTCTGTAATGACTCATCGCCAATAGAGTCCATACAGCAACTTCTTTAATTGCCTCCACATCTCCTTCTCTCTATAAAAATGGAATTCATAAATGCAGGTGTGGAAACATAATTAAGGACATAATGTTTTCCATCTCTTCTTAACAACTGCTTTACTTCATTCACATTTCAGCTTGTAAAGCTTTATTCTCAATGGAGTAAGCCACAGGAGAACTTCACAGATGCTAAAAACACATACACACTGTAAATTAATCGTTGCCACTTGAGAGAACCGTAAAAAAAGAACTTGCTAAATCCAATGTAATGTATTTGATATTTCATGACATAGCTTTACATTTAAATTCATCTTAATGTACAACTTTAGACACAAATTACAAGTGAGCACAAAACTAATTCTTTTTGATAAATATAGTCAAATGGTTCTTCATTGTGGTTTTCAGGAAAATGGCCACTATATGAATAAATAAGTATTTAAATAAATAAGACTGTATAGCCTACTTATCTGAGGAATGATAGTGAATCTTTATCTATGGTTGAAATATCCTATTTTGTGTGTATGAATAAATATTCACGTAAGTCAGAAAATTTATTTAACATATCTATTTATAAAACACTCTTGTGTACAGTATTTCCTTCTTTACTTAGCAAACTGTGCAAATTAAGCATCACTATCATCCATGGTTGAAGTTTTGAGATGACTAATCTAATGTCATTCACTTGATAAACCATGAACTCATACATTAAGTCATTTATTTATTCATTCATCCAATTAATATTTTTCTAGGTTCTAGGGTCCGTATATTGTGATACTAACATATTAATACTTCTACACCACATTCTATCTCCATGGATGTTCTGTGGGGACACTCTTAAGTCACAGATCTTCCTTGAAATTGTGATAGAAAAAGTGTCATGGTGATTATATACCTACCTTTAATATGGTTTTAAATATAAAATATGGTTATAGAGTATGACTGTTAAAAACTTAAGGAGTCTCAATGAATTGCATTATGTTCGTCAATTTTCCTTTGGAAAACTTAAGAAAGGAAATGTAATAAAAGACTAGAAATACATCAATGCAAATTTTCTTGTGATGTCATACTCCCTGACTTCAAATTATAGTACAAAGCAATAGTAGTCAAATCAGCATGGTATTGAACTAAAAATAGACTAACAGATCAATGGAACAGAATTGAAAGCCCAGAAATAAACTCACATGTATTGACAACTAATTTATGACAAAGAAGCCAAGAACATACAGTGGAGAAAGAACAGTCTCTTCAATAATTGGTGCCGGGAAAACTGGACTTGCAAAAGCAAAACTTCGGACCATTCTCTAGCACCATATGTAAAAATTAATTTGAAATGGATTAGCGACTTGAATATAAGACCTGAAAACTTAAAGTGCACAGAAGAAAACATAGTTCGTGTGCTCCGAGGCCTTAGAGATATCTTTGGGAACTTGACTCCAATGTCAGGGGAAACAAAAGCCAAAATGAATAGCTGAGATGACATCAGAGTTAAAAGCTTCTGTACAGGAAAAGAGATCATCATAAAAAAAAAATGCAGCTTTCATAATCGGAGGAGATATTTGCACATCATACATCAGACAAGGGAGTTAACATCCAAAATATATAAAGGAGTCATTAAACTCAACAACAATAACAAAAATCAGATTTAAAACAGGCAGAAGATTGAATAGATACTTCTCCATAGAAGACATACAGATGGCTACACCAGGCACATGAAAAGATGCTCTTTCTGCTCATTAGTAGGGAAATAAAAATCAAAAAAACAAGGTATCACCTTACACCTGTGACAATGGCTATTACCTTAATACACAAAAACAGAAAAGAATAAATCTTTTGAGTATGTGAATAAAAGGGAAAACTTTCGTACTATTGGTGGGAATATAAATCAGTACAGCTATTATGGAAAGCTGTATTGAGATTCCTCAAAAAAACAGAAATTCTATGTCATTCTATTATCCCTTTTCTGGGTGTTTAACCCCTAAACACAAAAACACAAATTCAAAGACATATATGTACCCCCATGTTTATTCCAGCATTATTTCCAATAACCAAGGGTTGGAGACAAGCTAAATACCCCTCAACAGATGAATGGGTAAAGAATATGTGGTGTATACATACATAATGAAATTCTAATGAACTATTTTAAAAAAGATAAAATCTTACCATTTACAACTAAATGTGTGAACCTAGAGGGAATTATTGTGGCTATATCCAGAAGTGGGTTTGCTAGATCATGTATTTCTTTCCTTTCTTTCTTTCTTTTCTTTTTTTTAAAAAGAGAAAGTTAGACAGACAGAAATTAAATCAAGCAGGCACAAAGGAATGAAGGGAGACGAGGAAAAAATGTTTTTATAGTTTTTTCAATTTGGTTGTTCTCCCCTGGCCTTGGGTCACAAACCCAGATCCATGGCTATTACATAGTCTATGGCCCAGTCGCAGACTTTGTGCCTGCGCCACCAGGCACTATTTTTTTAAATATTTTTAATATATATTAAAATATATTTTAATATGTTTCCCTCAGCAACTTAATCATTTTACATTCCCACCAACAATGTACAAGGGTTTTAGTTTCTCTACTTACTTGCAAAATTTTGTCACATTTTTTTTAATAATAGCTATCTTATTAACAGGTGTGAGGTGACAGTGCATTTTGGTTTAATTTGCTTGCCCTGAGGGTTAGCGATGTCGATCACCTTTTTATATGACTGTATGCCTTCTTTGGAGAAATATCTACTCGAGCCCTTTACCCAATTTTTTATTTTTTTTTATGTTGTTGAGTTCTAGGAGTTCTTTATATATTTTAAATATTAATCCCTTACAGATACATGGTTTACAAACATTTCCTCCCAATTTGTAGGTTGTTTTTTCACTCTGTGGATTATTTCTTTTTTAAAAACTTTTGTGGCTTGTATTTTTGGTGTCATATCTACGAAATACGTGCCAAGATCAACATCAAAGAGTTTATACCCTATGATTTCTTCTAAGGTTTTTATGGTTCCAGGTTTTACATATAAATCTTTTTTTGATTTTTGAGATTGTGTGTGTGTGTGTGTGTGTGTGTATGTGTGTGTGTGTATGGTATAAATATATTGTTTTGCATGTAGATATTCAGTTTTCCCAACATTTAATGAAGAGATTATGCTTTCCTCATTATATATTCTTAGTAACCTTGTTGAAGATCAGTTGACCATACATGTGAGTACTTACTTCTGAGCTCTCAGTCCTGATCTATGTCTTTTTTTCTATTCCAGGAACATGCTGTTTTGATTATTATGGCCTTATGATATAGTTTAAAAGCAGGGATGGCGATACCTCTGGTTTTGTTCTTTTTCAAGATTGCTTTGGCTATTTTGAATCTTTTATCATTCCATATACATTTTTTCATTTTTCTTTTTCTGTAAAGAAAGGTTTTTTTCTTTCTTCATGCTCCTTTTAGCTTTGTGTTGGATTCTTCACAAAGAAGAAAAAATCCTTCTCCCAGTTCTTATGAAGCACCATGTAAAACATGGAAAACAGAGACACTGTGAACATGCTCCATTCTTCTGTTTTCTTTCTGGTAAAGAAGTCTTTTTCCAGTCAATATTTCATGATTGAACAGGAATAGAAAAGACATTCCTATTCCAAAAGAGAGATATAGGAAATAAAAATAAAGGAACAGCAGATTCCAAGTTAGTGCAAAACCTAACAGGAGAAATGACATTAATCTTTGACTCAGTGCTCTGTCTTTACAACCCACTGGACTGGCAACATCTCCCTATGGCTTGACAGGAAGTCTCGCAACAGTTTCCTTCCTTGTTTTTCCATCAACAATCTGTGGACTCTGGAATGCTTTTCCTGAAAAGAATGATCCACATGACTATGTGCTAAAGTGAGTTCCCTTGGTGATGCTTCTTTGCCTGAGTCCTGCGGATCTGCTGGTTGGCCCTGCTCTTTGCAACTAGCTGGAAACAGCCCTCCAGGCTGTGCATCCCATGTCTGTGCACCAGTGGAAACAGTGTCACATGGTCGTCATCAAAGTCTGCTTGCCTCAGTCTACTAGAGAGGTGACCACTATGGCCCATGGTGCACTGGATCTCGCCAAAGTAGCAATTTGGTGGTGATGAGTATGGTCTCAGAGTACAGGGAGTAGACCCTGTGATGTAATGTGACTCTTCTAGAGGTCCTGCAAGTCCCAGCGGTGCCTCTTGGTGAACGTCTCTGCTCTGCCCTTGTACTCAGAGTCAGTGATGGAAGCGGCAGCTCTAACAATCTCTAAATTGCCTATGGGTTCGCTCATTGTTTTGAAGAACAGTTTCAGGTTTCTGTTGACATTGCTCAGTCATGCAATCTTCTAATGAAATGGTGCTTGGCCATACCCTTCGTGCTATGTTTTTCCTGATATAGATAGGCTGAGAATTTTCCAAAACTTTAGTTCTGCTCCTTTTTTGCTTAATAATTTCATCTTTAAATCATTTTCCCCTTATATTTATTGTCAGCATTTGGGAGAAGCTAAGCAGCACCTTCAACATTTTGCCCAGAAATAGCTTTAGTTAAGTATCCAATTCATCTCTTGCAAGTTCTCTATTACCCAAAATACTAGACCATGAGCATAATTCAGTCAAGTTCTTTGCCGTTTTATACTCATGTTACTCAATTCTATCTGAGGCTTTATGAGAATGGCCCTTACCTTCCATTTTTCTACCAATATTCAGTTCAGGACAATTTAGGTATTATTCAGCTTGATGCTTTCTTTATAACTTTCCTGAGTTTTTGAACCTCTCTCAGAATTGCCTTTAAAGGTCTACTCATAGCAGTGTGGACTTTTTCCAGCAGGCACCTCAAAACTCTTAGCCTCTATCCAGTAGGCAGTTTCAAAGCCACGTTCATAATTTTAGGGTTTTTTTGTTTTTGTTTTTGTTTCTTTTTTAGCCATAGCACTCCCGCTTCTTGGTACTGTTACCAGAGTGGGGAGGTTTCTTTGTAAAGATTAAGTGAGAAAGGAACCTTGGCCCAAGCCCTCAGGTTATTCTGATCCCTCGAGAAGGAATTCAAGGAGTCGGAAATGGGCACAAAGCACAGAAGGGTGTATTAGAACAGGAGAGTACAACTCAGGAGTGTAGTGAGAGAACCTCGACTTGAGTCACCAGCCTTGAATCTGGGAGGTTTTATTCTCAGTGCCCAACCTGCCAAAATGGGCATATGAGCTATGTCTATGAAAGCGATCTCCAAGAAGTACTATTGGTAAGGAAAGAAAAAGTGCTATACCTAAGAATGTGTGGGGACTTGCCCCAAGATGGAGAGACACTTGTAGGAATCTAGAGACCAGTGGTTTTACATAATTGCTGGCGAGTGGGTGCAGGAACCTAAATAATATTTATGAGACTCTTGTGAAAAGGGGGTGATTTCTTGACAGAGGGTAGGTCTTTCCTTCTTAATGGAGACATTGCGTTCAAATCTGTATGTGCTTTGTTGGCCAGTTGTTTATTTTCTGCATTTTTGGTGGAATTTCTCCTTTAAGCAGATGCTTTGTTTTCCTGTAGCTGGCTAACCTGCCTCAATACTATTGCATGTCTTAGTCCATTCTGTGTGCTGTAACAGGACACCATAGACTAGATGGGTTATAAACATCAGAAATGTATTCATTGCAGTTCTGGAAGTTAGGAAGTCCAAGGTCAAATGTCAGCAAATTTAGTGTGTGGTGAGAAATTGCTTCCTGAATCCTAGATGGCCATCTCCTCACCTTTCCCTCACGTGTCTGGAAGGGTAAGGGAGCTCTTTGTGATCATTTTTATAAGGTCAGCTAACCATATACACCATTTAAAATAGAACAGTACACATTTTTTTCGTATTTCCCAACTGTCCCATCATTTTAATATAAATGTCAATTTTGTCCCATTTTTAATAAATCAGACTGTCTTTAATGCAGGACAAAAGGAGCAGTTGAGTTGGCCTGGGCACAGTCTGTTGAGGGGACCCCAGAGCAACTGCCCCTTGTACCCCATGTTAAAGACAGCGCTGACCACAGCAGGTCATGACTGCTACTGCTGTTCCACCCCCCCACCCCGCCCCGTGAGGAAACCGGAGCTGCAGGAAAAGGATTTCCTCCCACCTCGCAGGCACCTGTTTCATCAAAGGGAGCAGAACACGCAGTGTGGTTGAGATGCAGGAAAGTTCTGTGGAGTTATCTCTGGCACTGTGGGGATTATTGGGCATTTCTACTGCTTGGATGGTTAAATGTCATTTGTTTTAGGCAGGATATTTAAAAGCCGGGCTTATAGGGATGCCAAACTTGGTTTTTGTTTAAGGTGGCAAAATTGCTTGCTCTGGCTCTGGTTGTTTGTATGAAGTCCCGCCACACCAAAGGTCATTACTATGTTATCGTTGATTGGCATCATGTGATTCTACTTGCTGCTGGCCTGACTGCTCTGCTCCTGCTCAGATTGTTCTGCCCTCTTCCCTCCCCTTAGTCACCCGAACATAACCCTGTCCAATTGTTTTTCCATTCCAATGTCCCATTTTTGTCTCAAGGAAATATGATCTGCCTATTATAGGACACTAATTCCATTCATAAGAATTCTGCCCTCATGACCTAATCCTAAAGGGCCAACCTCCTAAAAATATCATTACATAGTGGGTTAGGATTTCAACATATGAATTTGGGGTGGGGGAGACACAAACATTCAGTCTTTAGTGATATACTTTTGAGGAGTGCACTGAAAGGCTGAGAACACTAAAGCTACACTACAATTTTCCCTCTCTCCTGCAGAAGAGCCTCATTTCTGTACTTTCAAGACTTGCAGAGTCTTGCTGGCTGTAAGAATTTTCCCTTCTCCTTAGCTGTTCATTTGTCTGGGTCATGTGTGTTCTTTAGTATTCAGTATGAAGTGAAACAGAAATCAGGCCCTTAGAGAACATACTAAAAGCCCAGCAGTGTTGGATGTTTTCTCCATTTTCTTCCCTCCCCTCCCAGGGAGGAGTAACAATTCCTCTTGGCACTGAACTGTGCCAGCTTGGGGAAAGGACTGATACTAGTAATGTGGACTTGTTTCTCCTCTCATTTCAGTGTGAGTGGTATCAGATTTGTGCTCCTCTGTTGTACTATGACATCATACCAGCATTCCCAACTTCTCCTAAAGGTACTGTGTTACTTGAGCCTGTGATTTAATAGGGGAATGAAGTCTGGAACTTCCTACTCCACCATCTTACTGATGTCAGCCCCTCCCTCAACAGTCCCAGTGCTCTTTCTAAGCTGGGGATAGATTCCATCCCTGGAACTGTCAATCCAGCATATACACAGATCCAATTAACCAAGCAACCAAGAAGATATTTAAAAATAATCTTGAAGAGTTCAGTGTTTATTCTCTGAGCAGGTTTTTCAAATTAGAAATTAACATTTAAGAGAAAACAAACAGAGGGTTGTGGCAAACCAAGGCTAAAAAAACTCACATTAGCACATGGTCATGTAGATTCTTTTTTTCAGGAAAAACATTCCAGATTCCACAGATTGTCAGTGGAAAAACAAAAACAGAATTCCCATCCATTTCCAAGTATGGTATGGCAAAGTCTGCACAAAACTTGGTGTGTCCTGTTGGTTCTTTCAAAAACACAAGTTGTTACCCTACCAAAGCACTCCCAGTGGACTGGGCTTAACATTCTGTAGCATAGTTGAGAGGACATTGAACCAAAACACAGGAATAACTGATTCTAGCCTCAATGCCACTGTTACCAGTTCTGGTATTTGGAACTTCGTTTTCCTCATCTATAAAATGGGATAATAAATGTGCCTTTTTACTACTTTAACAGCCTTTTTGTGGAAGATTAAATGAAATCATATGAGAACCTGTTAGATATAAAATATATGAAACATTGATTATTTGTCATTGTTTCTTTTCAATTGCTTTTGTCATGCAATCATCATTTAACAAATATTCTCTAGTATTAAATGTGGATAATATCCAGTGCTGTGCTGGTAAACTTGCTCTCGGGGGGAAAATGTATTGACTTCTGGTGTTTCCTGGTATCTGTGGTGTAAACACTCTTACCAAGGTCAGTGTTTAGGCTACCAATCTGCAAGCATCCTGAATATTTAACAACTGACTCTTGGGACCTGGTCATGAATGGCTCCAGCACAGCAGTGAAATATCAAAGACTATTTAACTAGAATAGTGGGAGTTTTGAGGAAAACATTTTCTTTAATCTTTGTTTGCTATTCTTTGTAGTTGTTCTAGACTCTTGCTCTCTCCCTTAAACTTCTTTTTCTATCTCCCTTATCTGCCTAAATCAACTATGACTGCCTCCGGCTGTTATGAAAATTGAAAACTGGCTGAGTATTTATTTGTTTTGTGACAAATACTCAAATACTATAATATGAATATCAAATACTGTGACAGTTACCCTAACAATATGAAAAGTCTCATTTCATAAACACACTAGAGATGAAATAATAAAAAATATTTTACAAATCTGGTGAAACTATTTATTGGAGAAGAAAGAAAACTCACACACAGTGTCTTCCTTCTCCAACACATTCGTTGGTGGTAGTGACATGCATTTATAGTAGAATTTGTCCCCAAAGTTTTACGTTCAATTTTTAGTGCAACTACTGATTAATACTTGGTTATGAAACTAGTTTCTTTTTTGCTTCCAGGTTTAGTTTTATTTTCTACCTAGTAGAGACAATAGCATTCATTCATCCACCACATGTGTTAGTTTTTAGGTTCATGTGAGATGAAGCATTCGATAATTTTTTGTCATCAGTGGTGTACTAAACAAAAGTTAGTTACTACCATGAGATAGTTTCTATTTAGTACAAGGAAAAGAAGACATTTTCAAAGTTGTGTATATAAGGGAGATCAAAAATATTAGGTAGTATAAAAATAGAACTACCATTTGATCCAGAAATTCCACTTCTTGATATGTATCCAAATAATATGAAAACACTCATTTGAAAAGATACATACACCCCTACATTCACTGTGTCATTATTTACAACAGCCAAGATGTGAAGACAACCTAAATACCCATTAGCAGATGACTATGTAAAGAAGATGTGCTATGTACACACAATGGAGTATTACTCAGCTATAAAAAGTAGATGAAATTTTGACAACATGATACTTTAAGAAATTATGCAAATGAAATAAGTCAGAATAAGAAAGATTGCATGAATTCATTCATATATATGGAATATAAAGATACAAACAAACAAACAAAAAACCAAATCCTTAGACTGGCAATAGAATGGTGGTTACCAGAGGGGATGAGAGGATATGAATGGTGGTAGGGTGGAATGGGTAGAGCGGTTCAACTGATTGCTGGTAGATGGAAAGTGAACACTTTATGGTAGATCTGATGTATATACAGTTGTTAAGATGTGAAATTGATTATCTGAAACATATATAATAAACTAATATTACCTCAATAAAAAAAGAAAGACTAGTAGGCAGTGGAGATCTGACCTAGCTTGATAGGCACAGCAGGCTTCTCTATTGCAAAGACAGCTGAGCTATAACCTGAAGGAGAAATATGAATTGGCTGGGGGAACATACAGGTGACTATCTCAGGCTGAGAGAGGCCCGTACGAGGATCCTACAAAGAAAAGACCTGGTGACTACATGGGATTAAAAGACCATTGTGAGGGGAAAAACAAGTATCCTGCCCTGTCACCATTATAATTAAGCAAACGTGTTTCATGACCACCAAAGGGGGAAACAAAAGTAACTGCATCTGAGAGAACCACAAAAACCAGAACATTCTACTACAAGTCCTGAAGCACAATAAAGACTTCAACTTCTTGCTGAAAGTTAAAAATGATCTTATCCTTGATGTCATAACCTTGACATCTACAGATATATAATGACCCTTGAAGATATGAAAACCAGGAAAACAGAAGAACTTTTGTTTTTTGAGCAATTATTTTTGAAAAAAAAAAAAAAATTGGGTAGCAAATGTAGAAGTCATAAAATAGTTTGTTTTTGTTTTTTAACTGGGGTCCACAATTCTGATTAAATATCTCCTAATATGGGGTAAGTAAAAAGAACTTCAGGTACTTATGGAACTTGGTGAACTATCTATAAACTATATATAAAATACATATATATATATTTAAAGAATTATGTGGGGTCCATGAAGTGTCAAACTCCAATACTGAAACATCTCTGAGACTCCCAATGGGAATAGAGAATCTCACATTAAACACTTCTCTTGATATAAAGGAAGACTTGGGATATTGAGAAACACATAATCTCCACTTATCTTGGGAACATTTAGGTATCAAGTGTTTCAGACTAAATGAATTTCCACAGAAAGGCATGAAGGCAAGAAATATTTTCCTTCCTTGTTTACAACTAGGAACTAGATTATCCTGATGCTGCTGCTGTTCCTCTAAGAAGACTTATTTACATAAGTCCAGGTCTGAATCAAATCACCAAATCTTTCTGTCACCTTGTACAGCTGCTTCCACACTATTTACCTCAGAGTTTCCAGCAGATGAGATTGTAGGCAAATGACACTTTATATTATTAAGTAGGTATTTAGCTCTAAATCCCTATCCATTTCTTTTCGCTCATAAACTGCCTGCATTAATCTCTGCCACATAATTCTGCAAGTTTCTAAACCTTACTGATCGTGATCTTCGTCTTGCATGTAGTAGAACTGTCTACCACTTTCCCATAATGTAGGATGTCAACGAAAAAACTTATCTCCCTAAAGCCTTGAGCGGAGCCTTGTCTAAATCTCTGCTCCTTATGTACTTCTCCGGACCCAAGTATAGAGATAAGCAGGTTTTGAGTATTTCATTGCAAGAAAGTACCACCTCCAGGCTCTGTACCACTTCATTAGTAGCCTCGAGATGGAGGAGAGAAATTCACACAAGAAGAATCCAAAAACTGAGGATGGCTACTTCTTTAAGAAACACGTAGAGGTACTTGGCTTCCCAAGGACGACTGTGTGCTAATTTGGCTGGTTGCTTCCATTTGTTTTTTCCAAAGCCAGTTAAATTGGAGGTGGAGGGAGAAGGACAAAAGGAGAAATCAGGAAAAGACATTTCTCCTTTCTAGTTCTACTGATAATCCGTTAATCTTCTCACTAAGAGGATTCCCCAAATAAGCATCTCATTGTGAAATACTGAGGATTCAGGTTTTTTTCCTTTGGTTATCACAACTTCTCTTAAGGAACAGAGGAGGTAGGGAAGAGGAGGGAATAGAGGAAGAGTCTTATATTTCCTACAGAGGGAATCATGACTCATTCTCAGTTTATTTGAAATAAAGATGAAAAGAAATGCAAATTGACCTGAACCACTTTTTCCTAAGCAGTCAACAATGTGGTACAAATACCTGTATTTTTATGTCAACTATTATCATGACACTTCTGTGAATTTGAAATTACTACTGGAAGAAATTGCTTGAGAAAGTTAAACTAGAGGCATGGTTTCAAACATTTTGAATTATTATTGATATGATCTATATATTCATGAGTAGGCAAATGAAGGTCAGCAGATACTTCATAATTTAAATAAAATAGATATGTAGTAGAGGATGAACACCTGATGTTAATATTGCTTAGTTTATAAGACTCTCGTGACAGATAACTATTTAAGAAAAAAGAGGGAAGAAGATAAATTATTAGAATGAAAGACATGTATTTTTATATTCTAGAAATGTAAACTACAGATATATATACAAAATATAAGTATATTTGTAACAATAAATATATAAAATTATAAATTGATAATAACTATACACTTAATTAACATGTATATTTGACAAGGAATTGAACAGTAACTTGTGGATTATTGAGCTCTTGGGTGAGTATAACACCCAAGACTAGTTAAATAATTTGCCAGAAGGATTGAAAACTTTCAATGATGCACAAATGTGCCAAAAGAAAAGAGAAAAAGAAAACAACTCGTTCTAGAATCCCCATCCCCTGTACTCAGGGGATGGGAGCAAACTTAAACTTGAGAACTTCCTTCAGTTAACTTGCTCTCATAAGGTTAATTTTCCATCAATTCAAGCTCACTATTATACATTTGTCACCTTTCTGAAAATTTTTCAATTCTCCTTTGCAAGATGATAGATTAGGACTCAGTAAATTTGCAAATTTGAATATGTGAATTAATTTAAGATAGGGCTCCTGTGTTCATTAGACAGTTTCTCAGCTGGTGTGGTTGATTGGTCTTGCCTCTGAGCAAGATGGGACTGGTCCTCTGATTTATTGTGAGATACTGTATGGGGCTGGCTTCTTCACTTCCACAGTTTCCACTTCAGGGGTCTCTTTTTGCCATGGTCAATCTTCCCAACCCCAGGCCTCTTCTGCCCAGGAGAGCTCTTAACATCCACACAGCTCTAGGCCATTGCAACCATGTGTAAATAACAGTGTTAGCAGAGCAGCATGGAGGTTAAACACATGGCCTATGGGTTTTAAGAGAACAAGATGGATGTTCTCTTGTTGTTCTCTTGATATGTACCTGGTCTCCCCCACTTTCCAGGTGGGTGAGCTTGCACTAGTTGGGTAAAACTCTCTAGTCTTTACATTTCTTTTTCTCTAAGATGAGTTGATTCATTTATGCAGCGAGTGCTTATTTGGTATTTGTTCTGGGTTGAGCATCTTGTTGAGGGTGGTGAATACAGAGGTGAAGAGAGAGTACAAGGAATTGTACTCAGGGGATGGGGATTGGGATTCTAGAACAAGCTATTTTCTTTTTCCCTTTCCTTTTGGCACATTTGTGCATCATTGAAAATTTTCAGTCCTTCTGGTAAATTATTTAACCAGTCATTGTTATTTACACCCACCCAGAAGTTCAATAATTCATAAGATATTGTCTAATTCCTAGTCAATTTCCTGTCCTCTTGAACATTTATATAGTGTGGGAGGAATGTCAGGGGTATGGGTGCTGTAGAAAACTTAGAAACTTCAGTGGTAAGAAAGCTGTTAATATTATTAGGACAGGCTGAATTGTAATTATGACCTGATGTAGACAAAACTCAAGGATGAGTAACAAAATGGTATCAGCCCCTCAGGCAACCAGGAAAAAGCTACGGGGGTTGAGGATTGTAAAAGGAGACTTTTGAGAAGAGAGAACTTTGAAATGGCCCTGACATGTCCACAGGGCATCCGGAGCGGTACCTGGACCCAGCTGCCAGTCACATAAGACCCCGAGATGGGAAGAGTGAACATAAACCTGCCCCAAAGCAAGGCATTGGTGCTTCTCTACTGCCTGCAGAAACTGAGGCCACCAGTTCAAATTTCTCTCCAAATGTACTTTCCCCTTACCTATTAAATTCTTGCTAACCTTTATTTTTCTGTCTGGCATTTCTGAATTCTTTTCACTTGCCAAGACAAGGACTGAGCTTAGTTTAATCATCTCATAATGCTGACCTAAAGAGAGTGCTACACAGATACTCAAAAAGGTGAGACCCGTGACCCCAAAGTGGAATCACTACTCCGCTGTTTGAGATTAGCAAGAGGACATTTTAAAAACAAGTCATTTCTGATGAACAAAGAGGGCATCTCCTGAAACAGGAAGGTCGTCACTGGCTGTATGCAGTCAGAGGTGCCTTGAGCACTGTCGGGATGCAGCAAATTTAATTCTGACCCGCTGTGTCACGTCCAGGGTCACTTTTTTTTTTTGTTTTCCTTTCCTTTTTAAAACATTATTTGATAAGTGTTCATTTGTTTGCAGTCATATATAAGTTGTGGAGACTAGATGACAATTCTATCAATGTGCATAACACACTGCCAACCACCAGGGTTCTAGTGCCCGTCACCGCTGTCATTTGTACCCCTCCACACCTGTTTACCTCCCTCTTCCCCTTTCCCCTCCTCTGGGAACCATAGCCTTCTTTTCAGAGTGTAAGGAAATTTTGAGCTTCGTTAATTTATTGGTATTGTTTCTTTCTATCCCACGTTTGAGTAAAACTGTTTGGTCTTTTTCCTTCTGACTTATTCTGATCTGAAATTCTGTCCATGTTGTTACAAAAGGCAAGCTTTTACTTTTTTTTAAATAGCTGAGTAGTAATCCATTGACTATACCATATTGTCTTTATCCAGTAAGCCTGGGTCTTGATGGGATGGTTTGATGCCTCAGCAGGATCAGGTCATAATTAAGAGGTGAGAACTCAGTGGTCAATGTCACAATCACCCCACTAACTGATCAAGGTCATCTGTATCACTTTGCAGAGACAAACCCTAATGATGTGTATGTACAACTTTCCCTTTATTCTCTTGTGGTCAACCAAGGGTTAAGAGGAATTTTTCCTACTGCCACTGTCGATTTACTGAGCAGAGTTGAGACTTGGGATGGAAGGGATGTTAAAAAAAAGAAAAGTTAAAAAAGAGTTAAAAAAGGAGCAGCTGCCTTTGTGCTCCTAAGCACAGAGAAAAAGCAGGCCAGGCCAGTCAAAGGCAGGGAAGAGGTGAACCTAGGGACAGAGAACAGATGCAACGAGATGAGGGCACTGAGAAACAGATCTGTGAGAAATACAGACGGGATGATGGAAATGCGAAGTCAGAATAGTCAAGAGACCATAGCGGGAAAGAAAGAAAAAAAAAAAATTTGATGGAAACTAAGGAAAGAATGAGATAAAATCAGAGGGAGATAATGGAAAACAAAAAGAGAAAATGCAGAGCCAAGAAGGAACACACACAGTGCATGAAGTAACATTTTGGTGTCCATTGAGGACCTTCTTTGCTGAGCTGGGGACACAGCAAGAAAGGCATGTTTGTTGCTGTGCGGGCCCTGCACATGTTACAGCGCAGCCTATTCCAGATGTGCGGGCCTGGCAGCCTGCCTGGTTCACCACAGGGCCAAGTCTCTGCTTTTCCAGCCAGAGGTGGAAGGAAGGAGAGCTTCCTTCCATCAGGCAGAAATCTTTTTAGTACCAGCGTAGCTTTTTATGAGTAAATATTTCTTAACCTCTGGTGGTTCTTCAAGACCAGATCACTTGCAAGTTTCTCAATGGCATTCAGAGGGCTGCACACATGCTTCAATAGAAAGCAAAATACATTGTGATGTTTATTATTCTTCAAACAAACCTGGTTGTTATTTGCTTTCTTCAACAGGAGTGAATGAAAAAGAAACCAAGGTGACTGTGAGTTCCTGTCCTTTGTGTGTCACTAGCCCTTCTTTTGGATGGCCGGATGCAAAACAGGTCTCCTTCCGGGTCTCAGAGCTGGACCGACAACGCTGCACCATGTAGAAAATCAGGAAGAACAGCTGCAGCCGTCAGCAGGAAGTGAAAAATAAATCTAATGGGATATTACCCTAGCCCGAGTAGTAATTTCTTAAACACTGAGATGTCGCTGTTGTCTTTCTTGTCTTCATGATTCATTAATGGCATTTTGTTCAGCATCTTGTCTTGAACCCGTTTGTTCGTCTTTATTCCTCATATTTCATCGATGTCAGATTCTCTGACACATGGACCTGTGATAAAAACTCATCAAAGTCCTTGTTATGTTGTATTTACATGCACTGAGCTGCTGTCATCTGTTACTCTGTAAATGATATCTCTCCATATCTCACTTCACCCCACCCCTCATTATCACTTATTTCTGGCTCCATCTTTACTACCTTTTTTTGTTTTTGTTTTTGTATTTGAAAGAGACAATCTATTCAACCTATTGGCAAAATCTATCAGCAAATCTTTAAGAACTTCAGGATGCATTTTGGATGATAATTATATTAAAGTCATCTTTCACAAATATTACTGACAATTTTCCTATGTTTAAACAAATAGATAAAAACCTGTTCATGTTTTTCATTTTTGGAGTTTGGGCTTAAAAAATCAAGTAACTTCATCCTAGGGGCAAAAGAATTCATTCCCCAAGTTACTCACCAATTGTCTTGGCCGTCAGTTTTGGACTAAATGTGAACCTTTGGGGGTTGAAATTCATTTACTCCTGGCAAAATGTGACTTCCTGCTTCTAAGAATAAAGGCTTGAAAAGACTTATTAAAGGGAGGCTCCAAAAAGACTTCTTAAACTTCAAACAGGTCTTACAAAACAACATTCTGATGAGTTAAGTGCACATGAATTAGAAGCATATGTATTAAATTTCCCTTAAAATACACATGGGTTTAAAAATTAAAGGGGGGAAAAAAGACTCTTGGCAAAAATCTATTTTAGGTTTGGCTAAATCCAAACCATTTGACAAATAATTCTAAGGAATGGGACAAAAGACAGATTAAAATTCTTAAACACTTTTGGGCACTGAGTAAGTTTTAATCTTTTTTTTTTTTTTTAATGACTTAAGCTCACTTGAATAAGAAATGTTGGATTTGTTTAAATTTCTCCCCTAAAATGAAGGGAAAACTGCTGGGAGCAAAATCTACTTTTTTTAAAAACTCCAAATGCTTGGGGAAAAGTTTGCAGATCTTGACAATCATAAATCAAGGCCAGAAGTGCCTGGAGGAAAAATAAGGCTTTACTTAAGGGAGCTGTGACTTTTGTCCTATTTTGCTGATCATGTTCCATCAATAAAGGCCGAAAACCCTTCCAGATCCTTGTTTCTTCATCTCTCACATTGGTGATGTCATGTGTTCTTTCTCCTTCAAATAGACATACATAGACACACACAGACACAGGAGACACGAGAATAACCTAGGTAACATTTGTTGGTAGCATGAGTGCAAACTTAAAAAAAAAATTCAGCTTCAAAAGTGCTGTACTTAAGTCAGGAATAATGCCACAGTCTTTATTGACATGGAGTGACAATAAAACATGGATGGTTTCAAAGTACTTGTTTTATTTGTAAGAACCTAGAAAAACTGGACGAGGATTAAAAATGTAGTAAGTCCTAAATCCTATTCCTATGCACCAGAGAGGCTGCTATTTATAGTTTCTACTGGTATCTTGTTCTTGAATTGTTCTCCTTTAAAAATATCAAGATATTGGTATCTAAGTGGTATCTATGATTGGTATCTAATCATGCAAATTTGCATCACAATGTGATTGTTCTAGGAATGGCATAAAACCAACTTCAAAACTCTCCAAGTGGCATGAATCTGTGAATGCCATTTTAAAAGATACTATAGCTCAGAATACTTGGGAGCATTATAAAAAATATCATTTTCATCATTCTGGGTTTTTGTTTGTTCCTGGTTTTACGTTTGTTTTGTAAAGCAGTTGGCAAAAATTGAACAAAGGCGAACTAAGAACAGGGCTTGAGAAGGTAATTAGAACGCTAAAGATCAATTTAGCTCAATATATATTTATTAAGCACCTATATTATTCCTAGTATTATGCTCAGTAACTGGTTAAAAAGACATATGAAAATTGTCTTCAATTTCATGGTACCTGGAATCTACAGTAGTTTCATGCACTGTATTTACAGTTGGTGCTAACTGTGTGACCATGAGCCATTTACATCACCTCTGTAAAATGGAGATGACACTATCTTTCTTGTGGATACACTGAGTATTAGTGCAGTTCTGGAACTAAATACAGTCAAAGCAGTGATTTCTCTTATTAGTGTTGTGAATACAAAACTCTGTAAAGAAGAAGGAATGCAGTTGTGCCTGGAGTTGAGGGAGGTGAAGTCTTTTGAGCTAAATCTTTTGATCAGATCAGTTTGTTTTTACTTTGAAACAATCACTCCCAAACTGACTTAGGACAATGAATAATTATTATAGTTTACAAATCTGTGATTTGACTGTGCAGTTCTAGTCTGTACTCACTCAGCTGGAGTTGGATGATCATATAGACTCACTCTTCCATTTGGGTCCTTAGTTGAAATGTCTAGGGGTGGTGGGGTTGAGTATGGGGCAGCAGGAATGACTGGGACCTTTCTCAAGTCATCTTTCTTCATCCAATAGGCTATCCTGGATTTATACACATGGGGATGGGTTTTCAGAAGTAAGAGAGGAAGAGTATAATGTGCAAGTCTTCCGAATGTGTATCTAATGGTTGAAGTTAAGTCATTACCAACAGCAAATTCAAGTCATGGAGGAATAGATCCCACTCGACAGGAAAAAGGGCAAAGTCAAATGACATAGGAACATATATACAGGGATGCACAAATAAACTGAAGATTTTTGCTATAACAATTCACCAAGACCTAAAGGTAAGTTTTGAACTTCATGTGTATAAGAATCGCCAAAGGTGCTGTTGTGTCAGATTTATCAAGTTCAAGCTGTAACAAAAATCATGACTAGATCGTTGATGAAGTTAGTTTAACTACATTTGACTATTGAATCAGGACTGAAGAGTGCAAAGGATAAACTCCAAATTAAGAATGCTATTCAGGGGGAGGCTCCATGATGCTCTTTTAATTACATACAGTGGCACATGGGGGTAAGGGCAATAGTAGCTACCCGTGTGGAGCAAATAACCACCAGCAAACAATCCTGAGGCATTTGTGTCCCCAAACCCTCTGCATACACACGTTGAGAATTACAGAAGAGAGGACTCTCTCATCAAGTCTAGTAACAACTACTAATCACCCAAATGTGTGTGGTCAGGTTGCAGGTATGTATATGAGACCAACCCAAGGACATGAGCAATTGTTTACCTACTGCAACGGTGCCAGGGTAGAATCCATCATTACATGCCAGGAAAGATCTTGTATAGGAGTTTATTAAAAATAAAAATGGTCAAACAAATTTTCACTTTTTCTATATTATTTTAAAAGCTTTGTATTATTTTAATCATACTTGGAGAAACTCTAGTTTAAAGTGTGAGTAGGAGTTCTCTGGATGAAAAGGAAAGGCGCAAGCGACCGGAGCATGAACAAGCAATATGATAAAGACAATGAACAACATGACCCCAGGGACATACTGGGAAAGGAGCAAGGTGGGTGAAGAAAAAGATGAAGATAAAAGTGAAAAGAGGAGAACATAAGTTGAGGAAAGAAGCTGTCTGGTGGGCTGATTTCCAAAATGGAAACCAGGTAGACAAATTATCCATGATAGTGAAGACATATGGATAGAATAACACTTGAGGTTATAAAACTGACACTGCAGATAGGGATAGTTGTAAATATATGATCTATAACAAAACAGCCTTTTCATTGTAATTCAATAAAAAATGAAACAATCTTCAGTGATTTAGGAATTCAGCTGCTTGGGTTCTACTGGAAGTCATATATTGAAGGTCTTCTACTTATTCACGTGTATAAACCCCAGGGTCTAATAAATGCTCTCAATCACTAGGAAACCACTCGTGTTTTGTTGTGACTTGGGCTGGAATAGATCAATAGCTCCCTAACATGTTCATTATGTTTAATATTTTATGCGTATATAAGATGATTGATCATCTAAACTGTTAGGATGTGATTACTCATCTTAAGTTCTGCTCATGGCCTGCTTGTTTGCAAAAGGGCTTTGTTATTAAGAAACAATAATGAAGTACTCTAGGTTTATTTTCAGCCATAAAGAAAAGATCCATCCAATTCTCAAGAGTCTGGAAGATGCTGAAGGTAGTAAATATCCCTGCTGGTCTATAGTAAATGAATTTCTGTGCCTGAAATTTTCTAATAGTTTCAGTAACCTGCTAATACTCTCTAAGTGTTCACTTGTGGCTCTCTTAAAGACATAAACTCAAGAGAGAAGTTGAAACTGAATTAGAACTGTTCAGTGTAACAAAGATATTTTATTCCAAAAAGAGATAATATACCTTGTTGGCATTAACATGTGATATTCTTGTTTAATTTGGAATTTCATGTACAACACTTCTCCCCTTCTAAATCCTGTGTTGTATCCTTAGTATTGGAGCATCCTCGATGCTATGGTTTGGCCATGTGAGTTGGAAGGCATTTAAATACCTTGTCCTAAATGGAACGTAACTTCTCTTCTAAACTGGATTTATTTCCTGATTTCTCTAATTCTTCATAATCTCCACTGCTTTATAATTTCCTCAGTCCCCTTGGTCGTTGATATAAAGATGTCATTAATATCCTCATCACCTTGCTCTCCAACAGACTCCCAGCCCTGTGGTTTCTGTTTCTAAATGTTCAAGCATGTACCATGTTCTTTCAATTCTTACTGTCACTAGTCTATGGAAAGTGTTTTATTTTCTTTCCTTTAGGTAACTGTAATTTAATGAAGTTTACAAGTTGTTTTCATTATGTCCTGTTTTCCCGTGAAGTGCATTTGCTCATTGATTCATACATTTATTCAGTAAACATTCACTACATTTACACTGTTTAAATACAGCAGATAAAACTGTGAACAACTGAAACATAAATCTCTGCATTCTCAGAGTTTGTACTTTACTAGAGGAGACAGAAAACATGATGCTAAATACATAAAATATATGGACTGCTATAGTAAAAATGGAAAGGGGAACAATAAAAATATGAACTGTTAGCTGGGAAGGACAATTTTAGATAAGGTACATGGAGAAAGTCTTATTGTGTGATGAATTTCAAGAAAAACCTGAAGGGAAGGGAAACTAACTGTCATGCAATTAGGGTAACTATAGTTGCTATAACATAGAAATTCCCCAAACTCATTGGCTTAACACAAAATTTTTCTTTCTTACATAGTAGTTCTATGAAGAGAGGCTCATAAACTTCCATATGGTGATTCAGGACTTCGATTTGACACCAGTTGCCTGGTGTCAGGTCAAACGTGTGGGCACAGTCCTCCATCTGACTGCTTTCACTTCAGTCATCTGTTGCAATTTTGGGGTTCGTACTCACTTCTGACTAGTTCAGTATAGAGGTTCTCACCATCCCTGACAGGTTTGATAATTCACTATAACAACAGGAAAATCCTGTTCTTGCAGTTTTATTATTGCCAAATGACATAAATCTGAACCAAAGGCAGAGATCCCCAGAGCAAGGTTTTGGAGCGCCCTAGCACAATGATGAGTGATATTATAATGATTGCCCACCAGGAATTCTTCCTGATCCTTGAGATCTACCATTTTTATTGGGGTTTCATTTTATAGAAATGATTGAATCATTGGCCATGTTACTCTTCTTTCTCTCCTTTTGTAGGTGTATCACAGGGCTCAAAGTCCAAATTCTCTGATCACATGACTGATATTGGCAAGACCAGCCTCTATCCTGAGTCATCTCATTAGTGTAAATGAAGGGTTCATCTGAATAACAAAAATACTCCTATTACTCTAGAAATTCAAAGGGTCTACATGAATCCTGGACAACGGCAAACCAAACTTTTTATAAAACAGGTTACTTCCATAGAATGTCTTCTGTCATCATCAACACATGACTTGCAAAGTTGCCATGGAAAAGGCAAGAAAAGGAGGAGCTCACTACTGATAAATCTAGAGTGGTCTATATCACTCTACTAGTCATACAGACATAGCTAAGTGCAAAAACATCTGGGAAATGTAGTTCTTGGCTAATTGAACATTTCTAGCAATGAATATCATCCAAGAAGTGAAGGAAGAATGGTGCCCAGTTCTTTATCTCTATCATATTTACCATGTAGTTATCTAGAGTAAAAGCATATATCACTTTTACGGTATTTTTCATTCCTTACAGAGAACAGATTTCCACGTGCTGCTTTTTGCAAATTTCTTTCCTTCCTTCCTTCCTTCTACCCTCCTTCTCTCTCTTCCTCCCTCCCTCCCTTTTCCCTGCTTTCTTTTATTAAAAGATATTTCAATCGTAGGTCTGCTAGTGAATTCATTCAGCTTTTGTTTAAGTCTTTATTTCAGCTTTGCTTTGGGATATAGAATTTAGAGCTTCATGTTTTTGTTTGCTTGTTTTTAGTATTTAAAAATCATGCTCCATTATCTTCTCACTTGAATTTCCAGTGATAAATCTGCTTTAATCCTTACTTTGTTTCTCTGTTGATAATTTGCTTTTGTTGTTGTTGTTAGACTCTGTTTAAGACTTCTTTTTTATTCTTTTGATGAATTTGATCACAATGATGTGTCGGTAATTTCCTTCATGTCGCTCATGCTGCAACTCCAGATTTACACTCAGCTCAAGAGAGGTACCAGACTCCAATGGGTTCTCATTCCCTATGCCATGTCCTGAACATTCTCATAAGATATGCTTTGGTTTTGCCATAGTTGAGGTAATTATAGGATTCAACTCTTTCATTTCCTGTCTCTCACAGGTGATTCTCATTCATTGTGTGATGTTCAATAGCTTGAAAATGGTTACTTCATACTTTCATCTGTTTTTATCTAGTTGTTTCAGGTGGAGGTGTATTTCTACTTCCTACTATCTATCTTGACTGGAAGTGGAAATTGACCGTATGGCTTTGATTTGTGTTTTGTTTTGCATTTATGTTCACTTTTTAGAAGTGTTAAAAAGGCACATTTAAAATATATAAAAATACTTTACAAGACAATATACATTATTACACAATAATAAATATTTTCTAGAGGGGAAGGATGCTAATGTTTAAAAAGAATAGATAACTCTAAGGTTTCCTATGGTGGATAAGAATTTCCTGTCCTCCTAATTAATTATTTAGAGAAAACTAGTCACTCCATTGTGTTTTGTCTCACTGTAGTATGTCTAAGTTAATTTCTGAGTATATTTCCAATATTGCTTGCCACATATAATAATTTTTCATTCACTAGAATCACAGTTAGTCCATTATGTTTGCGTATACTACCCTGTGCTTCTTTGTGTACATTTTGGGAGTAGATTTTTACACTTCATTAGTTTAAACAATTCCAAAATGTGGCTTTAATATTTTTTCTTTGATTAATACTTTCAGATGTTCATAAAGAGCACCATTTTATTGGGCAAAGATCAAACACACAACCAAACAATAGTAATCTAATTTTTGCCTTGATGCAACCATTTTCCAATTGCTTTGTGAAGAGAGAGAACTTGTGGAAGCATGTTGGAAGGGGTTGACCTACACAACTGTTTATGTAAACATACTGCTGCTGTGATAAAGACTATGGGAAACTGATGGCACAGAACTTCCATAATCAGAGACTCGGGGCGGTAGGAATAAGAGAACACAGGAATATTTGGTTGTGCCAAATTTTAGCGTGCTTTGTAGCTATAGCCTGGAAATTGTCCCTTTAGCAATTTTATGAAAGGGAAGCCATTATTTTTGCTTCATTTGCCATCTGGAGTAAAACTCTACAGGCATTCTCACCAAATAGGTCATCATCAGGGAGAGAAATGAAACAAGATTTTGCAGAAATTCTGGGAAAGGCTAATAATATACAGAGAAGTTGGACCGTAATAAGGTAGGCTGGGACAAAGTTTAAAAAAAAAAAAAAAAAAAAGAAGACAGAAAAACAAAACATGGAGCCATGGAGACTGGGTAAGTCAAAAAAAAGTTGGCATGCAGCCCAGGGAAACTGTTTAGAAATGTAAGTGGAGCTTGATCTAATCCCCAATCTTTAGTTTCCTTAAATTCACCCTAAAAGGAAAAGAGGGAGAACACAAATGACTAGGAAGCATCCTCTTTCCAGTAGGGAAGAAGAGTAAATCCACCATTTCTTTTTTCAAGGAAACGTGGCCTTTGAGAGTCTGTTACATCATGAAACTTAAGGTGGGTAAAGAGGTTTTCTCCACCTCACCAAGGGGTTCATTTCTCACATTTTTGTTTTTGACTATTTACTACCACACTGCAGAAGTGTTTGAGATCTTTTCCTTCTCAATCTCTGCCTCATTTCCATTCAACACTCTACAGTTTGCCTTCCCCCAGTGCATACAATTATCACCTCTCCATTCTAATTAGTTTTCAAGCTGCCTATACTGTCGCCCTCACTTTCATGATATTGGCTTCATATATTTTGATCTCTTAATTGGCTTTTGATTCATCTCATTTTACAAACTGTCGCCAAGTGGCTTATTTATCTATTTAGAGAGAGAGAGAGAGAGAGAGAGAGAGAGAGAGAGAGAGAGAGAGAGAGAGAGAGAGATACTTTTAGGCCTGTTTTATAGTGTACTTTTCTTTTTTTTAGTATGTCCTTTTTCAAATCTGGTTTCCTACTCAACAGAGCTCAAATCTGTTCTTGCTGGCAACAGAGGAAATCTCAAAAAAAAAAAAAGCCCCAAAACTGAAACCCTTTATTTTTATTTATTTATTTTTCTACTATAATGGTGCCAGATCAATTTTTTTAAAGGATTCATTATTTTTCATTTGATGTTTCTGGACTTTGTCAGTTATGACAATCACTTTCTATCAAGTCTAGGAAACTTCTTTGCAAATCACATTTGTGATAGTTCGTAATGTCTTGAAGACTGTAGGAGGTAGACATCTGAAAAGTGTGATTTCTTGACAGACTGTTTATGTACTAATGTGTAAAATTTCCCAAAAATCTGCTCTGCCATTTCTGTTGCCTGTGGGGTTGAGAAACCCAGCAGTTCCGTATGTTGGTAGTTGTCTAATCACGTTGCATTGCTTGTCGGCTCGCATTGACTGTCACTCAGTAAAATAGTCCATCAAAGTTTCTAAAAATGTGAAAATACTTCTTTTCCTTATGATTTTTATAATGTTTTAAAGTTAAATTACTCCTTCCAGTTCATTGCACATAGCAAGGATTTATATTGACACATTTCAGTGTTTAAATAAAAAGTAAATATAGTAGTTAAAAGTGAGAGGAATAAATATGAAAATATAAAATGCTTAAAGCGTTACCATTGTGATAATAGCCTTCGCAGTCTTCAGTTTGTTAGTTTTTAATCCTGAGTTTAAGGGCCTTGATGAAAATGAAATGAGTGATTCTGTTTTAACGTGTAATTAGAAGAAATTGCTTTTTCTCAGTTGCGTGGAGAGAATCATAAGCTAAAGAAATCTAGGTGAATCACTTAAAAATTAAAAGGTTTGGGTGAACAATGGATAAGTGACTTTCCTATTTATGTAACTAGCTAAGTCAAGCTACTTAAGTCTTCTAAGCCTCACTTGTTTCATCTGCAAAATGGAGATAATGAAACTCTTTAGCTCACATGATAGTGGTGAAGCACAGATGAGAAGATACATGTCATAGTGCTCATCACATTGAAAATACCCAGCAAATGTTAGTTTTAATTGTTTCAAATAAATGGATTGAATCTGCTTATACTTAAGCCTTAACAAGGACACTGACTGAATACATTGTAGGAAGCATTCTGAGTTCTCGAATACGCCCATATTTTTGTCTATAGGGTGAACATACTGGATGAGAGAAGTGGGTTGTAATATAAGTACTTCACTGAGTCTACTTCATTAACATCATGACCAGATAAATTGATCACAGGTAGAGAGGCCAGGCAGAGCCTTATAAAGGGTCATAAGTTGGTCCTAGGAGACTTAATTGAATGCAAAATAAATTTTGTGGTCACAGACAAAACTGGTCTTCCAGTGGCCAGACAAAACTGGCCTTCCTTTCTAGAGGAAATAGTCTTAATCTAGTTGGTTACTATGGAATGTGACTGACGTTCATGAACATTGAGAAGACGAATACCCTAAAAGAGTCACTAATATGAGATCGATAATTGCCAAGATCAGAAGCCCCTAGGAAATAGGGACTTTAGGAACAAGAGCAGAGAGGGTACTCTAACAGAAAAGAAAACAGGTTGTCACCCCCAAGAAGCAGCAATTCCTCCAAGAATGCGACTTGGAGAAAACGTCCAGTAGAAACAGTCATGAGAATCTATCAACTGCTCTCTTCCTTGGTAGAATTAGCCGATGTAAGAGAAGGCAGAACTGAGGAGACCATGTCCAAACTTCTTAACCAATTCAAAGTAACCAGTCCTAGGAATAATGTGAGTGACCATCAAGGTCTACTTGCATTTAAGAAAGGTAAAGATTACAGGTTATTATTTTTTGCTGACCGGTTTAACAAATTAACACCAATTTAGTGGTTTAAAGCAATGCAAGTTTATTAGCATCAAGTTCTGCAGATTAGAAATCCAACTTGGGCCTCACTGACTAAAATCAAGAAGCTGGCAGGGCTGTGTTCTTTCCTGAGTTTCTCTGGGGAGATCTAGTTCCTGGATTTTCCCAGCTTCTGGAGACAACCTTTATTCCTTGTCTCTTGACCCCTCTCCCTTCTTCCATATTTAAAACCAGAAATTTCAGAGCAAGTACTTCTTAGAGTCTCTCACCCTTTTCTTAGTCACATCTCCCTCTCTGTCTGTCTCTCTAGCCTCTGTCTTTCAAATATAAGAACATTTGACATTTCATTGGGTCACTGGGATAATCCAAGATAGTCTTACCTTAGGGTCTTAATTAGCTACCTTAATTCTGTTTGAAACCTTAATTCCCCTCTAACCTAACATGTTAATACATTCTGGGGATTAGGACGTAGGTCTTTGAATGGCCCCTATTGTGTATTACCATGCCAGTCTTTCAGTATAGATCTCAGTAATGAGAGAGAATAAATTCTTATCAACGAAATGGGCAAAAAGAAACAGAAATTAATGTCTGACTGCTCCAGAAATTATAGAGACTGCCAAACAATAATATGCTAGAGATGCTTGGAGAACTCTAAAGAAATATGATATCTACCTTCAATAAGCCTGTAGGGAAGAGACAGAGATAGACACTAATCACAGAACACCACAAAAGATGTAAAGTTTCAACTGTAATAAACATTAGAGTGAAGAGAAAAATGGTGTCTAAAAAGGGAGAAGTGACTCAGATATATGATTGAGCTTAGATGTAATAAGAGAGTTAAACTAGATTTTAAAAGATTGGGAGAAGAGATGGAGGACGGTATCGGCTCTGGTCAAGACAGACACAAGATTGAACAGCAAGAATGAAAAATATGAGGGACATTGTGCATCAAGGAACTAGAGAGAAAGGCAGAACCAACCATGTGTGATTTAGTCATTGCATTCACTTCTCTCACCTTCACTAAAAGTGACACAAAGTGTCACTGAAGGATGGTAAGCAGAAGCCTGAGTGGAATATAGGTATGATTATATTTGCATTTTGGAAGGATCACTCTTGCCACAGTTTGCCAAATAGATTGGAAAAGGTATGCACGCAGGAGAAAGCTGAGTGGATACAAAGGCATCAGCTGGGTTCCTGTGGTGCAGTACTGTGAAGGCAGGTGATTGACTTGAACTTTGGAGGTGGCTGTGTCAATGGAGAACAAAGCGAAACAAAACACACACACTGAGAGTTTTATAAACTATAAAGTCATCAAGGCCAAATGAAGGATTCAAATGGGAAGATGATATAGAGGAATCAACAATGATTTCAAAGTTTCATGCCTTTGGGATTTGGCCAGGTGGTTCCTTGCTTGGGGACGATGGCTTCTATGGTTATTTCATCTCCAGGGGTTTGATTCCCCTGAGCTTTCCCAGTTCATCACCTGCATCATACTCTCTATTGCCTTGGGATAGATTTCTAGTTGTGTCCTGATCTAGCAGTGCCTCTGGAATTTCAAAGTTGACCTCGTCTCATTCTGCTATAGACGATTATGTTTCTCTTTCTTTGCCAGATTCTGGAGACTCCTTTTATTATTTGTCCTTTTTGCAGAACCATCCTAGTGGAGCTTTGATATAGACAACACTTGCTCAGTGGTGACAGAAGATAATCTTCTGAGGCTTTCAGTATTACAGATCTTATGTTTCCAGATTGTTTTTGAACATTACACTTATACCTTTAAAGGTTGACTGACATGATTATTCTTGCTACCTATCTGTGGGTCTTGGAGTTGAGACTTTATCACCACCACCTGATTGACCTTGAGTTTTGCAGTGTTCAGTATTACATTGTCTCATTTTCCTTCTTCCTCTTCGAGGACATGATGGTCTGGGTGACTTGGTTTACTAATTGCAATTTTATTATTGTGTCGTTTCTCATTGTACTGCCTGGTATACTTATCTAGTGTCTCCTAATCTGAATCTATCTGTATGTGGGCTCTAAGAATTAAAATTTTAACCTCTAATACTCTCTAAATAACTAATCAAGGACTTCCAACTGGCCTTTTGACCTCAAAGAATGTCATAGACTCATAGGATAGCAAATCACAAAATTTACAGTAAAATCATTAATACTGACTATGCTGATCACTTTATTATTATTTACTACTCAACAACTGAAGAGCATGTAGGATCATATCGGTTTTACAAATAATTTTCTTATTAGCAGTTAAATATATTATAGCAGCTAAATAACTTAAAGCAAGGTAACATCTTTTTTCCCAAAGTTACATAGCTCATAACTGATGATGCTGACACCTAAGGTGTGTGCTCTTTATCTTTATGGTGTGCTCCCAGCTCTACCACCATGTATTTATGCCTTTGAGTGAGACCAAAACAATTTTGCAGCCCTACATCAGTTCCTGAAGTCCTCACTTCCTTTTTGGCCTCTGAAGACTATTAACACCCATTCTTTTTAACACTGTAGCAAGAGGGCGAATGAGCATGTGGCTGCTCATTCCAGAACTTGGAAGCAGCGGTTATTGGTGCTGCCCTTGCACCAGGGAGCTGTTCTTTTTAACTTCCAAATTAACAGCCCCTGCTTTCAGGCCTCTTCCCTCAGATCAGCTCACTCTGTGGGAGGTTCCAAGTAAGAAAAGCTCTTGCGTGGAGCTGCTGAGTGATCTTGGAGGAACACTCCTTCTCTGATCCCAGCAGCCTTATTATTATGCTTGCATTTTGGTTTAAATTGATTACTTCCCAGGTTTGTCTTCAGACCTGCTGAGTGAACATGTTTCTGATTACCTCCCCCCAGATTGATTAGTTGCACTTTTCTAAATGGAATCTAATTTTCCTCTTTTCTCCCCGTATTTGTAATCTCATTAGATCCATTTGTATTAATTCTTAGTCTCCTGGTGTGTGCAACAGCTTCCAAATTTGTAACATCTGCAAATTTTATTAACATGCTGTGTGCTCTGTCTTTCACATCATTAATGCTAACCATCAATAATCCAGATGTTAGAGAAGACAAGAGTTTCATGCCGACCCCTGTGGCCCTCACAAGAGATCACACCACATTCTGAACATTGCCACTTGTCATCACCTTTTATTTATGACCATTCTGCCAAACTGACATTCACGCAATCACATTTCCCCCAAATCTAATGTTCATTTAAAAGCAAAATTTCAAAGTTGTACTGCACCTCCTAAGATGAAGAGTATAATTTTTGGCAAACCGTTGCCTGTTCTGCAGACATTATAACGAAAAATGTTCTAACTGTGAGAGTCTTCAAAAAAAAAAAAAATCCATGAAAACATTTATATAATATTTTCTTATTCATACTCTTCCTTATTACCATTCAAAGTCATTTTATAATTATCCACTGATTTGGATCAAGTGTACTATATTTTAACTGGGAAAAGAGAATGAATACTTAGAGAAAATCAAAGTGCAAAATATGTGGGTCTGTAAATTCAAATGAATAAAAACTGGAATCTGATGAAATTTCCAGTTGAATTCAGGGGCAAGGTACACATTTATTGTTTTCATACTCATTTTCTTGTTTAGATATTTGCAAAGATATTTAATCTTTGCAAAAGATATTTGCAAAAGATATTTAATAGCTTGAAAATAGTCTATTAAAATGAGTATTCAGTTTGGGGCATCATATCTATGATAACTTTATTCATAAGGTGATTCTTTTCACTTTAATGAGATCTATTTTAAAGATCATTTCAATGATTCCCTGCTTGAGAAATCTCTCCTCTTTTTAAGCAAATCTTATACAGCTCTCTCTCTCTCTCTCTGCCTCTCCCGCTCTCTCTCAAGCCCCCAAATCTCCCCCCATTCTTGTCTTTCCATTTAATCTCATTTCTAGAATTGATCATTTTTGGGCCTAATTCTGCTTAATTTTGGAACTGACAGAAATCCACTGATTGCATTCATATTCATTAAAAAAAAGCAGAGCCATGTTCTGAGGGGGTTTTGCTCATAATTTATTAAAAATTTTCATAATATATTTAAGAATCTTTAACAAATTAAAAATTGCAAGCAGTAATCAGAGCAAACTATTAATGCACTACTAATGATTGTATTTTATATGCAAATAGTTCCATTCTTTCAGTATAACTGTACATATTTTAACTCATTTTCACATGAGGCCTTGAGGTAGACTACATGTAGGAAGGACTTATTCCATTCTAAATAGGAATAAAATTGAATAAAAACAATTTTGCTCATTTGTCCAAAGACTCACCTATGTGGTATTGAAGAGAAAGCCAGAGATTTATACTCACGTGTGCACACGAGTAAAGACTACAGCTAAAGTTTACTATAGCACAGTTCATTTGAACTGATTTCCTCTAGCTGGGGACTGACAATAAATAAAGGAATTGCTATAAGCGAAGGATCAAAATCCATACAATTTGGAAATGGTAGAATATTTCGATACATTGGCAATTGAATCAAATCAATTTGTGTTCACCAGTTATCATTGCTTTAATTCAAAAACTTGATCCAAATCAGTGATTAATTATAAATTCATTTTTATTGGTAGTAAAAAAGAAAGGTTAGGAATAAGAAAGTGCTGCATTAATGCTTTTTTTTTATTTTTTTATCATGGATTTGAAGTTTCTCAGGGTTAGAACTTTCTTAACTGTAACTTCCTCACACAAGGCAGAATTGTGCCAATGTGCAGTAATAGTCTACATTATTAGACCTGTCTAATCAAATAAGGGTTGACTTTTCTTCTTCTGGAAATAGGCAATTCTTAGCTGGTACATCTGCTCAAGTAATCAAATAAGGAGCCAATGTCCTTCCTATTTTCTGCTCTGTCATTTTTACTGTGAGGATTTGATATTCATAGTCACAAATCAGGGACTCTTCCTCCAAGTATCACATCTGAATTCCAGACAGAAAAGAGAGAGCAAAGGGATAAATGCAGTGTAGCTGAGGCTATTATCTTTCATTAGGAAAGCAATTAAAACTTGAACACAGTCTAGGTTTAGTGAATGAGGTAAAGCAGGAGAACAAATTTGGGATATCAACAGGCAAATTCTGCCACAAGGCCTATGGCATAGAATTCCAACACTCCTATGTGACCTGTGTCCCAAGATGCATAGAACCAGGCCACAATACCAACTCCCTCTCTGAAAGCCCAGGTCACTCAAGCATCCTAGTGAAGTATTAGCATGTCCGGTGCCATAAAAGTCATCTCCTTGATCTGACATTTTAAGAAACAAAGAACTTGTGCACTAGGCAGTGCACATATCTCGCCATAAAGCATTTTGTGGGATTTTGCTTGTTTTTTGTTTTTTTTTTTTCACTGCATAGAATTTCAGTCAGCTTTCTTACCCTTTTAAATAAATACCCCAGAGGAAGACCTTTGTAGTTACATGCACCAAAGTAAAAGGAGCTCAAGTTGTTTAGGAAAAGGTGCAAAAGGCAAGAGCTATGCCTCCTTATTTATCCAGACATCTTCTAGAAGTAGCTGGGTTTGTCCTCAACCCCCCATAGCTTCAGGAAGCAGTATTACGCAGGTTTTAGGACCATGGGGAACTTGAGACAGAAGCCAGCCTTGCCATTTACTAGCTCTCAGTAACTTAAGTTACTTAATTTCTGTGAGTATTTATTTCATAATCTCTAAACTATAATAAAGATAATAATTCTTACCTTAAAGGGTTATTTCAGGATTCAAAGAGATTATATATAGACAAAGTTTGGGATAAAGTGATTGTTCAAAAAATACAGTAACTGACAGTGGTGTTCTTGTCTGCCCACAATTCCAGAGATTAGAAGAGCCAGTCCATGATCCTTCTCACATCTATACAACTAAAAGAGCAGAAAAATAAGTTCTAAGTGAGACTGCCATTACTTTGTAATGTCTATAAATTGAAGTCTGGCTATGGGCCCAGTGTTTTGCATGCATTATCTCCAATTCACAACAAATTTAATCAAAGAAGAAGTAGATCTTTGAGTCTGTTTCATTTTGACTTTAAGAAAATTTAAGACCATGGAAAAGCAACAGTTTGATGCTTACATGCTTTTGAAAACACTCTTATGATAATCATAATTTAATAGCCTTGCTCAAACAGAGATATTTGGACTGAATGAGATAACGATTTAAAGGCTTTTTGAGAACCGAATAGTGGAAGATGAGAGTTTATGAAAAGGGGACCAGTTTGTGGGTGAATGGCCTTTGCTACTCATCCAGGTCTTCTTGTATTTTGAATATGCTCATTCATTGAATTAATAATATAGTATTAGCTGCGAATCCAGAAAAAGAAAATTTAATCATTGTCTAAAATCCTCCAGTGAAATAAAATCCTCATTATTTCCCATAGAAACAGATCTCATAAAGGGAACAAGAGCTTTTGGCCTTTGTGATGAATGAGCAGAGGTGGACTTAGACTGCTTTCTTGGTGTTTATAACACTATGTAACATTCTGCTCACTTTTCAGTCACTTCTATGAGACATCCAGATTTTAAGAAGAGGGATAAGTGTTATTTGAATCTCTGGCTTTTAGTGCTTAGCCTCCCATATTGTGTTTAAGAAATGTTTAATTGAATGAATTAATAAAATATGAGAATCAGTGGCTAGCATTTCAATGAAACCAAAGAGGGAATTCTCAAATAAACACTTCTTATTAGGTTTCTGATATTGCAGTAGTTGAATTTAATCAGCCGTGTATGACCCTCAGTAAATTCAGTGGGTATGGTGGCAGTGTACCCCAGAAAGCCACCCAACACACAGCAGCGACCCCATCTTTTCTCCACTTCTTCAGTCTGGCCCACTGAAGTCCACTGCAAATCATGCCTCCTTCCCAAAGTTTTGTGGTTTAACTTTAACCAATGCTGATTTTATCTGTTATTTTATATGTGTATTTATTAATTCATAAACTATATTCAACCCAGAAATATTTTAAACTGGCTCTCCTTGTTTCCTAATTGTTTTCTAAGTCTTGTTTCATCCATGCATCCATCCATTCACTCAGTAACCAGTTATTGAATCACATTATGTGCCAGGTTGTGTTCTAGGTGCCTGAATTGTATTGATGAAGAAATAAAACAAGAAGAGTTCAAATGCAATGTCAGGAAGTCTAACATGCCTCTTTAATGCCTTGCCTATGCCTGAATCCTCAAGCATGCTGCAACCAATTTTGTTGGATTGAATCTCATCGTTAATTGAGAGAGCATATGCCAAAGAGCAGGAGCAAAGATTCTTAAGGGGCCTGCTCCCTCCCTCACCTGTTACCCATTTCTAGGTCTATATTTGGTACCATACTCTGAAAGTCGGTCTTGGACTCAGTCTTGATCTCAGAATCATTAACGTGCATGACTCAAATAATTGTGATTGGTTCCAGATCTTTCAAGAGGGTGGGATTTATCTTAATTGAACTTTTGAGGAAGAGGGCCAAACTTAATGATAATTATGCAGCCAATGTAGGGGATGGAAAGTCTACATTATTGTGATCCCCCCCTCCCACTTCCCGATTAATCTGCATAGCTGGCATTTATTTGTAGAGTGGTTACAGGGGACAATGCAATTTAGATTTTCCTGCAGCTTTTAGCAAACCAGGAAATCTGGAATTGACATAGTTGAAAACAGATGCTTCGTCACAAAGTTTAAGTATGTATACCAGATGCATTCCCTTGAAATGGTTTCTTCTATGTTTTGTTTTGCTTTTTTTTTTTTTTTTTTTTTTTTTTTGGTGCCCAGTATGAAATACATAAACTACTATTGGGGGTTTTTCTAAGTGACATGTAGCTAAAAAGCAGTACACACTGATGATTTAATTGCTTAACTTATTTAAGCTCTAAATTCCAACACAGGACTTAAAGGAAAAATAACAAATCAAGGAAGACAAAAGTACACAAGGAAGCTGGGAACATTTGAATATAAACCTCTTGAGGTTAAATATTGAGTCTTTTTGATGTTTGACTCTGACTCTAATGAGCCACGAAGGTGTAAGAGAGTGCGTCAAGGTTCTTATGAAAGAGAAAACCAATTTGCCAAGTCCAAGTATCAAGTGTGGAGAAAAGATTCATTTGGAGCTTACAATAATGAGCCAAGTAGGCAGCTGAAAAATAGTTGTTTTAAGCAGACTACAGTGATCTAAAACTCTGCAATTAATATGGATACTTTCATGAGATTAAAAATAGTGAGTGAAAATTTTCATTTACTGCTTATCAATTCATCTTTGAAGTTCAATTAGACATTTTAAAAATTAACTTCATTGTGATTTAAACCACAGCCTTAGGTTATCTCTGAAGCTTATCAGGTGTGGCTTATTAAGTTCATTTTTATGTGGGGTCTACAGAAATATACCGATAAAAAGGGCTATGAATGATAAACATGCTACTTGATAATTCTGTCAATTGAGTTTTATGAATGGAATCATAATTTACGAGTTTTAGAGAGATTTGTTATACAAAGAAGTTCTTAGTAAGTATAATCATCACCTTCTTCACAGTCTTTGTAACATTATAATCTGTATAGTGAGAAGTACACATGTAAATAGGTATCAGATGGCCATGTGAATGCAATTGCTCCTAATTTTGGTTTTGAGCTCCTTTTTGTGACTCTGTCAGGACAGATTTTGTTTCTATATTTGAAAATAGCCAGACATTGGGTAGAGTTACTGTTGCGGACACAACCTTCCTAAATTACTGTTGCATGCTATATGCTTCAAGTCTTATTCTTGGATTCTCTAAATTAAAATCAGCCAATTCCGTGTACATTTGGAGGCAGGATTATATAAAAATTAGTTACATGACTCTGATTAATGTTTACTTATACTAAGCTGCTTTAATACAAACCTAAAATGAAAGACATTTCAAATAGATCTGACGCTTAACAACTAATGGTTAACCAATGTTTTATTTGTCCTTCATAGGACAGAACTAGAATCACACCTGTCTAATGACTAATTCCACTAGATGACTAATGTTAATAATAGAGAACTTTAATATTCTCAATAGATAAAGTGTTCATTTCTCATGATACCGTTTCTTAAAATTTCAAAATCATTTATGACCATAAGTATCTTAATTTTGACATATCAAGCTTTATAAAAAAGAAATCCAGTCAGCCTACATATATATGTGCTTATAACGAGACTCAATACATAAATCTGTGCCTGAACTATGATTATTACACACTGTGAAATGTTTTACCACACCCCAGTTTTAAATTAGTTGAGAACAACTTTTGATTATTAACAAAATATGATTAATGAGTGCCACTCGTGAAGTTTATTTGATTTATAGATAAGTTGCTTAGCAACTGCCTAATATTTTCAAGAAAACAATGACTGAAGGTTTTAAGGAAAATAGATAATCTCCATGAACAGAACATCATATTAACATCCTCACACTGTTGCTAGCTCCGTTGTTAGTGAAAACATCTGGTTAAAATGTGCATGGATTTTCTTTTTCAAAGGAAGCATGTATGCAATATAGTGATAGCTGTGTCAAAAATTTATTCAAAAATTGGAAATAAGCAAATGAGATCACTTAGTGTTTTTTCATTGTAATACTTGACTTGAATTTCTACTGGCTAGACAATTTTCAATACTGTAAGGGTAGAGATTAATTTATAGATTTTCTTTTCAATAGAGATACATATAGGATCTGTCCAGTGAAATAAATAACTTTAAATATTTTTGGTTTTAATCCTGTTGGACACTCAACACTTTTATATTAAATGTATAATCTTACCTAAACATTTCTTTTCAAATTGCCACTATATAATAATTTATCAAAAATAAAGTGCGGGGAGGTGACTGACTTTAACATCTTCCTGTTCTCTTATTAATTGTTAAATAAATTCTTTGACATGTTCATTTTGTATTTGCCTATGAGTCATTATTTTACACTTTGGAAAATTACACTTTAACAGAGCAACAAAAATGAACAAGTACAGAGACAAGAACGTGCTTATATTCCCTTCTGTGTTTCCCATTTGTGGAGATTTCTCTTTATTTTCTAATATCCTATTATGTTTGATTAGTCTTTTCTCATTTATAACTTGCCTGTGATTCATGAAAGAAATCACTGTCCCCAAATAACTTTTAATATTTTATCTACAAACTTTCTTTTTCTGTTAAGAATGAGTATCAACCAAATAATTTATGATTGCTGAGAATTAGAGGGGAAGGGGCATCCAAGTGATGGGCAGTATATCTGCTTTTGGGAATATGGTTGAATTCCTGACTTTAAAAAAATCAAGACTTTATATTTTATTTTTAGAGCAATTTAAAGCTGACAGTAAAACTGGGAGAATTCCATATTCCCCTGCTCCCCAATGCACAGCCTCCTCTATTATCTACACTCATCACCAGAGTAGTACATTTGTTACAACTGATGACCCTACCCTGATATATCATATTCAACCAAATCTATAGTTTACATTAGGGTTCTTTCTTCATATTCTACATTCTATGATAATAGAAAAACATATGACATGTATCCATTCTTCTGGTAGCATATAAAGTATTTTCACTGCCCTGAAAATATTCTAGTTACTCCTTCCTCTTCTTCCAGCCTTTGGCAACCATTAATATTTTTAATATACCCATAGTATTGCCTTTTCTAGAATGTCATATAGTTGGAATCATACAGTACATAGTCTTCTCAGATTTACTTTTTTCACTAGATAGTATGCATTTAATTTTTCTACATGGTTTTTGTTTATTTTTGTTGTTGTTGTTGTTTGACTTGAGAGCTCATTTCTTTTTAATGCTGAGTACTATTCCATTATTTAGGTGTATCAGAGGTCATTGACCTACTGATGGTCATCTTGGTTACTTCTAAGTTTTAGCGAATATGAGTAAAGCTGCTATAAACATCCATGTGCTGGTTTTTGTGTCAACATAAATTTTTACTCTTTTGGGCAAATACCAAGTAATGCAATTGCTGGATTGTATGACAAGAGTGTGTTTAATTTTGTAAGAAACTTCCAAACTGTCCTCCAAGGTGGTCATACTAGTTTGCATTCCCAGAAATGTATCAGAATTCCTATAGCTCCACATCCTCACAGCATTTGGTGTTGTCGGTCTTACGAATTTCAACCATTCCAATAGATGTGTAATGATATCTTTTGATTGTATTAATTTACATTTTTCTATGCTATATAATGTAGAATGTTTATCTCTTTTGGGTTTAAGCAGTCTTAGTTTACAGAATGTTTAAAACTAAACTTTGTGGTTAGATATTTAGTAGTTCTACTTTCACTGAATATAGGATATTTACAAGAAAAAAATGCACATTTCAGGAAGAGGGTCATAGTTCAATGTTATGGACTAAGAAGTGCAAGTTAAAAAAAAAAAAAAAAAAGAAGTCAAACTGAGGCCACTGGACTATCCATGGAAGAGATCTCTGCTAACCTTCTATCCTTGATTTTTAACAGTGAAGTATATTAAATTATCCACAGATACTGCCCTAAGACTCTAAGATCAGTCTTGTTCTTAATCACAAGTACAGACAGAAGAGTCTCAGGATTGATTATCTGGTGATTTAGGATTGTGTGGGATTGGTTACTAGTCCTTATGTGACATTTGTATACTATTATTTGGAAATTAGGTGCATGCCTCCAACTCCTCTGAAAGTGTCCTATGTCTTAATTACTTCTGTTTTATGACACAGCTATATGGCATCAGGTACCTACACTATATTTTCATTCTCCAGTTACTTGCTTTTTCCCTTTTCTTCTCTATCCTTTGAGTGGATAGATTATTTGGAGAGTTTTCACTATCTCTTGATTCTAGTGCCTACACCCTGTTGCTAAATCTCAGACTTTATATCACTATTTGCCATCTTACACTGGCCATCTGCCTTCTATTCCTTCTTCTGGTTTGTAGACATCCAACTGGTTATTTGCATCAGCCTTGCCCACCATATTCTTTACCCACTTGGCTTCCCCACTATGTTTGAGACATATTTTGTCTCCTTGTGGCCTACTCTTGACCTCCTATCCATGCGTAATAAGGTCTGTACTAAAAAGATAAACATTTGTATTTTCAGAGTTTTCATTTTTGAAGAATAGTCACTTTGCCGTCATTTCTCAGTGTTGGTTATGACACTTTTTTTAAGAAAGAGGAATAAAAACAAAAGTTTTTTTTTTTTTCGAATTGCTCCTTTTGATATAATGCATGAGTGAATAGTTAGTATAAGGAATCCTTGGTTAGTCAAAATGTGTGACCCAAAGAACTTCAGATAGTTTATTGATAAAATCTTGTAGCATTTAATTTCTAATATAGCAATAATTTTTAATTTTGGTGAAATCATATTGTAGTTGTAATATATTTTATCTGAGATTCCTTGAATGCATTGTTCTCTTCCAAAGTCCTTTTGAGAATATAATAGACAACCCAGAAAGTGAAGTGGGTAATTCCTGTGGATCCTTGCATTAATAAATATATCTATGAGTATTAAGACATTGTAAACCATGAATATTAGAGTATTCTTTATTAATTTATTTTATCATATAAACAACCGGAGCTACTGCTACAAACATTACAGCTGAACAAGAGTTTGCCAAGGCATTTCTGAATTTTATTCCTGAATCTTGTTTCTGGACTCCGCATAATCTGTTTTTGTAACTACAGTGATAATGAACTAATATCTACCTTTTAATGAAACAGGCATTGAACTAGGAAATCTAAAACTTTCTAATATGTACTAATCACCTTTTCCAGAAAGTACCTTTATTAAACTTCATTTGAGAAATTCCAACATGTTAGACTTTAATAATAACTGCAACATATGTATGATGTTTACTATTTATCAGGTCTTCTTTAAGGTCTTTGACAAAAATTGAATCACAACAATAAATATTACTATAAAAATTGAATTATAAAACAAAATCCTAACAGATTGTTACTATTATCTTTGTTTTACATATGAAACAACTAGAACAGAGATAGTAAATTATATGCTGAAAATTACACTAATATAAGAAATGACTGTCTTTCTTCCCTAAGTTTCCTTAAAAATAAGAATGGGCAACATCTCTAGTCTGTGCTGTAAAAACATTTACCATTGAAGGACTGTGCACTTTCTTGCCATATTATTGTGAATATAGTGACCACATGAAATTATTTTTATTTTGTTCATTTTTAAGCTCATGTCTTTATGAGACTGCAAATGCTAACTTACCTGATGAAGGGCTGGAAAGTGGTGTAACAGATGATTCAGTCTGTCTGAAAACAGAAGATAGAAAACCAATTCCTTCTCTGTCTACATCTATCTCAGTAGTGCTGACCTCCACCCCTCTCCCCATCTTGTTCACCTTTTATTCCCATTTCCTGACCATGTCCTCCCCACCCCCCAACCTAAAGACCATCCCTGTTGTCCAAAAGGCCTTATGAATTATCTTCAACTGGACAGATTCAGTTGTAAGATCCATTAATACTTTGAGTATTGGCTAATATGTTTGTCTGATCTTGCATTTGAATGCATTTCCCTAATATTGAATTCCCAAATTGTTTTAAATTCTCCATTAGGATCATTTGGGGTATTTAAAAATGTATGAAGATTTGATGCCTCTTGATGTGAGCCTGTCAGTCACTGCCGAGGACTGCAGTCAGAGGCTCTGGTGATGAGCTCCTGAGCTACTACTGGATTTAAGTGGAACACTGTAGAGTCTTCAGTGGCCTGAGTGATATCTTAACATGTCTCTAATTTAATGCTTTTATCAGCTAATTCAGTTTTCTATCCAGACTGTATTGTTTTCCTTCAATGCACTGAATTGCTAGGATCGAATGGAGAAGCAAAAGAAGCAAAAAAAGCATTTCTAAGCATAACCCTACAAACTTCTGAAACGAGCACTTACAGTGAGTTTGAACCCTGACAAAAGGTATTAGAAAAAAATTAAAGATACAATTTTAGATAAAATTTTTAAAGAGACTTTTTCTATAAAATAAATCCAGAGTATAGTCTACTTTTAGAAATGCATCCAGAACAACTTCACAAGAAGAGAGGTGGTAGAGTTTGGGAGTCTATTCTGAAACTCAAATGGTGAGCCATGCTGGGCTGCCAGTTACTTCACTCTTATTTTGAATTATAACCATGGAGAACTAGACTGGACCAATCAAACAAACTGCTGCATTTGTAAAATTTCCTTTACAGGGAAAAGAAAAAAAAAATCTAGGTCTTTCTTTTCACTGCAGTATGAGACCAAAATCTTTCAAGGTCATTTACTACTCCCAAAATAAAGCAATCCTGTCGGTAGCAATTTGGTGCTCATGCTTGCTGAGATAAGTTTACTGATGCAGGGGGTTCAGATTACCCTGAAGTTTGAGGTATTTGCTTGGAGAAAAATGGTTTCAATTCGTGGCCTGAGTCAAAGATGTCAACATTTGTGGACCAAGCGAATAGTTTACAACCCAGTTATAACCACATACACTTCTGCATGTCTAAATTAAAGGCATCAGATGCTAAAATGTATCAGCTATCATTTTTAGTCCATCCCAACTTGATATTTCTGTGAGTTAAATATTATTTTGAAACTTAAAAATAATCCAGTTATGTACTTTTCTCATGTGACCCCAGTGATTTTGAATTACTTTGAAATTAGATGGTAAATTGAATAAAATAATGTGCATGCAAAAAAAATTTTTTTTTGACTTTTAAAATGTTTTCACCCTCAAGAAATCATTTCTGAGATTATTCTCTTCCTCATGGGAAAAGGGAGGAGAGGGGAGCTGAGACCTCAGAGGAATTCAGCGAGGTTAGGCAGAAGAGGACTTCGTGATTCCTGATCCTATGCCGATGCTGACCAGTCAAGGACACCCCCCTCTCTATTTCTCTCATTTTGAAGAGAGACACTTGAGTGGGCACAATACAGCTCTCAACCATGGGTTCAGGGTATTATATTCCACAGCAGGACTCCTTTTCATCCTGCAGGGAAATAGGCTTCCATTATAACCCTCAACTCGCCACAAGAACACAGTTAAGGACTGAATTAAGCTATTGCCCACAATTGCAAAAAATTGGATACAACGTCTTTTCGTTCCTTTTGAAGATATAATGACAATACATAAGGCTTACTTGAAGTGGAACAAATGTACTCAGCAGGCTGATGGGAGCATAAATCTGTCTGTGACAACTGTAATAGAGTTATGCAGGCTACTGCTTGTTAATCAAGAGTTTAAGTCTTGGACTGAATAACCAAATTCTGTTGATTCTTTGTTTTTTGAAGCTCAAACTAGTTTTCTCCCACAGATTTGACACCGTTCATCTCCTTGTTTCTTTTTTCTCTCGCCTCGTATTTGCTCATCTTTAATGTAAATGTACCTTATGGATTGTTGAACTTTCTAGAGACTCCTGCTGCGTTGATTAATTGCTAATGAATGCTAATGAAGGAGTGAGGTGAATCTACACGATGATGTATTTAAGGGATGATTGATTAGATTTAGCACTGGCTGTCAGGAGAGTACTTACCACAAGACAACAAGTCCATAAATATGCACCGAGTAGTTGGCAGTCTCCCTGTGTAATTCTGGCCTTTTAAGTCAAGTTCCTGGGTTCACTGAATCAGAGACAGGGCTCACCTTTTAGCTCTTGCAACTGAAAAACACCTTCTTGTAAAAAAAAAAACACGATAATTTTGTAATGGATTTTACTGAAACATTGATAACCCGTGGATATTTAATTGTTGAAATGATATTTGACAGATTTGTAAAGAATAACATTAATTTCCAATCAAAATGGGCTCTACCAAGTAGCTTTCAAACCCATGTAGTAAATTTTGAATTCACTGACTTTCGAAACAGGAGAGAGCATAGTTGCTTAATACAAGATTATATACTGATTCATTGAAGTCCAAAGTATACTGAAGTCCTAAAATCAGTTTCTCTAACTTGAATGAATTTCACATTAAAAGCAAGTTTCTATTCTTCTCCCATACTTAATGACTCTTCCTCTAAAACCTTCTTAATCTGTTTGGTAGAAAATATACTTCCTTCCCATTCTTCATGATGCTTGTTCTAAAACTTTCCTAAGTTACTTGGTTTAAAAATAAATAAACAAACAGAACCTCCTTGAGTCTCTCCCCTCTAGCTGAGGCAGCACTGCTGTATACAAAAATGAACTGGGGGTTCAGCAGTGTCCAACTTTTGAGGGGAACTACGTTGCTCTTCTTTCCTGCCTTCTTTCTGCATCACTTGAGAGATGAAGAGTCATTATTGTTTATGAAGTTGATGTTGGAGATGTGATTTAATGTTTGTGGCGAGAATAGTCTTCCTGGAGTAAACAATTACACTGAGTCGCCCAGGCACTGGCAGCACTGGGGACTCTTTGTCTCCTCTTGGTCTATTCAGTGATCCTTACAGGATAGAGAAATAGAGGGGAGTGTTTGCTGCTGTAGGCCCCTATTGCCTAAGCTATAAATGGGCAGGGAGGGCTGAGACTCGCCGGAGTCTCCTCCCAAACTCAGTAATCAACATGTCAGCTCCCCCATCAAGAGAGATAAAAGGTAATTCCCAAAACAAAAACTTAAAAAAAAACAGGGAAATAAAACCCCCTCCACAGCAAAGGAAATGTTAGGAAGATATGTGGGGAAAGAATATTATCCTCAATTAAGAAAAAAAGATTTGATCTACCACAAGTCAACTAAAACACATTAAAAAAAGGAAAATATTTAAAATACTACCATGATGAGAGAACATCTCAACATGAGGTTTGTACTATGGTATATGGACCATACTTTCTAGAAGCATGATCTGAGGCATACACTAGAAATCAGAAATATGCAAGCTCAAAAGTTATTTCTTGAGATATGTATCATGGTAAAGATTTAAAATAAAGGAAGCGGGGAATTTACACAAAAACTTACAGACAAGTGTTACCTACAAGAGGTCAAGATATATATATTCTGACTGACTAGATATTGACCTATGCATGCAAGTATACAGCAGATCGAGTGCCTTATTTCTTTTCTTCTAGCTATTCTGATCTTGTGTTATAGTATCAAATACTATATGAGATATTAATATTGCTTAGCAATAATTAAATATTGATTATGTAATTTAGAGCTCTATTCTATTTTGATGGCCAGATCGAATGAGTTACAATAAAATTCTATTCCTAAAACTTTTGCCTAGGAAGCTTTTGTAATTTTTTCTTCATATAGAAGTAACTATATATTCTGTACTTTGTTATTCAATTATATTACTTGAAAAGGTGCAGAATATAAATTTTTACTAATCAATTTTGCATCATTGCATTGTTTTATAGTTTATAGAGTTATGTAATAGAATTGGGCTATTGTTTGACATAAAATTTTCTAAAATACCAATAATTTTATATTTTTTATAAAATATTTATATTCTATATTATATATATATGTATATATGTGTGTCTGTGTGCATATGTATATTATGTTTTTGCTTGAGAAAGTCTACCTTATGGCATATTTGTTTTTTTCCCACCTGTTATCTACTATGTTTATTCACAGAGTATGGCTAATCGTCTGCAACACCACAGTGATATAGAAGTATAATTGTCTTAATATTAGCTTTATGTTATAACAATCATTTAGATGATGACTGGTTATTCTTTTCCTGAATTTTTTGACTGAATTTATTTTCTTAATGTCTTACAAGTCAGATTGACTCTGATATAAAGGAATGCTTTATATTCTATACATTTTTCTATTTTATAGAATTCAGCAACCTCTTTTTCTTATGTGTATGTGTGTGTATATCTTTCCTCATCTAAACATGTGTCTATAATTCAGGTGATACATCATTTCACTCCTTTTTCTAGATTACCTCTAGAAGAGAGCAACACTGGTGGATAGCTTTTTAGGTTTTTATCCAACTTATATAATATAGATACCTCATGTCTCTGTTCTTCTTCTTACTTCTTAGATACAGTTTGAAAAAAAAACAAACGTGATCACATATAACTCTGCACATGCATCATAGTCATAAATAAGAGAAAAGTAAAAATATAATGTTGTTTCTTCTTTAGTGAGTTGATTACCTATTCTTAACTAGAGAATATGAATCAGTACATAATTCTACTCATTTTCTATCATCCTGATAGAAAAACCACATCACTTCAAAAAGACCACATCTTCTAAATCAATTGTTACTATAATAGAAAGTACCCAAAACTGTTTGCATCCATTTGACTATCTCAACTAGCTTTAAATATTTTTGTCTTGACATTATAATTCCATTTGCAATAACATTCTTCCATCTCTGCAATATTTTTAAATCCACCATGAAGCATAAGATTATGGAGAGTATTCTAGGCATGTCCTGGAGGAGTAGCTGTTAGATTAATAGCCTCTGGCTTGTTGTAGTCCACATACATCCCAAGTACCAAGGTTAGAGTCCCAGGGGTGGGAGGAATAAACTGAGATGAACAACAAAATAAAATAAATAACAATGCTTTTTCCTGCTCTCCCTGCCTGCCTGCTTCTGCTTGCCTTCATTCCTGCTATACCTTTCCTCAAAAAAAAAAAAGAAAGAGAAGAATAGATGGTGCTCTAAAGAGATAAATAAAATTTAATTGTAAGTTACATTATTGTCATGTGTGACAATCTAAATTTAATTATCAGTTTAAGACCATGCTGTATCCTTGATAACTTTAGAGTTAAATACATCTGCAATTTAAATATTAAGTAATTGCTTAGGGAGAGAGAGAACAATTAACAAGTGTAGGGAATCAAGAGCTTTTCTCAGGTGAGAGCTGAAACAAAGAACCGGTGGGGTAAAGAGACTTTCAACGATAGAAATTACTTAGAAAGTTCTAGTAAGAAAATAAAGATGATACTTAATTTTATATTCTGGAGCATGATAAAATAGAATTTAGGGGAATAATTTTTAAAGGGATTTATTGTAGTTAGAAAAAGGGAGAAAGTACAAGGTAATGTGTTCAATGTAAGACTTGTAATATTAAAATATAGGTAAGCGTAGATCTACATGTGCACACATACACTCAGAGACAGAGAAATATCGACAGTCTTCAGTTCTATCCTTTATTAATATCTCATGATCCAATTCCAAGTGTTTAAATTTTTTTGTATTTTCATTATTTACAGTGAAGATGTATTCCTTTTTAAAGAACAAATGCTTAGATATTATCAAGTATAAAATACTTGCAATGCAAAACAATGCATAAATGAAATCAAAAGAGAAGAGACAAATGGGAAAACGTTTGCAATAATGGCAGCAATTAATAAAAGCATTTGTTTATTTGATGTATAAGGAGTCATATTAAAGGGGGAAGAAAGAGGAAAGGAAAGTACTATTTAATAATGCATTCTGTAAAAAACACATGCTAAATTAAACACTTTACTCCTCATCATAGTTTCATTTTATAAAAAAACTATAGTTTAATGATGTCATAGTTTAAAAACCTAGTATTATAAGGAAGTAGAGCACACACATTTGAAAAGTGTACCTTCTTCTAAAAGAACCCTTATCATTGATGGAAAAAATGATTAGGGTGCATATTAAAAAAATGAAAGATATTAGAAGGACTGCATGCATCTGATACAAGTTTACCTACCCTGCCCTTCCCCAGATAAGCACTTGAAATACTCCTGGAAAGAATCGAGAGTTCAACTAATCCTTTCTGCTAGTTCCCTCAATAAACAAGGACAAGCATAGTTGTCTAAAGAAATTCAAAAGAAATTCTGCTTGTTTTTTAAAAGCTTTTCCTTAGAGGTTTTTTTTGTTTTTGTTTTTTAGTTTTTTTTTTGTCAAAGATATGGCCAAATATGGCTGTTCAAACATTTTAATAAAATTATTTTCTGTGTAAACTTGAACTAGAATAATTCATAAAGGACTTAAGTTTTATTAAGCTTTTAGGACTAATTTGAGAAAGTTCTTTGAAACGTTTATTTGATCCCATTTTATTGTGCTAAAATATACATAGAATAAATCAACCGTTTTTGAGTATATATTTATGTAGTGTTGAAGCACATTCGCATTGCTGTACAACCATCACCACTATTCATTCCCAGAACTGCTTTTTATCATCCCAAAGTGAAACTCTGCACCCAATAAATACTAACTGTCCATGTACCCTCCCCACCCCAGCTTCTGGTAATCACTCTTCTGCTTTATGTTTCCATGAATTTGGCTCTTCGAGATATCTCATGTAACTATTAGAATATTTATCCCTTTTACCTGACTTATTTTACTTAGGACAATATTGTAACCTAAGTCCACATGTTAGTATGTATCAAAATCTCATTCCTCTTTAAGACTGAATACTATTCCATTACATGCATTTACACATTTTGTTTGTTCATTCATCTGGCAATGGACATTTAGGTTAGCTCCACCTTTTGCGACTGTGAATAATGCTATGAACATGCTATTATGAACATAGGTACACAAATGTAATTCCTTATAAAAGGACTTTTGCTTTATGGAATTCTCACCTTTTCAGCTAAGATATTTCTCACTTTATGTTCTTTTTTTTTTTCTTCCTGGGTAGTCAGTACAGAATTGTTTCTCTTTAGGTTCATTTTTACCATTTTCTTTTGACACCCTCCCATCCTCTCCCATCCTCTCTTTGCCTTTATTCACTGCCCCAAAATAAAAACAACTCCTGATCTTCACTGAATTGAAAACCATGTGAGGAAATATATACAGACAGGAAAGAGAACTTTGATAGCAGCAAAACTTGGCTAATAAGTTTATTTCCTCATTATCTTACACATCACATTCTAGGTTGTTATTGTCTCAGACTTCTCATTAGCACCTCATTATTATGCTCCTCCATATATGGTGTTTGTTTTTAAGTTTCCCTGAAAAGCCCTGTTAACAAAATGTCACAATGTGAATTCCCCAGAACTTCTATTGCCATAGCATTGGAAATGTGTCTGAGATCTCTTAGAAAATGAATAGTTCCGTAATTAGAGGCCCAAACTGCCAGGTGGAACAAATAAACTGTAGTCAAGGAAAAATGACCAATGAATCTACATTAAATTTATTTTCTTACTTAGCCTGTTGCTAATCCCTAACTGCCAGCAGACAGGTAGGAGGATAAATACCATAGCTATTGTCCTGGCAGAACGCAGTTTGAATGCCTAATTAATTATTGGTCTGTCATGATGTTTGATTTAGATAAAGTGATTCTTTAGTAAATTGTTGCTTTTCTGACACACGGTCAAAAATCACCTGTGCAAAAAAGACACAATTTTGTGACCCAAGATCTGATGACTCTCTTGAGCCCCACGCTTCTTGACCCATCCTTACAGCAACAACAAAAATAGAGCTCAAGACAGATCTGAAAGTCTTGTGAGTGGTTTGAATAATAACCTCCCCAGAGACCAGATAGGAGGCTATGAATAGTAAACTGATTTCTGCATTTTCTTGCTGATTATCCAATGTATTCTCCTCCTTTTTACTTGTAACATCACCTGGAAAAAGACAATACTGGATCCTAACCTGATGATTCCTCCAGAAATGGCAATTGGGGATGTGACAAGGTCCATCCATAATTTCTGGACATCTGTATTTTCCGAGAATTTGCTGCCACAATCTTCTATTAATACTGTCAAAGGCCTGCAGTGGATCAGAAAGAGCCACCACGTACCACAGATGGCACTTTTCACAGGCCTTTTCCTAGAGCTTACAGAGAGTAAAGATCAAGTTTGCGGCAACACTTCCTCCTCTGCAGCCATGCGGGTGCTTTGGTAGAAGTGTATTTTAGCACATGAGAAAGCAGCCAGTTGAGAAAGATTCTTGCCAGAACATTATCAAGAGTAGATTGACAGGAGATCTCCTAAGCAATTTTCACACTCCAATCTGCCACCTTTGTCTCGTGTAGAGGCATTATAATTGCATCTTTGAAGCCATTTGGCAGGATTTTATCCCCAAGAGACACAGATAATTGCTAAATACCCTGGGATTGTAAAGAAATATACCATATAGAAGGTGATCTGGTATAACCTCTCTGATTTCAGGTAGCTCAATGCCTACCATATGGGAGATTGTTCTTTTTGTATTTTGGTTTTGTTTTTTTTTTTAATATCCCTGTCCATTCCCTTGGGAGATGAGTAACCTGCAGAACTAATTCTGCTCTTTGAAACTATGATAATTAAATGACTTTTTGTGCCATTTTGGTTGTTTCAATGTACCCTATAGATCATTTGCTGCAGAAGAAAGCTTGAAATCCTTCTGAGTTACCTTTTCTAAAATATTTGAGAAGAATGCTTTCAATTGCTTTATGCCTTCTTTGGTCACTTTTATCCATTTAGAAATTATTTATAAGACAGTAATGATTAATAATAAATCTACTACTGACAATAACAGTTTATATTTACCAAGTGTTGATTGAACTAAGTTTTAAGGTAATCACTTTACATGTAAGTTCCCAGATTTAAACCATACAAAACCCTAGGGAACTCCTGAGGACCAGAGGGATAAAGTCTACCCAAAGTCATAAGCAGTAAGTGGCCAAGCAGGATTTGGATGTAAGTGGTTTCAATTGAACCTCTTAACCACTGTGATTTACTGATGATTAATAGCATAATATGACCCATAAACCAAACATCTTATAACTATTAACAATCGTCTATAACTCTTTTCTTTATTAAAAGTACTCCCTCCATGTTTTTATGGATATTTCAGTCTTGTTCTATTACACATGTTTTTCCTTCCATTGTTCCTGTATATCTATATTAAATTTTTTCCTTATATTTTATTGGTCCCCTAGGTAACTCTCCAGAGAAAACCAAAGATTCGGTACTTTTCAATTCTATATCCCCAACGGCTTCCATAATATGTGTGGGATGCACAGGATTTCTATTTATAGAACAGAAATTGTGTTAAAAATAGACTCAATAATTTATAATGCTACTTTAATTTTATTCTATTCAAAACTAATTCATTTGGTGTAATCTTTCCCTATTTTGTCAAGTAAACTTTAATTAACATACTATTTTCACAAATAAAACAAAACTTGCAGAATATTTTAATTCCTTTATTCAAGTGATTGGGAAAAGCCTACATTATTCTTGTTCAGGATATTAGAAAATGTATTTTTCTTCAATATGAACACAGTCCTCTAGGTATTTATGTATACTTACAGGAATATAACCACACATTTGTTATTATTTATTCATCATATATAGGCATACCTATCATACATAGGTATGTCTATCATACAAGGAAATTATATGTGTCTGATCCTTAATTCTAATAAATATCCATGTTTATTTCTGATCAGTAGAGTAGGCTCTAAAATTATTTTTCTATCTCTCTCTAAAAAAAAATCTCATTTTAGTTATAAATGTATGTTTATAGAAGATACTAGGTCAGATCCTAATTTGATTTTTAAGAACCAAGAGCAGAAATGGGCTAGAATCCAGCAATGTGTGAATTCAGATCACAAAGGGGGCTGAGGCCATTGGAGTCAAAGCCAGAATCTGTATATTGCACATGTATTTCCAATTCTTTCTGGAAATTGCAAGGTTTTGGACATTTCCTTTGCTCCTCATGAGGTTTTAGAAAGAATGACTGGTGCATTTGTGATAGAAAGCTTTGAATCCTTAGATAATTACATCAGTCACACTCTTAGGCATGTTATCAAATTCATGCTGATTTTAATACAGCTTTTTCCACCCCCTCTAAGTATTTATAAAATGAAACATCATCTGTCCTCTAGCTATAGAAATGTTTATTAGAATTAGGGCTTCATCTCCACACAAATCAGTCTATCTTACTGAAAAATAGAAATGGTCAGAAACTAAACTGGAAAAGCAGAATAACAGGAAGTTAAGACCATATCATAGATTTTTTATAAAATAATGTGGTGTCTTACTTTACCTAGTTCTTGGATATTACATTCGCCATTTGAAGATTTTTCTTTTGCATTCAAATTATTTTTAATAAACTTTATTGAAATACAATTGGTATTCAGTCAAATGCACCCAGTTAAATGATACAGTTCAATGAAACGTGGCACCTGCATGCAGCTGTGTAGCTGCTAAAACAAAGTATGGAGACATCACTCAGTGTTTCTACAGGTCTTTTTGCAGTTAATTTCTCTCCACCCTAATCTATATAGGTGAACTTACTGTACAGATATAGATTTATAATGATGTAGGCCTTAAGCCTATTTAATGTTATAATGAAATAGTCTTTGAATAAAATCAATCTAAAAAAAGAAAAAAATAATCTATCAATTGCTTTTTCTCTGTTCATTGAAATACATGGCTTTGTTCTTTAATCTGTTGATATGGTGAATTATATAGTTTTTCAATGTTTTTAATGTTGAACTAAATTTGCATTTCAGAAAAACCCCCCACTTATTCATAATGTATCATATTAAACTTTTTGTTAAATTTTATGAAATATCTCTGCTTCTATGTACATGAGAAACGTTGGTCTGTTGTTTTCTTGTGCTCTCTTTTGTTTTAGTATTGGGGGAATATTGACTTTATAAAACTTAAAAGATGCATCTCCACATCTATTTTTCTTCTGCTGATGAAATGCCCTGTAACATTCCCTTTCTCGCTCGTCTATTGGCAATGGATTCTCCCATCTTTTATTTCTCTTATGATGTATTTATTTTGACTTTAATATGAAAAACTATTTTCAATGTGTGTGCATTTAAATTGGCAGAGTTGCTTTTTTGTTTCTTTAAAAATCTTTCCATTTTGGTGCACCCTTGTGAAATAGTGCTTAGGTCAATCCCCTCCAAAGAACACAGGCTGCTGGGTTGGAGACGTGGGTGGGTGGAGAGGAGGCAGCACAACCAGTGTGAAAAACTAAATAAAAAATAAATAAAATGCTTCTTCCTCCTCTCTTGCTGCCTGCCTGCCTACTCACATTCATTCCTGCCTGCAGCTTTCCTTTAAAAAACATTCTTTCCATTTTTTTCTGACTCGAATAGTTCTAACAAGAGATTAGTTGTAATTCTTATCCTGTTTTTTAATGCCTGTTTGAAATATCTCTTCTGGCAGTTTTAAATATTTTATTTTTATCACAAATTTTGTTGTGGTATACCTTGATGTGATTTTCTTCCTATTTCTTCTGTTGGAGTTTACCAAGCTTTGTGGATTTGTGAATCCAAAGTTACTACATTTGAAAGGAATTTGGTGATTTATACAAATAATATTTTTTTTCTCTTCCCTCCTTCTGGAACTTGTGATTACACATATAATAAACTGCTCGATATGACCCCACAGGACACGTGGGCTCCTTTTTTGTTTTTTTCTCTAGCTTCAGTTTGAAAGTTTCTGTTGCTATGTCAAGACTTGCTAATGTTTTACTCTGCAATTTTTATCTGCTATGAATCACCATCAATTGTAAACCTTTGTTGTAGTCATGGCTATAATTTCCATTTGGACCCTTTCTAGTTTCTATTTCTGTCACTGTGTTCACATTTTACTTTAACTTTTGAGGATGTATTTAATAGTTGCCAAGTTGTTGCTAATTCAATCATTTCTGTTATTTCTCAGTCTGTTTCTGTTGCAGTTTTCTCTATAGACTTTTGGTTAATCTTTTTGCAAGATTAATTCTTCTGTTGTTACAAATGCGATGTCTAAAAAGTTCACATTTTAATTATTTGTGGCTTGTATGCATCTGTCATTTAACCTTATTCTCCCATGAAACTGAGGAATTCATTAATTGCTAGTCCTAGTTACTTTGTGGATAATTTCGGATTTTCTACGCAAATAAATATGTCATCAAATAAAGATTCTGTCACTACTTTTCTCCCAGTATTTATTCATTTTATCCCTTCATTATTTCCATTTCTGTACCATCCAGTAATGTTCTAAACAGAAATGATAAATATGGGTTTTCTTGCTTTCTTCCCAATCTTAGAAGAATGAATTCAACATTTCATAGTTAAGTATATGTCAATTACAGGCTTTTTATAGATACTTGTGATCACATAGGATATTTTCTGAGAGTTTTTTGTCATGGAGATGGTAAAATTTTCAAATTATTTTTCTGTCTTTTTGAATGATATACTTTTTTTTTCTTATCCCCATTCAGTTATTATAATGAAACTGACATTGATTTTTAGACATTGATTTTAAACCAAATTTGCATTCTTGAAATTCATTCCTATTAATCATGATGGATTATTCATTAGGTCTTGTTCTGGCTTTGTAGTTCTACATTATAATTGCTAATATTTAAAAGAAATGAGAGATAATGACGCAAAATTTCTTTTTCTTTCTTTTGGTAATGTCCTTGTCATGTTTTGCTATGAGAATTAAACTGGAATATAAAATGATATAGGAATTCTAGCTATGATCTGTATTTCTGAAATACTTTCTTCATATTGCTGACATTTCTGTCTTTAATATTTCTTAAAATTCACCAGCAAATTTATCTGGGCCTGATATTTCTCTTATGGGAAAATATTTGATATTGAATCTTATCTTTTTAATAGAAAAATGATTATTAAGATTTTTCTTTAAGATTTGTATATTTCATCTAAGTTGTTAAACATTTCATATAAAGTACCTTATAGTCTCTGCTTTTATATGTTCAATTTTGCAGGATTGCTAGTAAACACTTCTTTCATTTTTTAAATTGGTATTTAGTGTTCTCTTTCCTTCTCTTTTTTCCATGAACCTAAGAATTTAAATAATTTACTCTGTGAAAAGAAACACACTTTGACTATTATGTTTCTATTATTTCTGTTTTACTTATTCCTGTATAATATTTAATTTCTTCTACTTCAATTTATTCTTCTTTTCAAAAGAAATATTTTTATATTTATAGTATAAGTATTTACAGCTATACATTTTCCTCTCAGCACTGATATAGTTGCATCTTTCAATTTTGTTATATAGTATTTTCATTCATTTGGCTAAAATTATTTCTACTTTTTAAAGTGAGATATTACTTTTCAAATATGTGAGGTTCCTAAACACTCTCTCTTATTGTTTTGTAATTCAGTTTGGTTAGAAAATACACAATATTTTCAAAATCAATGAGATTTTTTTAGTCCTTTCTTTTGTATTAAATAAATATACTTTTTTAGAATTCCATTTTATTTATTAGCTTTTTAGTAAAGCTATACCTGTTTCCATTATTTTGTATTTACTATTCTGGGGATTAAAATGTACATTATCAACTTTTCTCAGTTTACTTAGGGGTTAGATTTTCTAACTTTTTCGATTAAAATATTTAAGATGTGTAACCACTAAGATTTATTCTCTATTTCCCATCTTTTCTACTTTTGTTGTCATATATAATAGAGCTACTTGCATTATTTTCCTCAATATGATAAGATTTTTGCAGCATATATATCATATAGAAACTCTACTTTTATCATTTAATTTTTCCTTTTTCTGGTACTATCCAAATTATTTCAGTTTATAACATTATCCACTGACAGAGCCATTGGCATTTGTTTTTGCGAGATTTTTATTAGAGTGATTTGAGATAATGTTGATGTAATTTTAGATTACATCAGTCTTGAGATGTAATTTTGTATGGTTCATTTTCATTGTTTCTTTTCCTCCAATACAATTTGAATCTGCCTTTGGGTTGAAGACAGATTGGCTAAAAAAAGAATTTCTATTGTTTTACTCTTCTATGCTTCCCCCTCCCCAGTAAGAAATTCTGTAAATAGGTTTGACCATTATTTTCTTGTCCTAGAAATAAGTTTTCTAAAGAGTTAAAAATAAGCTGGGTTTAACAAGACCATGGATGAGAATAAATTATGATGTAATATTCTGGCAGAGAAACTAAGTTTTAAAAAGTCTATGACATATATCATTAACCAAGAGTTACTGCTTCAGCTAGGTTTTGAGTGACTTTAAAAAAATCCATTTTTTCCCTTTTCATGCTATGGAAGTTTAGTAAGAGCAAATTCTGCTTTATTGATTTAATGGTTCACTTACATCTGTTGCATCTCACAAAACTTTAAGCGTGTGTTGAGTACAAATCCCAAAGTGACCTAAATGTAGAACTTGAGAAAGGTAATGGATGAAAAATGTTCAAGAATTTCCCACCCCCTCTTCCCATAAGTCACAGATATTCCTAGCTTTCATATATCTGCCATAAAACATAACATTTACTTTTGTGAATTGTCCAAACTAAATGTGGTCACTCAACAATTGTCAAGTCTAATAAACTCCTACAGAGCTGAGTGGGGACTATATGCTCCTTCACTCTAACCTCATTATCAGATCTCAGTCTAAACTTTCTAAACACAAGTATTTATTAGTACCTAGGCATGTATACACATACACATATATGTACACACACACATCTAATTTGACTGATCTTATAAATTTGGTTCAGTAAGTGTGTACTGGTCTCTCTTCAGGCAGATTCACTGAAAGGCTGATGATAGGCTGATGCCTGATCAGCTAGTTTGTTCTCAGGCTAGCTGGGAGGGGATGGGACGGGAGGAGAGGATAGAGGAAAGGACATTCAGCTGAAGTAGATTTGATGCTCCCTCAACAGGTTGATTAAAGGAAAGTAGAGCTTTTAAAATCTGGCCGTATCTAAATATGAACACTCACTCAATCACTGAAAAAAAAAAATTATCATACCCCTTAAAAAGCCCTCTGTTAAACAGAGTTAGCTAAGAGTACTTCTTGCCTACCATCTCTGGATTTCTGATTAGTCTACAACCAACTGTCCCTAGGGTACCTATTACAGTTAAAGCAACTATATGCATATAATTTGCATTTTGAAGTATTTTTAAATAAGCATATTGACAAGGTAATAAGAATTCTACCATTTGCCTCTCTGGAGGGTAGGAGGTATATATACTCAAGAGAATGCTAGACAATGAATTAGCAACAAAACAAACTGATCTAGACTTTAAAAACATTTTTGGAGCACTAAACCCAGTCAGGGCTCAAAAGTGAGGACATTCCTCTATGGAAATGTGGAATAGAAAAAGTGGAACTTTTAAAAACTAATTAAATGACATCTATTTATTTATAAAGAAATAGAGTTCCAGTCTATGCATGAATCCTTATGAATAGCTCTTTATCCTCTTTGCCTTCAGTTTTAGTTCAGGATCATTGAGAAACAGACTCTAAGATGGGGTTAAGTGTCGGGAGAAAAAAAAAAGAATACCTAAGTATGATAGTGGAGAAGGAATAGGAGAATTTTTAGACCATGATGCAGAATTGATACCTAGAAAAAGAGTTAGTGGGAAGAAGGTTAGAGGAGAAAGTGTCACTGATGACTGCAGTTTCAAGAAGGAGTTAACTGCGAAAACGGGAGTCAGCAAGGAAAGGTTCCTACTAGGAGAGTCTCTCACCTCTCAGGAGCCAAAGTTTCTCTGCACAGAGTAGCTGGAGCGGGCCTTGGGAAGCCTGGTCTTGGCACAGAAGCAGTGGTGGGAGACAGGACAGCCACTGAGGCCATCCTGAAATGATACTGCTGCAGCAGGAAGTTTCGGTGTTGCTCTCTCTTGGCTGCCCCCCACCGTCTTTGAATGTTTAGGAATTTTGGTCCTTTCCTAAACCTAAGGTTATTGCTGAGTGCAATTCTTTGTGTAAGGAAATCAACAACATATCTTGTACTTACTGCAATTTTGTTAGTGATTCGTGCCATATGTGTAAAAATACCGTGTTAATTTTTGCTTAGAGATTTACATTAGAAGAAGGTTTAAAAAGATGATAATTATGGGAATATTATTTCAAATTAGTTTAACTCGGGCTTTGAAGTGAAATGGATACTAAACTGGAGGTTCCATGTCCTCACCCCATTTTTTTTTAGTGGGACGACCTAGGCAGATTACTTGACATCTTTAGTTTTTAAAGTTCTCCTGAGTACAAGGAGGATTTTCTTTTTTTTCCAGCTGTAAAATTGTGTGACTTTTTAAGCAAGAAGGGACTTCATATTATCAAATAGGCACATTGAAAATATAATAGGTTACAATGTATGGGATGCAGGAGATGCATTTTTATGCTCTATGTCTATGTCTTCGTGAGCAAGTTAAATAATCATCAGGTTCATATACTCCTGCAAGTTTAAATCATAAATTTGTATACTCCTCTTTGAAACTAATTTGGCAATATTTATAATGAACACCTAAAAAATAGTCATTTGACACATTTATTCATGAGTTTCACAGAAATTCTAAAAAGACTCCTGTACAAAGATGTCTCTGCATAGCATTAGTTACAAGAGTACAAAATTAAAAACATTTAAATGCCAGCCTTAGTGGAATTATTTTTTAAATGTCTGCATACAACAATTATATGTATCATATCAGAGTCTATTTTTGAAGAAAATGATATGTAATAATGTTATATGAGAAAAGCTACATGTACTAGTACCCAAAAGTTGTTTAAAAATATATGTAGACACATTGGGAAAAAAGCTTCATATGCATGTTAGTCGTTGTTGCTGGTGGAATTATGATACATTTTATTTACTTCTTTATATCTGCTTTTATTTTCAAATATTTGCAGTAACTGATGATTGTTGCTTGAGCAATTATTTTCCATAAGTTCTTGGAATAAATATGCATATTGCTAATAAGCATATTTCATTTTTTATGGTTTAAATGGCTTTATTCATGAATAACACTCTATTATTTCAGAAGCCAACAGGTTAACATAAAAGTATGACAAGAAAAGAAAGCAAATAAGTTTCGAGTTAAACTAATCCAGATAATTTGGAAAGTTTGGACACTTCCCCAGTACAAAGGATATGATCCATGATCAGGGAGTAAGAATTTTCCTTTATAATACCTTGATAAATGTATTTTAAAGGTGAAGTAATTCATTGAAAAAAGGGAACTGAAACAATAAAAGGAAGAAGACTGAGAAAGAAATGTGAAAATGGAATTCTCTCTTAAAACACAATTGAAACATTTCAGAAAAAATGAAGCAAATATTATGAACCACTCACGTACTATGAATCTCACATTGGTTTTGCTAGACACAGTAACTGAAATCTGTTTTCTCTGCCTGGAGTTTGCACTGGAGATCATTTGCAAGCAGTACATCAAAGTCAAGTCTATTTAATTTCTTGATGTTTTTTTTAATTCAGTCTCCCAGTGCTGAACCTCCCCCTTCCAATCAGCCCGATCACCACTGTGCTTAAGGGATATCATTTGCTCTACAGAGTATCAGTCCCTGTATCCTTTTAATTTTATTTTTAAATTCTTAATTCCCTATTCTGCATTAATCTGTCAGCATCATCTCTAGATAGACTACTCCTTTATCTCTAATATTCCAGGCATTTCCAATGAAGAAGAAAAGAAAACTCGGGATTAAAAATGATAATGGTGGATGGCCCTAGGATTCTGGTTGTAGATGTAGTATGATATACATACTGAATTGTGAGTCTATTCTCCAGAAACTCGTATGATTTGATAAACAAATGAAATAGTACAGTGAACAAGTGTATAATGTTCACAGATGGAAATTTCTTTAAAAAGATGTAATGTATTGACTCATTTTGTTAGAAATATTAATGTTACATCCTGTGCTATCAAATAATCTGAATGTGAAAACAAATATATTTTAAAACATTAAAATGTCAGTGTTTTGTTATGACAAGTGGTAGAGATTTAGAGAATGAAGCACAAGAGTTTCTGGTCTGTGCCTTTAGTCTCCACTATAGCTGGAATCAAACATGATGGTCTGGTTCTAGAAAAGATGATGACAATGTTCCTGACTTTGGGGATTATTTGTTTGTTTTGTTTTTTAACACCCTATCTGGGTCAGCCCTATGGAACTATTATTCCCAATGATATTTTTATTCCTGTAAGTTGACACAAAAATAATCAATGTAATTAAAATCTTGATCATAAATCTACTTCTTTTGTGTGTTCCAGATTAGAAACAGGAATATGTTTTCTGGGCCAAATAACAGTCAAATACAAAACGTCTCTAAATCAAAAAGTGAAAAAAATTACTCTAGCTGAATTGTCTCATCTATCCTTTACAAAACTAAAATGGTCCAAAATTTTCTTTGTGCCAACTCTAAGACTCTAATTAATTGCCATTGCTGAGTTGTCCATATGTAAAGATATGTGTTAAAAAAATCCAAGATTTTTTATTTCAGTAGTAATCAAGTGACCTAAGACAAGTGGAAGAATGAGATGACTAATATCCATTAAATGTCTACTATCTGCAATGATCTTTAGGTATTTTGGCTCTTTTACATCTCCAAACAGCCCTATATGATCATTATCAATGTTTTGATTTATCCCCAAATTTATGTTTTATTACCCAATGGGAGTTAGACACTCTGCCAGCCCAGGAGGGATGGTGGGCTCCATTCTCCTCATCATCACAGGATAAGTCTATGTGCCTCTAGGAGACCAGGGAGGCAACAAAGGACAGGAAGTTCACCTGATTGTGGATCTTGATGCGACAATGGTGGGTCAGCACATGGCCTTGGCTGAGCCCAGCTTGAAGACCTGAGTCTGCAGGTGTCTCTCTAGGAAATACTTGATCTTCAGGTTCAGATGGAACTCAGTTTTATCGTGCCCTTATCCAGCACCCCAATGTGTATGAGTCACAGCAGGACACTGCTTCAAATAGACACTGTAGGTCTTTCTCAGCCAGCAACAGCAACTACTCTGCCACCTTAAGGATTTGGGCTGGGTAAATTTGACCCATATTCCTTGATCAGCCTCAGCTCTTTGTCAAGGTAGGACTTCTCAAAGAGTCTCCACAGGGTCACATAATTTTTCAACAAACCCAGTCCCAGGCCACCAGGCATGTTGACCCCTCTTGCCTGTTTACACCTGTGCAGTCCCTAGCAAATGAGAAAAGTTCAGTGTTATTTAACAATAAGAAAATTATGACTCAAATGTGTCACTTAACTTGTATATAGATGTTATGCATAGTTAGTTGTAAAGATGAGATTTGTACCCATATTTAGTTGCAAATCAATACCACTTTCAACAGAGGTATGCTGACTTTTTGTTAATGACTTTGAATCAAAATTAGAAAACTTGAAGTCTCTATTTTATAAAGTCATTTACACCATAGAAGTAAGTGTTCTCTCCTTTTGATCAGAAAATAATTGCAAAATGCAAAAGGTGAAGAAGGTAAGGAATATAAGTTCCTGGGTCTTGTTCCCACCACTTAACTAATTTTTTTATGATGTATGGTAATCTGTTTTACTTTTCTGAACTTCAGTTTCTTATCTATAAAATAAGCATATTGCAAAAAATCTCTCCTCCTCAGCTGCTTATATTGATGGTGATGATGAGAACTCTGTAAACTATAAAACAACCTGATTTAAATTACAACAGGTATATTCATTGCTTGGGGTGCCATAAGAAATGTACCAAAAACTATCTTAAAACAATGTAAATTTATTATCTCAGTTCTAGAGATTAGAAGTCTGAAATCAAGTTGTACTCAGGGCCATGCTCTCTCTGACATCTCCTGGAAAGAATTCTTCTTTGATTCTTCTATTCTGGTATTTTTCAGTAATCCTTGACATTCATTGTCACTCCAGTCATCTGGTCAGCTTCTCCCTTTGTGTTTTTATATCATCTCCTCTCTATCTTTTTCTGTGTCCAAATATTCTGTGTTTATGAGGGTTAGAGTCCATCATACTGACCTTATTTTAACTTGATCACCTCGGTAAAGACACTATTTTCAAAAAAGGCCACATTCTGCATTACTGGTGGTTAAGACTTCAGTACATCTTTTGGAGGGATGCAAGCCCGCTCATATCAATGGAATAGTGTTAAAAAAAAATGGTTAGTAAACAAAAAAAGAAATAAAAACACAGTGAAGACTAGGTGAGACTCTATTAGTGATTCTAGTAGTGAGACCACTATTTATTCTCTCATGAGAATAATAAGGGGAAAACATCTTATAAAAACTTCATTGATGAATAGGATTCCTGCTGCCAAAACTTCTTTTATATTTTCTATAAACCTGAAGGATGATCGTGCTAAATGATCAGATGATAAGGAGTTTGATACCTTGAAGATTTCAGAGTTCTTCCAGATATCACAGTATTAATCAGATAATATGATTTTACATTTAAACCATAAATGAAACACGTTATTCAATTTGGAACTTTGTCCTGCAGTAATTTATCATTATAATTTAAGTCAGTCATTCTCAAAGTATGCTCCCCAAACCAGCAGTATCAACTTGGATATTTATCAGAAATTTGTATTCTCAAATCTCACCCAGATTTTCTGAATCAGATTCTCTAAGGTAGGGCTAGGAAATTCAACTTTAATATGTTTTCCAGTTGATTCTATTGAAGCATAGAATTAAGTGCTTTTAATCAGTCGTGTACAGCTGATATATCCGTAAAGATTTATAAAATATTCTCTGTCCTTGTGTATGCCCCAGTGCTTCTGAATTAACAGATAAGAGCTAGGACATGTGAATTAATTTGAAAAGATACTTGTGTGATAAACATGTCTGATTTAGAACCACCCAAAGTCTTCAGAATTGTACCAGAGTCAAATCTGACTGTCTTGGTATGAAAAGTCAAGGGTCACTGGTTTGCCTGGTGCTGTCCTTGGTGCTGATTTAGTTCTCCCTGATGCAGCCTACTTACTCTCCTGTTTTTGGCTCTGTTTAAGTTCCGTGTCCTGACATTGAACTGTTTGCTGGCATTTACCACGACAGATTTGCTTGACCCAGAGCTCTCACTTCAAACATATTTGCTGGCCCATCCTTGGCTGGCTTAAGTCTAGATGACATTTATCTCAGAACAGAATTGGATCTAATTTAAGTGTAATGGCAAGACATTAAGGTGAATATAGTGCTAAAAATCATGGCTGTGGTATACAGAACATCAGTATAAACATATAGATAGTGGGATGCATAAGAATAACCTGTCAATGTGTAATAAAAATTAGACATCTGGGCCACCACCTTGGGGCTGGAACTAGTGGAAATGAGCTTTCAGAAGTCCAATGAATGATTCTGATGGGCACCACTAATTAAGGGCCGTTACTGCAATAATTACTGACTGGTGACTATGGGTTAAGTTTTTCCTGGAATTTGAGATTTTTTATTTAGTGAGAGGTAGATATGGTTTTCATTTGGGAGTTTTTTTAGCAAAGAAATATATACGTACTTTTCATTTTCTTTTCCGGTGTTTGTTTTTGATGAGCAATTTGACAGATAGATTTGGTGCATGCTGTTGAGTTGTTAGAGATAAAGAGGAATGAAAACAGCTGAAAGATAATCTGCTAATTCAGAGCAGGACAATTATCTCTACACAGCTCTTAGTTTCTCTTAGCTCTCAGGCAGGGATCCACCTGTCACGTTATTTTTGGAAGCAAAATTTGAACTGCTCATAAAATTAAATGTTATACCATTGTATGTTAAATCATACAGTTTTGGCATTAATAAGCATAAAAAAATCAGTACATTATAAATACAGAGCTTACCTCTCAAGTCCCAAAGCTCTTTTTTTAGGTGCAGAGCAATGGAACTGGGGTGTGTCACTGGCTGCCATGGAGATAGGAAATGGCGCAAACCTTTTAAAATTTATTCACTGGAGCCCCTGTTAAACTGATTAAATAGCTGCAGACATAGTAGGAAGCTGAACTTCTTTCAAAATATTTCAGATTATCACCAAACAACCTTAGCAGACCTTTTTGCAGTTTTACAAAGAGCTACAGCTGCAGCTACATTGAATTTAACAAGGTGTCTCTTTCCAGGAACATCAGTCCCAGTAACTTGTGCTAATTGAAAGCAGAAGAGAGGAAGTGCTATTAACAATGTGACTATGAATGTCTGAGAAGTCAAGCTGAAAAAGCTATATACAGCGTCCAGATTCTGAAATCCCATTACTTCTCAGTTTCAGGGATGCAAGAATATGGTATTGCTCCATCTTTTGAAAAGCCATCTAAAAATAATCTCCTCACATTCCAAATACAATGAGCTCCAACTATGGCAGTATTGCCTCAAGGCATCTGAAGGTGCGGAGGAATTGAATCTTGTCAGTTGTTATAAATTCTTCCAGATTGTTAAAGCAGATATTTTTGTCTTACCACCTTTTACTTCCTCCACTCCTGCCTAGGATTTAAACTTATGCAAACAGAGTTAAACTACTAGTTCTGCTTTCTGTTTGGCAATTCTGGTCATTCACTGCATAAATGGTGACGAACTGGGACTTTGAAAAAGCCTATTATTCGGTGCAACACTTTCCCAGATGGATTCAATATGGAATGAATATATAAGAACTACCTAGGCACAAAATTGGTATTTGGGCATACTTTCATCAAATTATTTGTTTTGCATTCCCTTTTCCAAATAGATAATGATTTCAGGATGGTTTGAGAAGTGTAGCTTTATCATTCAGTGAGGTCTTATAAATCTGACATACGTTATTGAACTAAAAACTTGTAATTCAATAGCTAAAGTGACCTAAGTAATATTTTTCCTATTCCCTTTCCTCCAGGAACGTAAAAGGGAAAGAAATAAAGGGACTCGGTGAAATGCATTTCTTTCTTCTCTCTCTTACCTAAATCTGGTAAGGTGCTTGAAACATTTCTATTGAGCTATTTTTGAAATGTTTCTTTTAATCCAAGTCAGCTGTTTTCTCTGAAGAGTAGCCTGGAAAAGAAATATATTTTGGATAATCCTTTCCCAAGCTCATACATTCTTGGGGTTAGAACTGACTAAACCCATGAATGATTTACACTCGTGTTTATTCCAAGAGCTTTATAGTTTCCCATTAGTCTCCTCCCTAGACCCCAAAGGGCTTTCCTGGGCAGCCGTACACTCACTGAGCACGCAGCTAATTTAATCACATTCTTGGACTAAGACATTTTTTAGAACAGGAAAGTTTTTGCTAGAATATTCCAGTTTTAGATAAAATTTTGGGAGAGAACCCTATTGCAGAGTTAGCTGTGTATTGTTTATTTTTCTACCGCATTTAAATGCTTTAATTGCTTTGCTCAGAGCGAATCAAACCCTATAATTATAAATAATTAATGTTTCTCCAGAGCAATGCTAAATCAAGTCATCATTTGGGGATACAAACACACAGTAGCACCTAATAAAACATATGCCTTTAAAATTATTACTAAATCAAAGTCAAAGTGAAATCTTGAGGTTTCAGACCTCAGGTAGATAAATGATGTGAATAGATGGATTAGGAAGGATAGAGGGAATGATTTCTTAATTTTTTAATTAATTTTATTGAAAGAACATTATATTGTAACATTAAATAGGTTTAAGGTATATGTATAGTAAATCAGCATCTGTATATAATACACAAAGTTCACCTCTATTTCAGATTTTCCTTCATTATACAATTAATACCCCTTACCCCATTTGCTCACCTACCCTCCCTCTTCTCTTCTTGCAGCCATTGATTTTCATTTTTTGACTAAAATCTATTGTTTGATAGAGTTCATTTTTAAATATTTTTGTTTAATTTACTTCGCTCATTTGCTTGATATCTCTATATACCACATGCGAGTATATCACTCACTGTCCGTCTTTCTCCTGTGTTATATCACTAAGCATAATTCCTCCACGTCCATCCATGTTGCTGCAAATGACAGGATTTCACTTTCTCAAGAGCTAAGTAGTATTCCATTATGTATATATACCACATCTTTTATGGGTGTCTGTATAAGATTTCCTTATGCAAATTCCGTCAGCCATGCAGCAAAATCAACATCTATATGACCTTCAAAACTTGTTTTTAAATAGGTAGCATATAGCATATGACTTTTGTAACTTAAGGTAATTTTGTTTCTAGAAAATTGAAATATACTTCATATTTCACTTAGATCCATTTCCCAAGGAAAACTATCTAAAATTAATCTAATAGTATACTTTTTTGTCTGACAGAGTCCCTTCTTCAGTATCTTCTGTCTGACTTGCTCTTTTCATTCTGAAGTAATGATTCATGTAAGGAAAGAAGAATAGCAAAGCCATGTCCATAACTTCTAGATTTCAAAAAAATGTGCTTGTACCAAAGAGCAAATTACTAGCATGTTTTCTGGCTAAATCAAATACTGGACAGCTAGAGTTATAAAAGGGTAATAAAGTTTTTATAACAAGCAATAAATACAAATCTCTGTTAGGACTGATTGAGGAAGACAGTTCTTCATAGCCTATCTTTGGTTTATTTCTGGCTCTCTTGTCTCCTTTCTGCAATTACATGCAAGGGATACTTTGCTTTATATTCAGAATGGTTGAGAGAAAATCTGTCAGAGGATCACTGTTAGGTTAAAAAGTCATTAGCTACAGTTATATATTGTAGAGTGGGTTGGAGGAAAATTTTTAAATATTTTTTGGTACTTATTAAAATTTAGACTTATTTAATAAACTACAGTAAATATGCAGCTACATATGAAAAATGCAGTAGCTTCTCTTCAAGAGTCTAATTCTTTATTCTGTCATCAATTCATCCATCATCCACCCATACACACATATATCCATACGTCCATTGTTGTATAAAACATAATTAGTGTGAGGAAAATTCTGCCCCAAATAATTCAGAGTTGAAAGAAATAAGAATTATTTTTTGACTTAAATGCATGCTAACTTAATTTTCACTACTGGCAGCAGCAAAAAACAGTCCATTTGTATTTCTGCTTTACAGCTTTTTTCCCCATCTATCTTTGAAGATATTGACCCCTAAAGGCCTGGACATAGATCTGTATCTTGAGGCAAGATGAGCAGGGTGTACTGAAAAGGTGCCATTTCTGTTCTTGAAAAGCACATCCTAATTAGATGCAGACACTTAAAGGGAAACATGTTTTAACACTAGACAGAAGTTCTAGAAGATACTTGGGGAAAATCCGTCCAGAGTGCTATAAAATACTATGAAAACATAAAAATCCATTTTTAAAAATTGAAGCATTCCTATAGTAAATATATTTAGGAATTACAATAAAATTCATATGTGTTAAGAATAAAGTTAGAAGGGTGAAGTTGTATGTATTTTAGATTTTTAAAATTCAAATAACTTTAGTTTATAACATTATGCAGGTTTCAGGTGTACAGCATTATAACTTGACATCAGTATATACTACATTATGATTGCCACTGAAAGTCTAGTTTACTACTCAGCTACAAAAAAACGATGAAATCTGGCCATTGACAACAACATGGATGAACCTACAGGGGATTATGCTAAGTGAAATAAGTGAGATGGAGAAAGATAAACACCATATATTTCACTCATATGTGGAAGATAAAGAAACAAAACAAGTGACCAAACAAAACAGAAAAAAATGTTCTTAGAGGTTGCATATTTTTAATATGTCTTTATTTTTAGTTTTAGAATAGTTTCTTGACAAGGAAACCCAATTTTCTTAACAAATTTTTCATTGCTGATACAAGAAACATGTATGTTTTGTTTTCACACTGAACAAAAAATTGAAGGTATATAGTAAAGATACAAAGGAATCACAGTATATTGTGGGAAGAGATTTTAAAAATATAAATATATTCCATATGTACATAAATGAATAGTCACATATACATGGGTATAAATGAGGATAGATATTTAAATTCTAAAATGTATAAAGTAGTCACAACTAAGCTATTACTCCTTTTCTATTTTTTCTCTTTTTATGTCCCATGATCTCTGGCCTCTTTCTGAATTTTTGCTTTTACTTCTCTCTTGGACTGACTTCTGACATTGTCACATATGTGAAACACGAAAGATAATCCAGTCCTCATACTCATCCTCCTAGTTTTAGTACTTCTGGTCACCTGATTAGCATCTCTGTGCCAATGTCAAATCCCCAATCAAGAGAATCTATCCGTTTAACTTAGATTAACCAATTAGTTGACTCTCCTGAATCAGATATACCCTGTCTCTAATATTTAGAGATTTTTTTCCCTAGGTCAATATAATCCACATACTAATTTCTTTTTTAAATATGTATTAATTTGAGTACATTTTCCCTTGCTAAAATGAAGCATTTTGTCATTATCTATTATGTCACTATTTATCCTGTAAATGTCTTTAATGATGAAGTATAATTTAACAATTCAGTTCATTTTCATCTAAAGATATTCTTTAATTCTTTCATTATCTTAAATTAATTCACATATCAATTAATTTTAAACTTTGATCAAATTATTTTAAACCCTCAAATGATATCTGGTTCATTGAAACCAGTCCAGTAGTCAAGGAGGAGTTTGAAAAAATAATTATTCCATAGTGTATTTGTAAATTATCTGGTATCTAACCTTTTATCTTGTTACCAGATTTAGTAATTTTCTTTCCCTGGTTTTTTAAATTACAAATCAGACTCCACAAATGGAGTCAGAGTTGTTTTAAAACAAATATCTGTTTAAGATAGTCTTTCTCTCTCAAAGAAAATCCTCTATTTTGCTTATATAATAAAGCCCAGCAACCTTCTTAGCTGGACATCAAGACTCAAAGACTGTTTCCACACTTATCTTCTAATCTCTCCTATTGTTCCTACTCTTATAATACAGTCTATAATACACCTAATGGATACATATAATACACCTAATCGAGCTAAATGGACTTCCTTCTAAGCTAACCTACCCTGTGAACACCTTCTCCACCCAACTCAACTCAACTCCACCCAACTCAAGTCCTCCAACCACCCACTTCACCTGTCAGAGCCTAGCTAAGATATCAATTCCTTAAGAAACTTTTCTGATTCCTTCAGGAAGAGTCATTCACTTCTACTTAAAACAATAATTATTGTGTATTGTAATCAGTGATTTTATACCTGGAACCCCCAAGAAATTGTGATACACCTTGAGTGAAGTAATCTAGTTGGAAGCATTTTCTTTCTACCATTTGGTACTGAGTGCACATGTGCTCACCAAATGTTAACACAAATGTGTGCATAATTGCATAAATGAATGTAATGAATGAATGAATGAATGAATGTCTGACTATTTCAGGTCACTTGGATATTTTGGAGGGTTCTGGCTGCTAACAGTTAAACTGGATCTTAGTTTATTCTTATTGCTATTATTAAAATATAGCCCTTGATATTGATATTAGTAGGATACAGCTTTTCAATTTCTTTTTTAGTTTCTCAGGCAATTATTTTGTTTGTTGTTTTGCTTTCTTCACCATAATTGAAGGGAGACTGATTTCCTTTAGTCTAATCATGTTCCATGAAATATTCTACTAATAGCATAGCACTTTTTATACCTTTGTATACATTTCTGATTTTTATAAATTCAAAATTAATTTCCTTTGAAAAATGTGCTTATTAGTTCAAAAATCAAGAGTTTTTATATTTAAGGTTTAATCCTAGTTTATTTTTTGGTTATTTAAGTGATAAGAGAACCATCCACTACATTCTCAAAATTATCCAGATGTGTGTCCACGAAAATGTATTTTATATGTCTTTATTTTAGTCCATTTCAAATAACTTTGGATTAGGTAAGATGGTGATCTTTACAAAGTTCCAAGTCACGATATAGTTCAGTTTTAATGTCCATCATGTAACCAGTTGGATAGGTCTGCAGTGTTCGTAGGTCATCATGGCCTAATTGGTTCACTCATTTCAGCAGGAGACCATTGTTTCAGAAGATGTTCTTTCAAAATATCACTGCAAAGTCATCCGTGATGTCTCTGATTAGAGATCGCTATGAATATCTTCAATCCTACACATATTTCGCTGGTTCCCAACTCCTTTTTTATTCAGCTTCTAGTCTTCAGAATGATCTGCGAACTTTAACTAATTGAACTTCTAAAATATTCAAGGAATTGTTCACATAGTGTCTTCCTGCCCTGACTGAATTTCTGTGCCAGAATTTTAATGACAAAAATTATGTAGCACTACCCATTCTGGAGAGAGTAAGCAAAGATGGTTGGTTTTAGGAGGTCATTCCTGCCATCAGATACTTTACAAATGAGCCAGGGAAATGGAATATCAAACAATCCTGATACCCTTCAATGGGAGGTTAAAACAGCAGCCTGTGAAACCAAGCAGAAATTTCTTCTAGTTCTGAACAACTGAGTAGTCTTCCTGGAGAGGCAGCAATAGGAATTTTTTTTATGAAACACCTACTATGTGCCTGTCATGGAGAGCACACCCTATGTAAATCATTGTATTCATTCTACACCACAATCCCACGAGGTGAGATTATTCAGAGATTAATCAATCCATTCCAGATTACACAATTCAGCAGACAAAACTGATATTGAATGCATATCCATAGGATTCCTAGATTTCCAAAGTCAGGGGACAAGCCTCAAAGGGGCAGAATTCTAACTGGCACACATAGCAGTGGGATAGAAGAGATGCTCACATGTTCACATGTTGCCTAATTATCTGGAAACTATACTCTTTTTTGTCTTTCACGGAGGGGGCATGTCATAGAAACCAAGATCATGAAGCTTAAAGTTATATCAACTGGGTTCAAACTTTGGTTTTACTGCAGACGAATTTTTTTTAAGGAAAGGTACAGGCAAGAATAAAGGCAAGTATTCAGGCAGGAAGAGAAAGGAGGAAGAAGCATTTATTTTATTGTTATGTAGTTCTTCGCCCTGGTTGTTTCTCTCAGGATTCGATCCCCAGAGTATGTAGCCTGCACTCCTTCAGAGGTGATTGACCTAACCACTGCTCCAAAAAGGTTCTCCCCCAGACTCATATTTGAAGTCAAGGCAAATTACTTAATTGTTCTGATGCTCAAGTTCCACATAGGCAAAATGGTGCTAGAATTTTGTGCTGAAGTTTAAATGAAATGTTACCCCAGTACTTGGAAAATAGTATTTGCTTGGCAAGCAGTTATTTTATTAGTCATCATTATTAATCTCTAGGCACAGGCTTGAAATGTTTAAATATAGTGATCAAAACTGCATCATCTTGAACATACAGTCAAAAGCTTGATTTCTCTGACCTGTTATAATCAACGATCACTATATTCCGAATACACATAATTCAAAACTTATATTATACACTTGCAAGAAATAATTTCCTCTTTACCAAATATACAAAATAGAAAAATAAGATAAGAGAATTCTAGAAAACCTGCTTAATCTCATTGTTACTTGAGTTCTTAGGCTACATGTCAGTTGTTCACACATTAACATAAAACAGTGGCAATGACCATTGAAATATCGTCCCCTTAATTTTACTGAGGAATAATTGACAAATGTAATTGTATATACTTAGAGTGTGCAATCTGATTTGATAAGCTTGCACATTGTGGAATAATTACCAAGATCAAATAATCAATACATCCATCACCTCATGTAGTTCACTCTTGGTGTGTGTGTGGGGGGAGAATATTATTCCTAAACACTAACTAATGTCAACATGATGCACATAAGAGACTCAGAACTTCTTAAAACTGAAAGTTTGTGTCCTTTATCCTATATCTTCCCATTTCTGCTTCTCCCAAGTCCCTGACACCATTTTTCTCTTTGTTTAAATTTGTTTTCAGATTAAAAAACATAAGTGATATAGTATTTGATTTTCTCTCTGGTTTATTTCACTTAGCATAAAGCCCTTCAGTTTCACCCATATTGTTACAAATGGCAAGATTACTTATTTCATGGCTGAAAAACATTCCCTTACACACACACACAGACACACACACACACACACGTGTGTGTGTGTCTGTGTGTGTGTATATAGATATATATCATAATGTATATCCATCCATTTAAGGACTTTAGTTTCTTTTAAAAGATGGCTATTATGAAAAATGCTGTAATGAACATAGAGTATGTTTTTTGAAGAGCTTAAGTATGTACACTCTCAGTCATAAAGCAAGAAAACAGGCAAAAATCTGCACTTTATAGATTTTATATATATTTAATTAGTTGCACGTCAATGCCATTTTGATCAATTAAATTCCTAATTTATTTCATTGTGAAACTGTAATGTTAATGTTTCCTTCTCCTATTTTTGCATGTAACCCAATGTCATAGCTTATTCCTTAGAAAAATCCTTGATTATTCCAATAATTGAACAGTTCAATTCACTCTTAAACATTTAGTTCTGTGTGTGTGTGTGTGCACATAAGTACACATAAATACATATTCAGAACATTCTCATAATAACTCTTTGGACTTAGGGGGCTTCTAATCAAGACTGTGAAACAACTTTAACTGAGGCTGCCCTTCCAGGCATTTTGCCTTAATTACCCACTCCTTGTATAAATCACAGCTTTCTGCCTGTCATTTTTCAAGGCCCCGCTGTGAATCCAAACCAGGTGACTATGTGGATATGTTAGAAAGCAAAGTGACAGAACACACCTGAGCTTCCATTTTGCTCAGGGCAGTGATTATTAATGTGAGAAATCCGGAGTGATGTGAAGTGGCCAGAGTTTCAGCAGAATTTATTGCTTACAGCTTTGAGGTCCCCTGGCCTTTACCAGCTGTTCCACACCTGGACGTGGAGAACAGAAACATCCCTCTTCAATTTATCTTTCCTGGACTTGTTGCTTATGGGACTCAGATGCCAGGTGACAAGGCTGGGAAGCAGCAGTGAGTCTTCACCTGCACAGCCCCGAATTCCCCAAAGAGCTGTGTTCTGACTTTGGTGCCGACACTGGCTTTTAACAATGTGTAAGCTGTAAGTTTGGAGAAGGGGAGAACCTTTATACATAAATTCATTTTTTTAGTTTATGATCGTTAGTCTACTCTGGGACGTTGATTAGTGAGCAGGAGACTGTGTCCTGAAGGGTTCAAGGACTCTGTCTTCCATCGGACATGAGTACAAGCAATTGTTTTCTGAGGGTCTTTTGTTGGGTTTCTGAAACTCCACAGGAGTTTCCTATACTCTGAAATGCTGTGAGCTGCAGGAAAGCAGTGACCACTGTATTCTCCAATTTGTCGTACTGACTGTCATATACTAGGTACTAAATGAAGGCTATTTACAAAATAAATGAAAGAATGAATGGGTAGACACAACGCCACCTTTCTGGGATCTACACCACACTGTCTTTTGGTGGGTAAGACCACAGGCTTTAGAGGGAAAGGACCCAGCTTCTAATCATTGTTTTGCCATTCATTAGCTATGTGATTTAATGCAAATTCCTTCAACTCTCTAAGTTTCTTTATCTGTAAAATGAAGATAATAGGAGTAAGTAGCTCATATAACTGAGGACTAGATGAGACAATGTGCACGCATGTGTGTGTGTGTGTGTGTGTGTGTGTGTGTGTGTGTGTGTGTGTAACAGGATGAGCTTCATCTCCCTCCCTACCTGAGGCCTAACATCAACCTAGGCTAAAACAAATAAAAAAGAGACCCTTTTTCCATAACAGGACACAGAAGTAAGCTAGTTGAAGACTAATCTTGGCAGTATTAGAGGTCTTATTTTTTTTGTACATAACAAAAGGTGATCAGCTGAAGGCTCTTCCTCACTTTCCCACTCTCGGGATCTAGAGCCTCATTCAGAAAGTAATTCTACCAGAATCTATGACTATAGTGTTTATGGTCCCCAAAATAATCCCTTTTAAGAGCCCTGCAAGCAATATCTATGTGGTTAATATTCTTTCTCCTTTTGGTTACAAGACTGTGACCTAAATTTGAAAAAAAAAAAAAGTGTTAGAACTTACATTGAAAGTACAATCAAGCAGTTTTGTTATAATACAGAGATAATACAAGGTCAGAAATAAAGATGATTTGCTCTTTACTTTGTAATTATAAAGAATTGGAAGGCTGTCCTGATGCCTGGCTACTCTTGTAGAAAGTGAGACTTTGACTTTGACTTCCTTCCTATGAAAGGAAGAGCCCACAGTAGCTAAGTTAGTAGGACACATATTTTTTCTTAGTATGACGCCTGCTAGTAACTGCTAGAAGAAATGAGTTCCTGTCTTCCCACATGTAGAAAAATGAAACACTTCTCAGAGACACACAGGGACTGGATTAAGGTTCACCTACCTTCTCCTGGTATCAGTGGGTCTCCTAAACACCCATACTTTTCCTTTGGATGTGAACCTTCTCATTTCCTATCTGCTGAATCTAGGGAATGTGGTAGGTAACATTCTGGCTACCATTTGCTTTATTCTTTTATTTATTTTTTAATGGGTTGTGCTCTCCGAATAAGACCATGTGCTTAGGTAGACCGTAGGCAGTTCTCAATTTCACCACTACAACTAGGAGCTCAAGCTTCAAAGAATATTGTGAACTTGTAGAAGGAACTTAGTCTAAGCAGAGATATTACTCATTGAAATGCGGAGGCAAGAGGGAGAATAAAGTAACCCCAAGGGGACCCTGAAAGAGAGCAAAGAGATGATCGAAGACAAAAGTTCCATAGGGTGGGAATGGGTCACACAAATTCCTGCCACACTGAGATTTTGTGTAATATTTCTTCCTTCTTCCCCTGTTTTCTCTTTTTCTTCTTCCCCTCCCTCTCCCAGCACATGGACACACACGTACATTCAAAATACAACCATACACAAAAAGTGTATGTAATCAGTAGTGACTGTTTTGACAGGAGACCTTGAATCCCCAGGGAGTGCACTTTGCTAGTTCTAACAGCCTCAACTTACTTCCTGGCTAAGTAGGAAGATGCTTGACACAATCGAGTTCACTATGGAACACCTTTTCTGGACATCTCAGCCAGCTGGAAAGCTTTTTGTCCTCATAATTGATTTTAAGCACCATTGCTTCTTACTGGCAACACAATTACTCCCTGCTGAAACATGTGAAAAGAAAATCATACGTCTAATCAGCTGTATTCAGGGCATGGTTTCACCTTACCTCTACTGTGAATACAGACCCTGCAGAGGGATCATGGAAGAGGTCGGGACAGGTGACTTGGAGTCTTCTCAGTGTACTCAGTTGCCCAACATTTTTTTTTTTTAATCTAGTGAAATGATGACTGAGACATCACATCAATAATAGATCTTTATGATTTAGTTTCTGTGACATTGGTATGGCACATATTGTGCTGTTTAACCATGGAGTTGCAGAGACGTGGCTAAAATTTAGCTGCTCTGGTAGATAAGGCATAAAATTACCTATGTGCCTTCCACTACTGAAATCAATATTCAAAACTCTGTATGCCTTTTTTCATTTTTAGCATTACTTTGTTTGCATTTTAACAGCAACTTCCTGGTAATACAATGATTTTTCCTGGAGCAAGATGGAAATCTGTGCGAATACAGACAAGTCCTCTAGATACTTCAAATCCCACAGGGAAAGCTGTGAGTTCTCTCTCCGTGAATAGGTTTTGTTTTATCATCTTCTTCCTTATCTTCCCTTTAGGTACTGGTTCGATTAGAGACAGATAATTAATTAATCAACCACATCTAAAAAACATTTCATAATTCAAATTAAAACAAGGCTAAAATTATTCCTATATTTTATGAATTCACTGAATTGGTAATAAAATAGGCTTAATTTAGACTTATGCAAACTGCTTTTCCACAGAATGCCTATCTCAGCACTCTGCAAGCTTCTTGGTTATTAAAAGCATGTTTTAAGAAAACATCCATCTTCTGGGGAGAGGGCAGGGGTGTGGTCTCTGGCCTGAGAACTGGACCTTGAGTATGTCAAAGCTCAATTTCAGTGTACTTTAGTAAGATCAATCAAAAAGACTGAGTGATAGAACCCACTATCCAAACAAAATACATACCCCATTAAAAGATAATTTATCCCTTGTTCCCATCTTAAAAATTACATTGAGATTAAATTTTCTATTCATCTAAAGGAAAATAAAATATGCTGTATATTCCTTTTTGAAAGAAATAGTCAAGATGGTAATAGAAGGCATCTCAGATGATTTATAAGTAAAGAAGCTACCAAGTTTATTGAGAAAACACTGCAGCAAGAGCAAGAACAGTTTCTGCATATCTTCTTTTTCAATTAGATCGCTTTCTGGTAGATAGAAATCTCTCCTTTACATATGGGTAGAAAGTTTTACAAAGACTAAGTTCATGACTCTATTTGCTCACCTTGATAGTCCATTTCTCAGTACTTAGCACTGTGCCTGGACCATGTAGATGATACAATGAATGAATAATAAGTCAAAATAGAGAGCCGCACAGAGATCAAGCTTCCTGGGCATGCCTGGTGGTCTAGCTGTCTAGAATACCTGGGAGTTGTCCCACATACATCCCAAATCCTGGGTTCAAGACCCAAGGCCAGGGGAACAACTAATGTAAACAACTAAATACAATAAATAAATTAATGCTTTTTCTTCCTCTCTCTTCCTGTCTGCCTACTTGCCTTCATTCCTGCCTGTACATTTCCTTTAAGAAATAAAAAAAGATCAAACTTCCCTTTTCCCATTGTTTCTGAGATATCTGGAATAGACTCTTCCTGACTGAAGTTATACTCAGAGTCAGCTCTTTGTGGTTTTACTCCATTTTTCTCGTAGTTTTTATTTTTTTCCTTCTACTTTGTGGAGCAACATATTAGAGGTTCCCCATAATTTTTAAGTTTTAATTCTTCCATAAAGGTGTGCCCACGCAACTCTATTAGCTAACTATTATATTGTTCATTTATAAATTCTATAACATTTTCAATTGGATAAATGTGATTTACCTGTATTTAATTTTTTCTAAACCAAATAAATTGAACATTAGTGGTGATATCTTATATTTTTGTTTTTTTAATCTTCATCACCATACACAGCACCCTGAAGATGACAGAAAACATGTTAAATACTTGAATAATAAGTTTTTGTTGATTAGTCTTTGATATAACATATACGTATAAAACTTCACTAATTCTTGAATCCATGTATTTATTCTTCCAGAATACAAGCACAATAAGGGTATGACTTTGTTCTATAGTATCTTTGGGGACCTAGAAAAATGCATGACATATTAAAAAGTTCTCAAAAAATAAATACTGATCAAGTTAATTATTGAGAATTTCACCATGGTCCCCATTTCTACCTACTTTACTGCCCAGTGGGGCTACAGACAAGTAACCATGCCCTTGAGTATAAATGCTGTGTGCCACCATGAAGGAAGTAGAGGCACTATTGAAAAAGATTGGAATGACCCCTAAATAAAGGGGGCAGTATCAGGAAGGACAGGATATCTGTCTGAGATCTGAACAAGCACAAAGAATTACACAAAGGAGAAAGGTGACAAGAACACATTCTGGGCAGAAATGACAGAATTGTGAAAAGGCAAGAAATCATGGTGCATTGGAGAAACTAAAAGTAGCTCATCATGGGTGAAATATAGAAAGAGTTGAAGGGGAACTGTAAAAGCAATGAGAAATGGAGATGGAAAGTGCAAAGGGGCCAGATTGTGAGGTGTTTGTGAGATTCATTATTAAATTCAGGCTTCATCTTGAGGGCAATGGAGAGGCACTGAATGGCTTTAAACATGTGAAATGAATGACTGCCTTTGGACAGAAATACAGATATTGTAATTCTGTGGTTATTCCATGTAAGTATGCTATTATCTTGGCATTTTATATAGGTGAATTTTTACAGTGAAATTTGAATGCATTTTGTTCTCTGTGCACATTGAACAAAAACTATTCCTTTAGATCACTTTAAATACATCCCATCAAATTCTACAGCTCACTTAGTGAGGACTATTTTGTTCTTGAAGAATCTTTTAGTATCTTATAAAGTTTTCTGTACAATATATCGTGATCTAGTTTGGTCTTAGGTTGTATAAACTAAGTGGGTTGTATGGAGTATCCAACTTTCAAGTATTTGTCTCATCTCTAGCCTTCTTTCTCTCAGATCCTTCCCACTGAGGTTTACTCTTTCTGTAAACTTAATTTGTAATATCTTTCCTACCACTTTCTTCCATTACTTAGCTCTTGAATGTTACCTTCTTGTAATTCCTACAAATTCTCAGCAAGTTCTTCCCTATAAATAACAACTAAAAAATGATTGTCCATCATGACTGATTTTTATTGTTTACTAAATTAAAAATAGTTGTGTCAACATTTTTGTAAAATAACTCTAGAAGATCTAAAACAGATCAAAAATATATTAGAATTAAACTCTGCTTACCAGATTTATTTTACTTTTAGAAATAGCAAATTAGCCTAGGTAGGAGAGGCTCAATATTGTCCTATTATTTAATTACTATCAGAATGAAAGACTTAAGCTAATGTACATAGTCCAGGATCCAAAGCATCATTTTTGGCAAATGTCTTCCTAAATTTAATTGGCTTATGTCAAACAATTTTAAATTGCAGGTGAGCCTGTTGTTACTTAAGGGTTCATTTTACAACTAATTTAATACCAGAGGGTTCACCAAGAAGCTACATTGCTTAAAATATCTCATGGGTATAAAATGGAGATATCTCTTTGGATGGAAAGTACAAGTGGTGACAACTCGTTTGCACATTTTCCAGGTAAAGCTATCACAGACTTTTGCCACAACATGAAAATGGGACCTCAGTGACCATTCATTTTCAGGTTTTAGAGAAATTTCAGAACTCTTCCCTTAAGGGTGGCTCCTCATTTTTTCCTTGGTACTACTTTGGTGAATCCTTGTCTGGTATTTCCTTGGACACAAATACTGATTCAAACCCTGATCAAAATTATTGATCGTTGGGATATATAAATCTGTTGTTAGTTGGAAATGAAATAATGTTTATTTTGGATTTTTCTCAGAAAATAATTTTAAGCTTTTGGATAGTCTTTTATTAAAAGAAGATTAAATCCTGAAATAAAGTTAATGGTATAACCCCAAGTGTTATAATATTGATAGTACTTATCTCTAGATTCTAGAATTGACAATTGTTATTTGCAAGATTCCTTTGCGCTGAGGTATTTTCCTACTTATATCTCTTAATGTCTCCATACTCACTACTAGAAGAACCCTGATGTTCTCTCTTCTTTCTCCCTGATAACCAAATACTTATTTATGTGACTTGGAACCTACAGGGTTTAGTAAGAATTTAAATCTAGATGGAAAGAACTAATATGAAAGAGGCTGTTGGGTTTCATTCCATAATTTACAGCAGTGGAGACTTTGGGGCTCAAAGTCTGTGAGCTAGCAGCATCAGTGCCACCTAGAAGCTTGTCAGAAATGCAGACTCTGATCCCATAGCAGCCCTACTGAATTAGAACCCTGGGGCTGAATAGGATCCTCAGGTGATTTGGATGAACATTAAAATTTGAGAAGCTCCATGTCACTGGTGTCCTGCAGTGGGATGGTAGCATCTGGCCAGGCTATTTCATCTACAAATAGTGTTGGATTTCCTTCTTTTTGACCCTTTGGATCAACATTTGTTCCTGATCTTTTTCAGTCTGGTTATGTTGATTCTGTGAGTTCTTGATATTCTTCCAATAATGTTTCTTTTATGCTTAAGATAGAGTCAGTGTCTAGTACTTGCAACTGAGAAAGTCCTAGTGGATGCACAGGCTGCTCGAATTTTCTTCTATAAGAATCTCAGCATTTCTTAATGTTCTATAATGGTCATATATTACTTTTATAATCAGTCAAACAAGCAAGGTATTGAAAAATAATGTCGGCTTGACGCCAGAGAACTATTGTCTTGGTCCTTTATATTCAGAGAATAATGTTAAAGAATTTTATTGTGTTTTGGTGTTATGCCCTCTGCCTTCACTGAGAGGTAAATCAGAAGCAACTGTGCAGTTCTTTCCCCAAATTTCTTAATTATTAGAATCAACTGGATTACTTGATTCAATAGATTTAGAATGTATAAAATCAAAAGTCAAAGAAAGGAAGGAATCTGGTGATTTTCATGATCAACTAATTGTTTGTTTCTTTGCTTTTGGTGAATTGAAATTTTGGCTGTACGTCAGGTCCACCTGGGAAGCTTTTAGGCCTACAAAGTTGGACCCCATGCCAGTTCAATTACATCAGAATCACCGAGAGTGAAATTTTGTAAAAACAAAATAAATAAAAAGCACAGTGTCATCTTAACATATGGTCAAATTTAAAATACAAACTTTTGGCTGAAATTGTAGCCCACCCAGTTTTCTTGGCTTTTCAATATGCATTCTAAAATTAGGTTTATCCCTGAGTATCACTTTACTATACTGCTACTTTTTTCCTTTAGTTCTGATATACATATATGCATATATGTGTATGTGTGCATATATGTGTATCTATTATTCCTATTTTATCATAGGAAGTAGATGAATGGATGAATGTACTGAGCAGACAAAACCAATTATGAAACATTCCATCACATTTACCAGATCAGAGGATAAAAGCAACCACATTTCCCAGCAATATTTCTCTGAAAACTCTTTAGCCAACTAGTATTAAGTGCAGAGGATTGAGGCAAACTGGAAAGAGACAGAAGCAGAAATAGAAACAATGCTATGCCTCTTCTCTGACTTGGATGTCAGGGCAAGGTCTGGGAGCTGTGGAGTGGAAGAGGGAAAAGAAAGGGTAAAGATGGGAGATAAAGAACTATCTTCTGCTGAATGACCAGCTGTTTCTCCTTGTGGGGAAGATTGGCATTGGGGCTGCCACCTGATGTCCCCCAGGATGTTCTGTAATATATCAGCACTTCTGACACATTTGGCCCAGTGACATATTCTGGAGGCTTAAAGAACATCTAGGCCATTTCCAACTTACAAAAGCTCATGAAACTTTTTTCATGATGTCATTGCCTATCCCTGCTATGACCAGGACCTGCTATGGTGATAATGACTGTCCTTCCAGGGAACAATGTGACTTTTATCTGCATTTTATCAACAAGTCTCTACCTTCCATGGATTGAAGATACTTTGAGAATTTATATTATCCAGCAAGAGCATCTCTGAACATATTCCTGGGTCATGACCCAATTCTAGAAGGCAGTAGTTAAGTAGTTTACTGCTGGACTTACCTATCTGTTGTTTGACTTTCAAACCAGTAATATATGGTATGAATCAATAACAATAATAGTTAATATCTACTGAGTACTTATCCTGTGGCAAACATTTTACATATATTAATTCATTTGTTCCTCATAAATGAAAAGGGGATGAGATATATTATCTCCACTTTCAAGTGAGGAATGGAAACACAGAGAATCTAAGTCAATTGTCCAAAGTTGCACCATAGTAATAACACTCCTGGGAGTGGAGTCCCAGAGCCTACACGCTTAATCACTTTTCTGGGATCATGTCACTATGGTGCATTGTACAGATGACAGCATGGGTTTATCTAACTCACCACCTGGAGATTTGTTTATTGCTTACTAAACTTTTTCATCTGAAATTCACTCTTATACTATACCTAGGGCTTTTACTGTATCCCTTTCTCAAACCTACTCATCTCTTTTTACCAGAAGGCCAGCAAGATCCTAAGAGAGCCACTGGCTATTCAAAGAATTCTTAAAAACTCCCTTTAGCATGCCAAAGAGCAGTATAAAGCATACAACGACAGGCATCAGGTCTCAGGAGAGAAAATCTGACAGTGAGATACCATCTGTTTCTACTCCTATCTGTACAGACCATCTGCTCTTGCTCAAAATACTGCACGAATGCTACTTAGGGTCATTTAAGGTCAGAAGAATCATCAACATTTCAACTGTGTCTATTCATGCACCCACCTTGTCTTCTACTGCTGTCCACCATGGCTGGCTCTTCAAAGCTCTACACTTCGCTGCCCAGGGATGCGCTAGCTTTGACAACTAGGTGGAGAATGAGAATACGTGGTAGAGGGAATACTGGGTTTTCATAAGTATGAAGGTAGGTAAAAATGAAAGTATAGAGCTGAAATTTTAGTTCAGAAAACCTTCCTCTCACAACACAGACCAGGGTCAAGACTTAAGATCTCTGGTCTTATCTTGCTAGGGAAGTAGCACTAAAAAGAACAGGAAGGGATTATGTCTACTCTACCTCTGACACCCATCCATCATACTTTTACTGACATACAAAGTAGCCTCAAAATTTAGATAAAAATTCAAAGCAATTGCCAGGAACTCTTTCCCATACGCCCACTTCTCTTCATCTGTTTGTTCTCAATCTCTCCTCATTACCTTCCTGATGCAGGCTGGTGGGTCAGTATTGTAGTCACTGCTTTCGGCCCTTCCAGAATGAGAAACTCTCTCAATTGGGTTCTTCAGTAGCACATGCTGAGCTTATTAGGAATCAATGTCTATGACAGGAACGAGAGGAAATAGGATTAGGCTAATGGAGTAATTGAATTCCTTATGCATAAAGGCCCAACAAAGTCTTGGTCACTTCAGAACTCTGTAGAAAGTATTGTCCATTGAAGCTGTTCCTTGTTGGGACAAAATGGCAGGTGTTAATTCTTGCCCCAAGTAGACAGACTTTAGATGAGGGAGCTCTGTGACTGAGACAACCCCTCAAGGAGCCAATTACTAGAGGAAATGTGCTGACTGCCCTGCCTGCATCCAGGCAACAATCTTTTCCAGGAGGGGGGATCTAGACATTGCATCTCCACAACTACCACTGTTCCCCTTCCTACCATTCCTTCTCAGGGTGTGATCATCAGTCCCTTGTATACAATTCTTACTTAGCTTTTCACGCTAACCTCATTTCACACTACACAATCTCAGATGTGGGTAGGGGAGTGATTCAAACTTGAAGAGGATGCATTTTTCCATGAGTATGACTCTGTCTTCAGAGACTCATCTCTCTCAGCTCTTTAGAAAAGACTCTTGGGATTGATTATGATTTCCTATGTTTTCTAATTTCTCTCACCTTTACTTAGGGTTTCTTTATACTTATTTCCCTAAAGAATCTGGGCTTGTCCCCCTTTTAAAACCTTCCTTTAGTTGTGTCATGTCAGATGGACCCCTTTTTTCAGTCCTGAGATGAATTTTTCACCAAACTAGTTTAGTGCATCTCAGACTTTTCCACCAAAGAAGTCCAGACTTCAGAGAAGGAGAATGTGTGCTCCTGGTTGTCCCAAAAGGATAGCTCAGAGCTGCTTTCTGTAGGCACAGAATTTCTTTGAAGTCTCTTCATTTTATCTTAAAAATTCATATGAACTTTGCATTATACTCTATAAACTTCATGTGTTCCTTTTAATATTAAAATAATGTTTTAAATTACTTAGTGGTGAATAAATTTATTCAGGAAGATATACTAATTTATGCTTGGTTTCATGTACCTTCTGAAATAACCTTGCATATATCAAATTTAAATTCATAAAACTAGGAGGTCATACTTCTGTAGTTTGGTATAAATCTCTCATAAAATCTTAGAATAGGTACTTAGAATATGTTTTTAAGATGAGTTTATATATACTGAGTTGCATTTTCACAATACTTTAAATTTTAACTTGTATTCAAAGTAAAATTATAAATAAAGATAAACATATTTTTTCTAAGGAAAGAGAGAATTTCCCATCAATTAGAAATGAGATGCTCAGTTCAACTTAATATAAATAAATAATTCTAGAAGTTTATAATATGTAATCTGGGAACAGAATTTAAACAAGATTAATTAAAGACATTTATATGAGGAAAGAAGCACAATGTATTTTAGGGTGAGAATTCTTTGATGGTCTGACTTAAGACTAAAATTGATAGAGCCATTATCTCAAGAAATATCTAAGCTATCAAAGCTTCAGAATCAGAAGAAACAAAAGATTTCTTAGACCAAAATCCATGGTACTTTTCCAACAAATGTGTTTTTATAAAATTGAAGCAGCATTCATTCAATAACTGTGAGCACTATTGAGTATCTATAGCATCAGTTTCTATGCTAAGTGCTGAGCAAGAGTGAGGAGGAAGGAAGGTCTAATTGCTCTTCTATGCAGCATATTTTGCAAAAGGGAGTGAGGAGCTATCCCTGAGAATATAAAGTAGTAATCTTTTACAAGAATCTAGAATTCAGGTAGCCTATGATATTAATAAAAGGTAGTTCTAAGAGCTTTAACCATCAGATAGAGGGAAAGCTTAAAGTCCACTTATAAACCTTAAAAAATTTTAACTGGATACATGTTTCAATGTATGACTCCTTTAGTTCTGCACAGAGATGATTCAGAGACATATCTAAAGGCAGGTCCAAAGACTTTATTTCCAAAATCTATTCTGTCTATTTAAGTTAAGTAATTATTTAGTGCGTGAATTTACTGTACTAACATTCAGAGGATATAAGGGAAATAATTAATTTTTGGATTTGATATTATTGGTCACACTCCACCACCTTGGAAAATCTATTAATAGGTGGTGAGAGGGTACTCAGATTTCAACATCTGAGCAGGAGAGACATACCAAAACAACGATGCCTACTCTCAACACTACTATTCAACATAGTTCTGAGTAATAAAGCACGAAAAGGATATTAAAGGAATCCAAACTGTAAATGAAGAAATAAAATTATCATTATTTGCAGATGACATGAAACTATACCTAGAAAACCCAAAAAACTACAAAAAGAAACAATAAACAAACACAGCAAAATTGTATGACTAAATTCAACTCAGGAAAATCCATCTTTTAATATGAAAACAATTAATTAGCAGAAAATGAAATCAAGAAAGAAGTCCCATTCAAAATTGCACCAAAAAAGTTAAAATACATGGGAATAAACTTATAAAAGGTGGAATACATATGCACTGAAAAGTATAAGGCATTGATGAAAGAAATGGAAGAAGACTCAATGAGATAAATACTCTTGGATCAGAAGAATTAGCAGAATTAAAATGGCCATCTTACCCAAAGAAATAAATAGATTTAATGCAATTCCTATCAAAATTCCTGGATCATTTTTCAAACAAATTGAACAAACAATACTTAAGTTTGTATGGAACCAAAAAATAACTTGAATATCAAAAGCTATCTTCAAAAAATAGAAGAAAAATGGTGGAATCATATTCCTTAACTTTAAACTATATTACAGAGCAATTGTCATCAAAACAACATGGTATTGGAACGAAAACAGACAAACAGATCAGCGGAATAAATTTGAGAGCCCAGTAGTAAAACCACATCTTTCTGGGCAACTAACTTGTGACAAAGGAATCAAGAAAATATGTTAGATGATTGAAAGCCTATTCAACAAATGTTGCTGAGAAAACTGGACAGACACCTATAAAAACAGTGAAACTAGATTGTTAGTTGATGCCATACACAAAAATTTATTCAAAATGGATCAAAGACTTGGATGTAAAACCTGAAATCATAAAATACGCAGAGGAAAATGTAAGGAGAATAACATCGACCTCAAAAGTGTCCTTGGGGAAGTAACCTACATAAAAGGAAATTAGAGTTAGTTAAAAACTTCTACAAGCAAAAGAACCTACCAATAAAACAAAAGGACAGCTTACTAAATGAGAGAACATATTTGCACAGTACATGTCAGACAAGAGCTTAATCTCCAAAATGTTTGAAGAGCTGAGACACCCTAACAAAAAGCCAAATGACTCAGTCAAATAATGGGTAGAAATGAATACACACCTCTCTAGAAAAGACACACAGACGGTCTACAGACACATGAAAAAATTCTTTATATTACTCACCATCAGAGAAATTCAAGTAAAAGCCACAATGCGATATCACCTCATAATAATGAAAATGGGCTATATCCAAAAAACTAGAGACAAGTGTTGGAGAGTGTGGATAAAAAGCAACACTCCTACACTGTTAGTGGCAATTTAATTAGCACAAACTCTGGAAAACATTATGGAGATTCCTCAAAAACAGACCATTCAGTCCAGGAATCCCATTTCTAGGCATATACCTAGCGAACATGGAATCTCTAATCAGAAAAAAAATCTACACTCTATGTTCATAAAAGCACAATTCACAACAACCAAAATACAGAAACAACTCAAATGTCCATCAACACATCACTAGGTAAATTAGTTGTGGTATATATAATCAGTAGAATTCTATTCAGGTATTAAGAGAAAGATAAAATCATGCTTTTTGTAATAAACTGTATAGAACTGGAGGTGATCATGCTTAGTAAAAGAAGCCAGAAATAAAAAACAAAAGTACAGGATGATTTTGCCCATATGTGGAATGTGAATAAAACAAATGATCAGACAACTCTACAAATTTCACAGGACACAAAACTGTGGCTATGGGGGTGATGAGTATGACGAGCAGGAAGGAGTTAACAAAGTAGTGGTAAAAAGTAATGGGGCCCTGGTGCTGGTGGCAGGTGTGGTGTGAAGCACACACAGAGGTTCAAATTAAATATCCTAAAAACCATATAGGAATGTGAAAAAAAAAACCAAGCACATAAACCTTGAACAATCTCTAATGCTTTATGTGATTTATTTCTTCCAGCTATTTATTCATCAAACGATTCTTTTGCCATGCACTGTCCTAGGGGGTTGGTCTACAGCATAAAACAAAAACAAAGCAGAATACATGCCTTCTCTAGTGTGTATCATTCACAAAAATGAAACAAATGATTTGAAAAGACAGAAGTCTACGAGTATAACAACAGTGTATTTTGATGAAACAATGATTGGCTCTTGCAGACAGGATGTTCAGGGAAGGTTTTTCCAAGTTGAGGGTAGTTAGTCTGTAATCTAATTGAGGAAAAGGAGCTAGCTAGCCCTTTGAGGAGTAAGGAAAAAGACACTGAAGGCCTAGGAAATAGCACACGAAAATGTCCCAACATGAAAAGACTCTTAGAAAGTCTGAGGAGCTGAAAGACCAATGTGACAGGGTAACCATGAGTGCGGGAAAGAATGGCACATGACAGGTGAAGAGGAAAATGAAAACTCACCAAAATTAAGAAGATCGTTTTTAAGTGTAATAGAATACCACTTATGGTTTCTAGGCAAGAGGAATAATATATGACAATTTAAAAATTATCAGTATATCTTTATAGAGAATAGATTTCAGGGAACCAAAATAAGGCATGTAAAACCTATTTGAAGTGGTTCCAGGAGAGGTTTGATTGTGACTTGCACAAGGGTAGTGAAGATAAGAATGAACTGAGGGTACATTTTAGTATAGTTGGCACAGCATGAGATGAATTGGGGAAAGATTAGCCCTAACATCTTTTAGCTGGGGATCCCTTTAGAGAACACCAAATCTCTGATAGGAAAGAGTCAGGGAAAATTGGGTTGAAGGGAATCTCTCGAATTCTTTTTAATCAGTTAAGTTTTCAATGCTTGCGAAACTACCAAATAGAAGTATTAGGTAGAAAATTGTATGTATAAAACTAGAGAAAACTCAATTTGAAATTGAACTTTGAGAATCAGGTGCACAAAGCCGGAAAGAAAAAAGAAACAATATAAATAAATGAGATCCCTAAAGGGATATAGAAAGAGTGAGAAAAGTCTCTGGGAAATTGCAATGGTAAAGCTTGAAAGGAGCAGGGAAAATAAGTAAATTATGTTTCCAAGGAAAAGTGAGAAATATTAGTAAAGAAATAGAAGTTAATATTACCACTAAAAGAGAAGGTCACTTATTTGTGGTGGAAGGAAGTGATCAACAGATCTGAGTGCTCTGAGAGAACTAATGAGGAGAGGATGGAAAGTGTTCCTTGGGTTTACTACACCTTGATAGGAGCAAATTCAGTAGAGAATACTGGCTGAAGCACACTGGGACTGCAGGCATGGCTGAATGGGAAGGGAGGATGCATGAGTGGACAAAAGCTGGAATGCACAGGAGATATCTGTGAGCAACTAATGGCTGACCTGTCTATTCAATGTCAAGGGAAGTGTTGTTTAGCAGCCAGTGACAGAACTGGGGAGGGAAGAGTGAGACCAGATAGGAAGAGAATGGGACTACACAGCTGAGTGATTACTATTAGTTATCATCATCTAGCCCCAGTAAGTCACAATAAGTATTCTATTTCCTGTGTTTCTGACTATGATCAAAGTACTTGACTATGACTCAGTTTTCTCCTCTATAAAGTAGGAATTATGATAAACTCTACCTCAACGTTCATTGTGAGCTAGTATATGCAAAATGTTTCAGGCAGTGTGTGGTCACTATTAAATAATTCACTAATCATAGAAGTATACAATTATAATTAATAGTAATAATACATACAATTAAAACAAAGAGTATTTATTTCATTGTTTACATTGCAGCTATTGGACTACTTATCCCTGGAAAGGAAAGAATATTATTTTGTCCATTTCGCCTTTCCTTTGGCCCCTGGGAATTTCATTCTACTTTCTAGTTTTACTGATTTGTCTGTTAAACAGATAAAATTTTAAGTAGGTAAAATTATTTTTTGGTGCTCCCTCCTCATAATCCATAGAATCTAACATAATGGGAATTGATAGAGGTTATAGTTGCATGACATGTAAATGTATTTAATTCCACTGAATTACATACTTAAAAATGGCTTAAATGCTAAATTTATGCTACATATATTATTATAATAAAACAGTTACCTAGAAAAAGAAAGATGCTAACTTTAACCTTGTGTCTCATAAGGCCAATTGACCTTAAGTCATTTTAAAACACATTGGAATTATTTTGCACTTATGGAGCTGGAATGTTATTTCTTAGTTTTGTTCAATTTCTAAGTTCTTTAACATCCATGGCACTCAGAAAAATGTGAATGAAATAATAGTACAGAAAAGCCTGGGTATGTCAGGAACATATTTTATGTGACTCAAAACCGAAGCAGCTTCAATGATATTTTCATACAAAATGTAAATATACATATTAATATGTTTGTATTATTTTCTGTCTCACAAATAAAATTATGGTTTGTGATTGTTCATAAGATTGGAGCTTATTACACGGATTTGGAAATATAGCCACTAGATATGACTTTTTCCATTTAAACTATTTAAAATTAAATTAAGCAAAAATTTAGTTCTTTGGTTAGGCTAGTTATATTTCAAGGACTCAATAACCACAGATATCTGGTGGTACATACAGAACATTTGCATAATTTCAGAAAGTTTTACTGGGCAATCTGATTTAGAATAGTCCCTGTTTCTTATATATTCCTAGAAAATGTTCATGGCATTATTTCTTTCCCAAGTTTCATCTTTCAAGTGATATTAGCAAGTGACTAAACCTGGAACAGATGCTGGATCATCCTCAGAGAAAACAAGCCACCACTAAACTATCATCTCCTCCTATTATTTTTTAAATTTTTATTAGTATACACGCCTAAAAAATATATTTTAAACCAATTATTCTCTGATACATTTCCAAGACATGTGATTCTTTCGCTTGAATGATCTTTCCAATGACTTCCATGATTCATGTTCATTCAATTGCATCTATAAAACTTAACATACAATCATGAAGTTCTACAAGAAATCAGAAGTCGAAGGACTATTGCTGTCATCCTATAGGCATTTAGAAATAGACTTTGCAAGCCAGGGATAAAGCATAACCTCATTTGTTTTATAATTTGACAGAAGCCAGTCATGGTTTAATTAATTCAGGGTTGTTTTCATTTGGGTTGCATGGGACATATCTGTTAATAGAAACAATGTATAAATAAAGAAGATCCAGAAAAGGATGTTGAATATTGGTGGTGGTAACGGGGAAGGCTGTCAAGAAGTAAGGTCTGCAAAACATCATCTTTTGAAGAGAGACAAAAATTGGCTGCAAACAGATGCTTATAAGACCCCAGCTTTGTTGAAGAGGACAGCTTTATAAATAGATGCACACTAGCAGCAGCCAGCTGTTCAAAATAATTGCCAGGCGATATTTAGCGATGACAACCTGAAGAAAGTCATCAATGCAATTATTTCACACCAGATCAGTCCAGTGGATCTGCTGAACCCTCTTGCCTGTGAAGAGTGAGTGAAATATTCATTGTTCTTGAAATGCCAATGTTGCTTGCTCATTTTTTAAATAATAAACAATAGCTTCAACTGCAATTATATTGCAACATTATTAATAATTTAATCCGAGACAAGGAACTCAGTGGGTTAAAGTTTTGAATATGTGAGGCTAAGGTTCAATTTGCTTAGATCTATAGACAGAAGTTCCACTGCACTATAAAAGCTTAAGTTCTTTAAGGTTAGTCATTTCAGAAAAGCATACTAGCTGCCTGTAAATCAGGACAATATCCTATTGTTAATATCTTGCTCACTTTATCATGATATACATGGAAGAATTTCCCCATGATTCTGTAAACGCAATCAGTGCATTTATTATACAACAATCGATGTTTTTAGTGTTCTTTAAATGTCTTCCATTGCCTCTCAAAAGCACTGAATTTTATTCTTCCCCCTTTCCCAATCCTTTCTCTTCAAAGATCCCCTATATAGCCATCAGTTTCCTAAGGCTCAATCATAATTATAGGAACTTGAAATCAGTTGAGGAAATAGATCTTAATAGGGATTCTGTGTCGAAATGTTATCTTATTTGATTAATATCCTAAAACATTCTTTCTGTGACATTTGTAAAAAGTATTTCATGTTAGATTTAAATTAATATTTAACAGCAGATCTATTTCCTCCTTGAAAACAATTCAGATTTTCATGATATATATCATGGGTGGATATAAAGGTAAGCTGGAAAATACATTCATTCAGCAAATATTCAGTGTTAATTATATGTATACTGGAGATTCCAGTAGGGAGTTTTTTTCATTAAAATAAAATGTGGCCTTTTAAACTTTAAATTGCATAAAACCAAAGGCCCTTCACATTTTTAATTGATACTGAAAAGATTTATTTATCTGTACCTTTGGCATATCTTGTTCTTACCTTCATCTCTACTCTGGGAGACTATTCCTGGAATGTATTTTTTGGTTTAGTGAATATCAATTAAATATTTTCCTGAGCACCTTTTATGTACAAGAAACTCTGTGGTAGGAGGTAGAATATTAAAAATGTGAGAAAATAACTCTTCTGATAATAAATAAGACATAAATAATTGCAGAAATAAGCCATGTGGGTGGTGTAGAAGATGATATAATTAAGATGTCAATTCTCAATTTACCTAGAGATTTAATATTTTTACAAAACCAGAGGGTCAATCATTTGTGGTAGAAGGGATTGATCGCTCTGCTCATTCATAATCAAAGCCTCAAATCCTTTTTGGTAGACATTGATAAGTGGATTCTGAAGTACACACGGAAATGCAAATGATCAGTTACGTTTATTCTAGCTCCTTTGTATGCATGTATATGCTTCATGCATTTCAAATACATATAACATGATTGTTGAGATACCTCTAGAGTTAAGTTAAAAATATTGAAATGAGAGGTAAGTATTTCAATTATGTTTTCAACTCTCAAAACGTTCACTTATTCTTAGTATGGTAGGTAAAATAATTGCTTGATTTTCCTGTCATCTCCCTTCTCAATCTCCAAATTTTGTCGGTAAAATTATTCATTTTACATGGCCAAAATTTATAACATTTTGATTTTGTTCTGTAACCATAAGTTCGGAGTTGACTAGTTTTAGTATATATTTAACATGATTTGGTGATCATCAATAATATTTCCACAATGGAATAGCTTTACTTCAGCTTTTTGTTTCATTGCATCATTGGATTGGCTAGATTTCATCCTAGAGTAATTTTTTTAGTAAAGTTCATAAGTGTATACTCCCTGAGGTTTTAATACTCGAGAATATTAGTGTTTTCACTTCTGATGTGAAATGTTGCTTGTTGTAAAATCTTTAGTCAAAATTTTGAGATGGTCTTTGGAGACAGTATTCCATCATCATCTGGTGATGAATTTGTGAAAATTTATTATTTTCTTTCCTGTTTCTGGTTTTCGTATTTTTTTTAATTAATGTTAGAGTTGAATGACTCTAATAATAACTAATTTTTTGAAATGTATAAATACCTGCTTAATGAATAATCAGAATGGTTTTCAAGTGTAAGCTCAGGTTTTTATTTCAGAAAAACAGTTTTTGATTATATCTATCACATTTATAACATCTGGGTTTTCTTTTTTCTTTTTTCCTCCCCAAAATACGATCTCCTTAGTCAATATATATCAAATTTATCTTAATTTTGTTTAAATTTTTTATTTTCTACTTTCTTTTTCACTTAAAATTTTCTTATCTTTACATCAGTATTGCTGCTCTCATTTAAAGAAAATTGTTTCCTGAGATCTATCAGCAACTTTTTGCTTCCTACTGATCCTTTCTTCCTCCCTCCCTGGCTCCCTCCCTTCCTTCCTTCTCTCTTTACTTTTGAATATTTTGTTAAAACAATTCTAAATGAAATGTCATAGAACTGTTTTTCCTCAATATTTTCTTTTTTACTTGCTCCTATCTTTGAATGAGTGTTAAGTAGTTTTGAATAACTCTGGAGAATTACTTGCCATGAAAGTGAAGAATTTAGTTTGATTCAGGTTGATTGGTACCCAGATTTAGGTTGTGTTGGTTAACAGCTTCTCACCCAGTTGTTATTAATTAATCCTGGATGCCTATATCCTTCAGATTTTATCATTTTGGAATTCAAAGTGGCCTATGCTGATACCCCAAGATTAATACGCTGTGTTTATAATTTAGTTTTCACTGCTTTCCCTCTCTCCTTTATTTTACTGCTGGTAGACCTTTTTGACTAGGATATTATAAAACCCATCATAATATACACATATGTATATACACACACTACTATGATGTGTGCTTAAATTCCATCTCTTTTAATGGTCTCTTCTGTAAACTTGAAAGCTTGATCCTCAAGGACAATTTCCTCTTCTTCTATGATCTTCCTAAAACCCTTCATTGTTTTAATAAAAATCTTAAAACATAGGCTTCTAAGAATTTGGATATTTAATTTTAGGAATCTTTTCTTATTTGACATTTGAAGAAATATATATATATATATATTATATAAATATATAAATACATATATCTATATTTCCAAGCTTCACAGTATACGCAAATGTTCTTCATACTTTGTAATATAAAGTTATGGAAATGCTTTTGTTTCATTAATAATGACATTGCCTTCTTTATTCACCCTCTCCCCCTCCCTCATTTTCCTCCTTCCTCCCTTCTAGTCTTTCTTCCTTTTTTGTAATTTTACATGAAGATCAAAGGAAAGAAATAGAGAAAACATGTCATTATTTAAAAACAAGTCCATATTTGAAATGCTACTCAGTTGATAGTCTCCTATTATTTCATTCTTATGATGTTATCACACTAAAAACATAAAAAGGGATCTATGAAAAGTGTGATATCTCATCTTTATACTGGTTTGGAAATATTAAAAAATATCTGCCTTCCTCAACTTTAATGCTGATACCCCATCTATAACCCAGATAAGCCTAAATCTTGCAAACAGCTATTAAGGGATAACCTTTCTTCTTCTTAATTTATTCTTACTCTGTTGGCCACTAGTCACTCCTACTTAACCACACATAAAATTGATTTCAGGGGTAAGAGTATTTTTCAAGATTTAGCTGAAACATCATCTCTTCTATGGAGATTTTCCTACCTGTCTTTTCTAACTACCCATAAAGAATCAACTATTCCCTTCATTCTGCTCCTTCTGGATCCCTACACAATTTTGTCATATCATCCATACTCCTTGGTACATATTTTATACATCTTTCTCCTTCAACTGAAAGAACTTAAGCACAAGAAATGTTTTACTAAAGAGCCTTCATTTTATTACAAGAACATATACTCTCACTAAAGATTTTTCATAAAGCATTTACTCACATGAGAAACTAAGTACTACAAACATTTGAAGAAAGGATCAGCCCATTTTATCTGTACACCCAAAACTCTAGGAATTCTTCTAAGAAATTGAATGAGCTATCCTCTAAATTTTTTTAGTAAATACTAGTCTTTTCACTTCAACCACCATTTGTCATTACTTCTAGCTAAATTTTTATTAATTATTTACTATTTACCAAGCACCATACCAAGTACTACATGTATTATTTCATTTAATTTTGCTCATTTAATAAAGCTTATAAAGCCTCTTCCATTATTACTCCCTAAGGAGTACATACATTTAGTAACTCGTGTCAGTTTTTAGATGTCTGATTCTAGATCCTGAACTAATCACTATATACTGCCGTCTTCTAAAAATTTAAATAATTTTAGCAAATATTCCACATTTTCCAAAGAAGCCACACATTCATTTCTACTATGTATTCCAGTGTTAAAATACGAATTTTGCTTCTAAGAGGCCAAAGGCATTTAAAAATATTTTATAGTATTTAGTATATTTAATTCAATAATTATTTCTCAAAAACTAGTTATGTAGCAGGCCCTGTGCATAGATGAACATGCAGATACAGTCTTTGCTCATGTGACATTCACAGTCACTAAGGAGTAGGCGAGTCATGAAGGTGAGATAGATGTCTCTGGAACAATAGATGGGGAGTGGTAGGAAGGAAAAGCAAATGTTTGAGAAATTGCTGCCCATGTGTTAGGGCTGTTGCATAAATCAATTCATTTAAACCTCATGGCAAGCTTTATGAAACAAGCAAGATGATCTCCATTTAGCAGATATAAACTCTGATGTTCAGACCAGTTAAGAAAATTCCTATTGTAACAATGATTAAGCAAAATTAAAATCTAGAGTTCATTAAATTCAGAAGTCGTACTCTATATATTATATGTTCCAGTCTCCTAGGAGCTAGAACCATTTTAAAAATAAGCGTCATTCATTGGTATTTTCTTCCCTCCCTCCCTCTTTCTCCCTTTCTCCCAGAAAGATATGCAGCTACAGCTAAAAGAAGAGGCCGAGGCCCGTCTGCCTGGAGAAGTGGAAGACGGATTCCCAACGGAGAGAGTTGAGCTGAGTCTTTGAGTCTTTGAAGAACAAGGATCTTGTTTAGGTAAAGGGCCAGAAATGGGTAGGCATCCCAGGCAATTACACAGCAAGGAAAAGCATGAATGCGGAGCCCTACCAGGAAGGGTGATCATAAACAATAAGGTTGGCAATAATTTAGGTCAGGTTGCAAAGGCTTGGCAGGTCATTTTAAAGAACATTATGAAAGACTCTTTAATAGCCAAGAGCCTTGGGGGGAAAAAGACTTGCTGACAAATGTTCCTTTCTGACTCCTCCTAAGTATCCAGGAACAACAAAAACAATCATTAAAACAGCCAGGGATTAAAAACAAATGAGTCTCTTAACCAGACACCAAACAAGTGTCAGTTATTTCAACTCTAGAGAAGAGATTACCTGTAAGAATAAACGATAATCATGGAATTTCTATATCCCATAATATTTTTGTCAATTTCAAAGCTAATATCAGCAGTATCAGCAGTTGCACAGAAGAATGTTGTTCATGGACTACGGGTAAAGTAAACAGTGCCTCAGACAGCAGCCAAGATCTTACGCTATTAAGAATAGCCACTTTCCAGCTCACTGCTAATTAGAATGGTGTGGCAAATGTGGTGGTACTTAAGAAATCTAGTTTTGTTATTGTCTCTTCCAGGCTGAAATTCCCTGTCATCAGTTTTATGGCTCTTTTTTTTTTTTTTTTTTTTTTCTTCCCTAACTCGATCATAATCACACTACTTTGGAAGCTGTGTGGAAATGTCTCGAATTGCCACAATTTTCATCATTGATTTATTCTTGGCTCTTTATGTGAATTTTCAAAGAGCTGAGATAAGGATTTTATTGGTTCTATATGACAGTCACACATAAATATGTCCCTTTTGGTGAGACGTGGAGTAGAATACAGTGCTTAGCAATATTTTTTTATTCCTAGCATCTTTGTCTGTGTGGGTGGCAGTGTTCTTCTCCAGATTCATGAACTCCATGACTGTCCAAAGATGGGCTCTGGAGATAAACAAATGCCCCCAAAGTGCCTGAGAAGGATTATGAATTTTTCCTGGGAGAAAGTCCAGAGTTTTCATCAGGTATTCAAAGGGTTCTTGACCCTCCCCACTCCCAAATTTAGGAGCCATTAGCACAGAGAAGAGAGTGCCTGCAATTTGTTCTCTCCTGTCTCAAACACAGTGGAAAACAGGGCTTTAGTTAGCCATGTATCTTGAATGTCTTACGTGAAAAATGGTCCTTAACTTAATGGCAAAACCTGGCTATTGTGAAGGGAACGTGAGTTCGAATCAATAGCTATAAGGTTCTTTACCTCTAGTTGTGGACCCAATGTGCTTAAGCTCTCAGGGAACCATTTCCACAAAAGTGGTTGCTGTTTCAGAAAAAAACAAATAACAATGAACAATGTGTTTTCCTCATATTCATTTTAAAATCAGTGTGAGAAAATATGCATATGCATAAGAGGATAAATCTATATGGAAATGTGGTGTATACTGTTCATCTTACCCAAGGGAAAAAAATGTGGATCTGTCTTAATCTATAAAAGTATTTCACAACAAAGCCATACTGTTAAATGATCAAAATATCACCTTTGTCCCCTAAAAACAAGTTGGCACACTTCCTCTTTTGCATTGTCCTTATTAACATCTGTTTAGAGTTGTCTGAGCTCTGGTTCTCTGAATTCCAGCTCCATGAGTGATCCATTAACTTTATTTTGTTTCTGGAATGTCTAAATGTTTTTGTTATAAATTCCTACAGTTCACTTAACCTTTGTAGGACACTGGTGCTCTTTTAAAGGGCTTTTTTAATGTGAAAGTCCCAGTATGATACACAGACTCAAATGTTATCAGGATTCTCCTTGATGCTGTCATATTTTTCGAATGGCTGTGCATGTAGAAGTTTTGGACTTAGTAAATTGAGAGTTACTCTGGCTTCTGACATTTAGGAAACATTCTGGAAATCTAACTATCGGTGTTTACTTGCAGAGAATATTTATTTGCCGTGCCGTGCCCTAATATTATATATAATATTAGATATTTTAGAATTCTATCTTACCTTGATTTAGCATGTTAGAGTTTTATTTTATTTCTTCCTATGATTTTGGCTACTAACCAGCCAATATTAAATTAAAACATTACTGCTATTTTCTTTAAATATTAAATTATACCATTTTGAAAGTTCTTTTATGTATTTTGTGGTCTATTGTACAGATGCATCAGTGTGGCATTTAATATGCTTTAGATTTAAACTTTTTTATTTGTAGTGGTGTTACTGTTTCTCTGCTCTTGCTCTGATCATGTAAACATAATATCATTATATCATGGGGTGTAGTCTGGGATTCAGGTTAGTTTTATTTGTCTGTCTCTTTTGTGTGCTTATTTCTTATCTGCAGAGTGAAATACAGGCTGCGACTCTGAACATCTTTCTTCTGATGGTTAGACCTAACTTCTGGAATCAATGTATTTGCATTATTTTAAGTATATTTTTGGAGCGAACTGCTGCAAAGTATGAAAACAACGTTCTTTCTCACCTACACATAAAAAATTATAACTTTCCTTGCTGAAATGGTTCTGGAAAGAAAAATACGTGTATGTCAGAAAATAAGGAAATGTTCAATTCTAATGCAATGTGTCAAAAGGAAACAGAAGCCAATTTCAAGTGACTCTCACCAGGCACATTTAGAATAATTTGAGCACGAATAAGAATCATGACTTCAATAATTATAAACAGTAAAATAAATTAAAAAAAACAAACAAACATGAGTTTAAAAGAAGAGAAAGGGAGAAAAAGCCTCCATTGGAGATGAAGTGTGTAATAATTTCCAACTTTAAATATTGGTCGTGAAAGAGGAAAAGTAAATATTTATCCTGTCTTTTTCAGAAGAAATAGAATTCATCCTAGTTGATCAGAGGATGTTTTCTTAATTATTAATAATTAAATCTAGAAAGAATGATAGAATTAGAAAAATCAACATTTTGCAGCTTCTACTATAATAATTAATTCAGGCACGGATCATCATGGATGTAAAATCACTATGGGAAAGGCAGTCAGGGGAACAGGTTATTCACACTGTCAGTGTCAGTTCACAGACTACTTGCCAATTGCAATTGGGAAAATGTACCTTTACAAAGGGGACATCTGGCTTCCTCCACCCAAGTGATCAAATGTGGGACAAATGACAATATAGGCCCCCTGATGTGAGGCAATTTGAAGCACACATCATCATCTCTGAAACATTCTCTCAAACATGTTTAACCAGAGCCTAATCAATACTTTACACATAACTTACAATTTACGGAAAATAAATGGATAGAGAAAGAAAATTTATGGCACAAGAAAATATTCAAACAAATGTAGAATACACATTCTACAAGACAATCAGCCTGGTTTGGTCATTCACAGACTATTGTTGTAAAGAGACTAAAGAGACAAAAAAAAACAAATGCCCAAATGTAGACTACATGAAACTTCTGTGATCCTAGATTTTTCTTAAAGCAATAACCTACACTTTAGTAACAAGTGAGAAACTTGAAAATGGAGAATTCTTTATATGATACTATGGAATTGCCATTCTTTGGGTATGATAGTGGTACATGATGGCTATAAGTGAAAATGGCCTCATTCTTAGGAGACATGTGCTGTCTTTTACTGACTTTCACATAGTTCATTAAAAAAGAAAGAAATATACACACATGTATTGCTACCTTAAACAAATATGGCAAAAATGAACATTTCTTGGATTTAGATGTTGGCTATATGGCTACTCATTGTTCATTTAGATATTTCAGCATTTTAAAATATGTCATACAAATTTGGGGACAAAAGAAAACGTCATATATGTTTTGTAAGTGCAAATTTTGTTTATATGCATGTAACTTAATCTCTAGAAATTCAATAAAAATCTTTTTTTCTCAGAATTCTTTCTACGTTCATATAATGCTACTTTGCGGGGGATGGGTGGGCCCCCAAATCAACTTGTGAAGCAACATCAGCTCAGATTAGATGGAAATGCTGTCCTTTTCCCTTAAATCTGTAACGTATGCGAAGAATTTATGTGGTGTCAGCAGAGTGATGGATGTTCCCAATACTATGAAGGAATTATAGACATATGTTGCAATCATAACTGTATAGACTGCCATGAAATGAGAAAGAACAGGGCACGACAGTGAAACCTGGGATGAAAGTAGAGATCAGAAATCTAAGATCAGGGAAAAATTGTCAAAGTGTATATAAAAGGGATTAAGAGAATGGTAAGCATAAGGAGGCAGGATGTATGGAAGCCATGTGGCATAAGAATGTGCCATATGGTGTTGGAAGGTGGCAGAGAAAGGGCAAGTGCCCTGAAGAGATGATGAAGGTAAAATCACATTGACGAGGACCAGACAGAGGTCAGAACAGCATAAGTGGGTGGCATTCCTATCACAAGGTAATGGGAAGCCTAGAAACAATTCAATGCCAGCAGCAGCGTGGTAAAAATAAAAGAATAAACTTGAGCTGTTGAGTGGGGGATTTCGAGGTCAGGAAAAGTCAAGCGACTTGAAGCCAAGTCAGCCTGGAAGAGTGAAAACAGTATGAGCTTTGGAGTCATGTAAATTGAATTTTAATTTTGGCTCTGCTATTTTCTACCTGTGACCTTGGGCAAATCACTTGGAGATTAAATTTTATCTCTTAAACCTCATAAGGAAGAATTTTTAATAAAGATAAAGGTGAACAATGAACTTTTAATTTTATCCACAGATTTAATTAGATGTGATCTTTAGATATATATGTATGCATATATGTACATATTTATGTTAATTGGATCATGTACATCAGGATCATATAGACTGAAAAACAATTTAGAGAGGATTGTTACCTAACAGTAGTTTTGATATTACTTAGCTCTCTTTGACCAGGGCAGAAGGTATGGTTCCTCTGACAAACATAAAACAAAGGACTCACACTGGGTAAAGTTCCTTGACTTTCACTCATAATTACTTTGATTAAACTATTTATTAAAAATATGCTATATATGTATATACATATATGTGTATACATGTGAATACATATATATGTATTACATATGTGTTATGCTAGACTGTGGGCTTATACTGAATAGATAAAATGTCCTCTAAGGATTTATATTATATTAGTCTCTTTTATTTATTCATATCTTCCTTCAAAGATTTATTGAGCATTTTCAATATACTTTTATTGGGCACTTCTTATTCACTATACCCTAAAACCATTCACATATTATTTTCCTCCCTCAGGTTTTCCTTTTGATGGAACTTAGCCTAAGAAAGTGCTAGAAACTGTGCTGCATAAGATATATGAAGATGAACAAATTATGTTGACAACATTTAAAAAGCTTGCAATCTGGTGAATAGGGAAGAACACACAAAAATGACAAATGCAGGCTAAAATGTGTCATTCCAGAAAAAGTCACAAAACTCAAAGAAAGGAGATAGCATTAACCATATAAACCAATTTGCTAGTGGGGAAGAGCAGTAGCAAAAATGTCGATAGAAAAATTGGCATTTTGGATGATTTTAATGACTATAGAATTCTAAAGAAATAAAATGGTGTTTTTTTGTTTCTCCGGGCTCAAAGCAAATTACCATAAACTGGATAGCTTAAAACAACAGAAATTTATTCTCTCAAAGTTCAGGAGAGCAGAAGTATGAAATCAAGGTGCCAGTAGGTATATTTCCTTAAGAAGACTTTGAGGGAGAATCTGTTCATGCCTCTCAGCTTCTGCTGATTGCTGACAGTCCCTGTGTTCCCTGGCTCAGAGTTCTACTCCTCCAGTCTCTGTCTCTATCTTCACAAGGCATTCTCCTCCATATATCTCTGAGCCCTCTCCATTTTCTCTAAGATTGATAGTAATTAGATTTAGGGTCTACATTAAATCCAGGATGATTTCATCTCAAGATACATAAAAATGAAGATTCCCCATTTCCAAATAAGGTTATATTCTGAGGTTTAGGGGGGAACTTTAGTCTTTAGCAGAACACTATTTACCCCAGAACCAAGGTGAAGGGAGGTCTAGGTGAAGAGAAAAAGCATGATGAATATAACTTAGGAAAGCTTTCACAGAGAAGAGAGTTATTTGAACTGCCTGGAAAGAGCACAAAATGTAGAGGAGAAGGTGAGCAGTAAGGCCCAAGGGAACTCTTTTTGATCCTTTAGCATTCAAACTCAGTGTTAACTTTTATGCAAATTCTTATCTAAGCAGTCATTTTCCCATCCTCCAAGGAAAGTTAGTGACTTCTTCCTTTGTGTTCCCATTGTACTTTGTTCTTACCTCTGTAGCAGCATATATGTTACATATATACATAACTAATTTTACTAAGCTGAAGTTGTAGTTGTATTATTTGGATGAGTATCTCCAAGGTGCAACACAGTGCTCAAAATATAATAATCACATATATAATCATAACTGAGTTCACTTGGAAGGATGAAAGAGGTATCAAGGAAGGAAGGCAGCAGAGATAGAAGGGTGAAATGGGTAGATGAATGGTGATGTGTGAATGGATGGACAATGAGTGAGGATAGTTAGTCTTGTGTTACATTAAATAGGCTCCTCTATTCAAACTTGAAAGTTCTGTGTCTTATTCTGTGATGATGGGCAATCTGAATATAAGTGATGAAGTTATGCTTTAAAAATGAAACATATGATAATGGTATTTAATGTAGAACGGGAAGAAAAGAAAAATCTCAAAAGAAAGATCAAGGTTGGTGATAATTGGAATAGAAAAAAGATAGAAATAGAGTACCTGAAGTAGCCCTGGTGCATTAAGAATGAAAAGAAGAAAATGCTGGAGATAAAATCAGCAAACTTAATGATTGAGCTGTCATAGTGCCACTATCTTAAAACACAAAACATAACTTATACATGTAAGCAATTAATCTACCTTAGGGTATTTTAAAAGTTTAGGTAGAATATTCCAGAATCCAGATTTTAGCAGTCAAGTAGATATTCAGGTGCAGCTTTGAAGGTACCAAGTCTGACGTTCGAGACTGGAAGATGTTTAAAGGGGTAGGGAAGACTTTCAGCACAGGGTGGGATTACTTATAGAGAAAATAAGAGCAGAAATGAGAAAATGGCTTAAGGAGAGAACTTTAAATATAAAAAAATTGAGAATGTTCAGAAGGAAGAAGAACCTATAAAAGAATCAGAGGGATGTGAGGAAGTTCTATGCACATCTGCAACTACTCAGAAAACTTTATGTGTTTTCTGGATGACAAAATTTTTTACTATGTGGCTATCTTAAATTATTAATAATTGCTGTAACTTGGTACCCTACATAATTTTTTCTTAAGACTGCTATGTATTTTGGCATCTTAAAATTTTGCTTTTGGAAAGAATATTGCCTTTGAATAGGTGTTTTGAGGTAGGCATTCAGGGCTAGATCCAAGCACAAAAGTAATAGTGTGGCACATCAAGACTTTGTAATTAGAGTCCCTTCTGCTTTAGAATCTTCCTTCCCTTATAAAGTTTCTCTCCACTTTATGTAGTTTAGGCTTTATCCTGAAACTGTAAGTGAAGATGATCAACACATTCATAAAAAGGAACCAGCAGATGTAGTTGGCAAAGGTGAAACTTATTTACCATGTATTTCAATCTTGTTCCCATGGCAGACATTGTTAATCAATCACCAATATTCTTACTGAAATCCCCTTTGAAACCCTTCGCAATTTAGCTTACCAGAACATTAATACCATTTAGTGGGGGCAAGTAGAAGTAATAATAAGTATCCATAATCTTATAAAATGCCAATCTTATAAAATGTAAAATAATGAGAAAATGTGGGCAGTCTATTCACCCAAAATAAGAATGTTTTAATATCATAATTTCAGAAATTATGGAAGCATTTTATTGACTTCTATCTCTTATTAAGAGAATATAAGTGAATAAATTACCTTGTAGGGTAAACTATAAGGAAAGGCTGAAAAGAGAAGTTGTAAAACATCAGTTTGCTTAACAATCATGAAAACTACATTATAATGCAAAATGAACTAGGAAAACTGTTTCAGTGTAAAAGAGTTTAGGCATACTGAGGTCAGAATGAGAAGGAAATTAAGGGGAAAATGACAAAATCACAGCGGATGTGCAAGTAACTGAATGGAGTGAGACAGGCAGAGAAGCAGAAAGAAGAATCTTGCTCTAAAGGAAAGCAGACTCAACATTTCTGATCTTCACAAAATGTGTGTGGTCATGTTCTGACCCTTCAAGGCATTGAAAACAGATGATCAAGACAACAATTTTGAATGTCACAAAAAAGTATTCATCCACCTGGCCACACATAGGACTGGATGTTGGTTTTCCTGTTTAAACAGAAAAAAAGTGTTTCATAGCTGGTTTTACTAAAACTTTCCTTTAAAGTAACTACCATTGATTCCATTTGGGCGGGGAAGAGTCTACAAATTATGGATACCACAAATTATGATCGCTGCTGTGTGTTTTATCTTATGTTGTTTCTTCTTACATATTGAGTACCCATAGTTTGTCCATCATGCTTTAGTCATCCTTACTCCTCACCTAAAGCAAGGAAAGGTCATTTGAATTTTACTTGGAATTCATTTATACTGGGGGAGGAGAGGTAGGAGAGTTGAAAGGTCAAGAATGACTCCATCATTTCTCAGAATCTTTTTTCATTTTCTATTGCAAAAAGATCTACTAGATTTTGATCCAAGAGTCTCAAATTCAATTTCAACAATTTTTCACATCCTCTAAGCACATGAAAAAATATCCCCAAACTGTATCCTGATGGTAGTTGGAAAGCATGTATGAAACAAATTCTTTCTCTTTTCTGTGTTGTCAACATACTGATACCACATCCACACAAAACTCTAAAGGCACTCTCTGCTCTTAGACTTAATGGAAGAATTTAACAATCCAGTCTGCTGTCCTGGTGTTTTCTAGTTGCTCAGGGCTGGTTGTCAGCAGCTCATTTGGCAACCCTGTAGGAGAGGTTAATTAGCAGGGAGAGTTGAAGAGTGCTACCCAGAGGGAGCAGGAGTTTTGTGCCCACTGGGAGCCTGGAAGACAAACAAAGAAGTTGGGAAGTATTTATTTTCTCTGTTGGGGAATCTTTTTCTCCACAGGACTTGAGTTCAAACCAGGGCCAGCACCTTGTTGCCTCCACATGAGAGACACAGAATCAAAGTGCCCTGAGAATGAATGGTGGTTAGAATGGGGATCAGAGACTTGACTGCAGTCAGGAAGCCAAAAAGGTTTTGTTGCTCTCCATAGTAAAAGGCTATTGATTGCTGCAAGTAAGAGCTCACTGTTGCCTGAAGTTTAAGTTTATTCATTTTTTTGCCCTTTGAAAGTCCCTTGCTGTTAAGAACTACCATGGAATTTAGCACTTGTTTAATACCAAATGAATTACTGTGACCAGTCATGACTCTCTCTTAGGTACAAGTCTGCTGTCAAAGTCAATGTGAAGGTTACTTTACATACTGTGGATTTTACTGAGTGATCATCCTAGAAGGAATCTAAGCACATCACACCCTAGCATGTCCAGCATGTGTTTTACTTTCAAAACTGCACAGAGTGCTGAAACTGCAGAATCTCTTTAAAAGTTTTACTATTGTGCAAGAGGAATAGTTGTTTTAAGGTGGAAAATGGAAGCAGTAGTATCAGGAAGTGAATGTCTTCTAAAAATACAGCATCAGTTAGATTTGCAACCACTGAGACATGCACTAGTGTGATAGAGAAGAGGGTTGATCATGCCTGTGTCTACTCAGTTCCTTCATCTACAATCTCTTTAGCTAGAGTCTGACATTCACAGCATAAGTACTAAAAGTCATAGAGGTTCTCTGTGGATTACATCTGTTTTCTAGTGCATAAGAGAGTAATTATTTTGAATTTTATTTTGAGTTTTATAAAAGTAGTACCTAGAGATAAATATTAATATTTTAGACTATTTTAGAGTAACTTTTGGTTTATAACAAAATTCAGAGTACAGTACAGATTACCAATAACCCCCCAGCTCCCATCTATATATATATATATCTACCCTCATTACCAGCATTAATTACTAGAATGGTATTTTTTCTTTTTTTTTCACCAGGGATGAATTTACCTTGACACATCATAACCACTCAAGGTCCACAGTGTAGTGCATTCTATGAGTTTGAAAAAATGTATAATAACTTGTGTCCATCGTTATAATGTTATATGGAATATTTCTTGCTGCCCTAAAGATACTCTGTGATGTGTCTACTGACACCTCTCCATGACTTAATCCTTCACCAACACTGATATCGTATAGTTACAATCATAGAGTATATACTCTTCTCATACTGGCTTCTTTCACATGTGTTCAGTATGTTTTCATGTATTTTCATAGATTGATAATTTATTTTTCTTTATCACTTACTACTTGATATTCCCTTGTCTGGATGTACCATGAATTATTTATCTATTCATCTACCAAGGGACATATTTGGTTACTTTCAAGTTTTGGCAAGTAAGAAGGAAGCTACTATAAACATCCTTATGCAGGTTTTGTGTAGACATGTTTTTAAGTTTTGGGAGTAAATATCAAGAATGGCTATTGCTGTATCATATAGTCATAGTATGTTAAGAAATTATCAAGCTTTTTACAAAATATCTGCGTCATTTTGCTTTTCTACCAGCAATGAATGAGAGTATCAGCTCTAAACCATTGTCAGCATTTGGTGTTGTCAGATTTCCAAGTCTGAGCTTTTTATATGTGTCTAGTGGTATATTGTGATTGTTTTCATTTTCATTTCCCTGATGACATATGATGTGGAGCATATTTTTCATGTCTCTTAGCTATTCTGTATATCTTTGGTAAGAAGTTTTCTTTCAAGGTCTTTAACCGATTTGTAAATCAGATTATTAGGTTTTAAGAGTTCTTTGTATATTTTGGAAAACAGACCCTATGAGCAAAACTAGAGTGAAATACTTTTTGATCCCATAGAGTTTGACATCACTAATATTTTGACACTAAATAACTCTAAATAACTTGTTCACAGTTTTTAGTTTTCATTTTACCATATTGGAATATATGTCCAATTTTTCAGTCTATTGGTGAGTACATTTGTAATTTAAAAAGCTATTTATATACTCATAATAGATAAGATTTACGTCTTTTGTGAAATGAGAAATTGTATCCACATCACTTTCCCTAACACCTGTTAATTATTCATTTTAATTTATAGAATATAGGATTTAGACCCAAGTCATGATTATAAAATTAATGATTTGGTGTACTTTATTGTCTTTTCAAGAATAATGCTTGATATCTGCATTAAGCTTTAATACCATATTAGAAACAATCATTTAGACTGTTTATCGAGTTTCATTGCTCACTTTTAATCTCATTTAATAACATTTCCATTTGTCTATTCTTTAATTTCTTTCTTTTATTAGTCAACCAGAACACTTTAACTGTTTCAGCAGAAGCATGTGGGTTGAACACTTTCTGTGTCCATAATGTCTGAATTTGTCTTTCTGCTTCCTTGTTACAGGAATCACTGAGAAAGAATTCTTGGATCAAACTCTGCTTAGCACTCTCTGAATGATTACTCCCTGGAGCAATCCTCCAAATATCCTGTTTATACTAGGAAACCATCAAATACATAAATGAAAACATAGGTAATACATTGCATAATATTGTCCTTATAGTTCTCTTTGGTGACTCATCTTCAATAGTGAGGTGAATAAAAGCGAAAGCGAACAAAAGGGACTCTATCAAAATTGAAAGGTTTGTATAGCTAAGAAAATATCATCGGAACAAAAAGACCCCACTGAACAGAGAAGATATCTACACATCATACATCTGATAAGGATTAATATTCTAGATAAAGAACTTAAACAACAACCAAGAAATACAAGTAACCCCCCAAAAAATAAGTCAAGGGTCTGAATAGGCACCTCTCTCTACATATGGCCAAAAGGCTCATTTAAATATGTTCTTTATTGCTGTTATTAGAGAAATGCAAATGTAACCATAATCTCACCTTACACAAGTGAGAATGACCTACACAAAAAAGACAAAAACAACAAGTGTTGACAGAAACGTGGAAAAGAACAATTACACACTGTTGGTGGGAAAGCAAGTTTGTACAGCCACTATGGAAAACAGGATGGAGATTCCTCAAAAACTTAAAAATAGAACCTCCATGCTATCCAGTAATCCCACTTCTAGGTACCGGTCCAAAGAATATGAAGATGTTAACTCGAAATATGTATCCATCTCTCTGTTTATTGCAGCAAACTATTTACAGTCACCAAGATATGCAATCAACCTAAACGTCTGTCAACTCAAAATGCATAAAGGAGATCTTGTATGTCTTCCTACACAATAGAATACTACTCAGCCGTAAAAGGTGAATTCTCTCCATTCTTAACATGAAGGAAATTAAGTGTGTTTTTCTGAGACAGAAGAGTCAAAAAGAGAAATTATTTCACCTGTATCAGGAACACTCAGAAGCAATGGAAATGAGCAGGTAGGATAAAATTAGAATGAAACTTTGAAATTTGACCCCAAAACTGAGGATTCCAGAGAGAAGAGGGTGTGTCTCAGGGATAGGACCATGTGGTAGAAGAGGTTTATTTATTATTTTATTTTTTCCTGCTCTTTCCTGTGACTTTGTTTTGTTTGCTAAAAATTTTGTTTGTTTACTAAAAATTAAAATTAATTTCTAAAATAAAGAAGAACTCGTTTTTTTTTCTGTGTGAATACAAATAACAGTTTGTGTATTTTTTCTCTTGGAAAAGAAGTCAGCATTTGCTAAGGTTGTTTTTGATTCCATGAAGCCTTTCTTCATTTGATCTTTGATCTAATACTTATTTTCATCCCAGAAAATTTTTTTCTACTCTTTCTTTGATTATTACTTTTAAACCATATGATCAGTTATTCTTTATAAAATTATTATTTTGTACAGATTGGATCTCCTGAATCTGTGCCTTAAGTAATGTTGTTTTATACCTTTGCCAATGAGTTTTGAAGATATTACTTTAGTTAATTTTATGCTTCACTAATGTTATTTTCTTTAGAATTAATTCTGCTATTGACCGAGTCAATCATGGAATTCAGTAATCATTCCAATTGACTCCTTGTTTTTGGATCTTTTTCTTTCTTTCTTTTTTTTTTGAAAAACAATTTTTTATTTAAGTATAATATCAGTAAATTGTACAGATCTTAAGTTTATAATGCGACAATTCCATACACTTGTGTAATCACCATCATGATTAGAATTTAGAATATTTCTAACAACATAGAAAGTTCATTTCTTGCCACTTTTCAGAATGTGTCCCCCTCCCTATCCCAAGATAACCATTTTCTAATTTCTAGTTCCTTAATTTTACCTCATCTGCTATTTTATATAAAGGGAATCATACTATGTTTCTTTTCTTTTTTCTTTCTTTTTCTCTTTCTTTTTTGGTGGGGGCTGGTGTCTGGCAATTTTTACTTGACCCAATGTTTTTAAGATCACCCACGTCATTGGATATATCCTTACTACTTTTTACTTGCTGAGCACCATTCCTTTTCATGAATATCCCACAATTTGTTTGGTCATTCTCCTCAGAAGGACATTTGGTTTTCCCTTTGGAGGCTACAACTGACACCTATGACCTATGACTATCTTTTTGTAGGTATGTGTTTCATTTCTCATGGGATAACCTTCAAAGTTGTCCCAAACTGAGACAAAGGGTCAGATCTTTGTAACCTCAGTTTGACCAGTTACTGGGTGAGGAGACAGTATGTGAGTTTTCTCCCCACAATAATTTCTTTGCTCAAATTTATTACCCAGTGTTAGCTCATGGTAAAGTAAAAGTTAAATCTTTCAATTGTTTGTTCCCAAGATTTATTGATATTTCTCTATCCAGGTGAGGAGAGATTACATTTATTGGAAAATTACACTAACTGTTCAGAGAACATGCATTCATGGGAGATAGAAGAGGGGTCCCAGGAAACAGGCAGCTTCAGCAGGATCCCCACCTCTTTGAGAAATGTTCTTTGTTTTTTTCTGTTCTGCCCTGACCACTTACTCAGGAACAAGCAAAAGTTGTGTTTATTCTCTGTCCAATTTAGGTACCTGGGCCAGAATCAACCTGCAGCGCTGCCCTAAGTTTTGCTTGTGGGGGCCCATGTGTAGAGTTTTCTAACATAGCAAATCAAAATATGACACGCTAAACTCAATTTGACTTTCAGATAAGCAATGAATTTTTGTATATGTAGCAAATATTGCATAAGGCAGACAGATACACACACAAGAACACACACATATATCTGTTGCTTTAACTAAAAGTCAAATTTAACTGAGATCTTTTATTTAATCTGGCAATCGTACCCATAAGTCACAGTCTGATCTTTCCTATTCTGAGATAAGTTGGTGGTTAGAAGATAACTTTATCTAATTCCCAAAGATCTATTCTTTCAGAGGATTTTATGATGATCTCGATATCCTTTAACTTAGGCCCTATATGCATTTTACTTGGTGGAAATCCCATGGCATTTTGTGCCAATGTGACATTGGTATTAAGATGTAACATATTATAGGGTCCACAACAGAAATGATGCAGGTCTCCTACTACTTTCATATTTCAAGAATAATTTGTACTGGATTCTGGAACTCTGCGTGTGTGTGTGTGTGTGTGTGTGTGTGTGTGTGTGTATAAATGACATGAGAAGAAAATTGTGACAGATTAAAGGAAAGTTAAATTTCTGTACTTACTCTGTCATTGTACTAAAAATTTTTGTATGTCTAGTTCAACTTCCGAAAGCCCCCATGTCTAGCCTTGTAGTGTTCCATTTAAAAATCGTTGTTAAATCAAATTGGACAAAATGAGTTATGTGGTTGGATAAATTGGGCTGTCTTAGGCTGTAACTGATTTAATAGACTGAGAAGAATGGCTTTCCCCAAACTATCCTTTTAGAGATTTATTTTTCCATTCTCTCACTCTATCTCTGTTTACTACCTTACTGCTTGAGCTCATCTACCCCTCTGGGAAGTTAATAAACCAAAAGAAGATAGACGCTGTACATGAAAATGCCTATCAATAGAAAGTAATCATACTAACATTTATTGAATATTTAATATATACTGGCAATAGACTAAGTGTTTTATATAGATTGCTTCATTTTATCCTTTCTATCCTTTCATTTTATGGAATAGTTATTAACCCTTCTTTTCCAGGTGAAGAAAAGCATAATCAGAGAGGTTGGCAAACTTGTCATAGACCACACAGTATGAGGTCTGGTGTATTTTTGTTTTTTACTTTATCATATCATTCCTGAGTTCCATATTCCCAGCTGCCCTTTTAAGAAACAGTGTGGATTTTGTTTTGACTTGCTCATTATTTCTTTTCCCTTTCAATTTCTCAGAGAGAAATAACTGCGGGTTTAGAGATTAGTATATGCGGTTGATTTCCATTAGCCATATCATTATACATGGCGTCTCACAACAACGCATATATGGCCACCAAAGACAACTCTCTCCTTCCTGCAGTTACTAAAGCATTGGTCCCACAAGCATACGGTCTTTTATCCATCTACCTACTCATGAAACATCAAATGATAACTTTATGACCTAGAAAAACTACTGAAATACGAAATTCAGAAGGGAATACAGTACTAGACTATGGCAAAAACCCAGATCCTAAAGCAAAGTAGATCAAAGGAAAATCCCTGATACCTGCTCACAGCTGGAAAAATCATAATTGTGTTGCTTATATACTTTGTGCACTGGTGGCTCATCTTAATTACAGGAGATCCCCTAAAATTTCCCATAAGCTGAATCGATGGCCCACAATGTCTCCAGTTATTTCCACAGAAAATAATGACTTTCCTACTCAGTCACAGTGTGCATTGTGTGGTATTACTGTCACATTAGCTTGTAATGAGACAGAGTATTTAACTTATAAAACTATAGCACATTCCAGTGCCTCCTGTTTAATGTGAAAATTTCTGACCACCTTATGTTCATTATTAGAACTAGGGGTCATGAGAATTGCCACCTAGAATCAATAAATGCCAGATAAATGCCTTGATATCATTTTATCAAATCAATTCATTTTGACACTTTTCAATAGGTTACTTCATAGCTGGAACCACACAAGGGCAAATATAGGCAGATATGTGATTGTTTTGTGAAGAGGCAAAATTTAAAAGACAGGCTATAAGAATGAGAAATAAATAACTACAAGGCAACTGCCCACTATATGCTTGATGTTTTCCATGTGCTATTTAATGCCCCAAACGCCTATGAATCATCTTCCATTGTTCCCTTTTTCATCTAGATTTAAGAATGGAATATCAGAGAAGCTACATTGTTCTCTCAAGCTGATGTAGCACACCACAGCATTAGCTGAGAGTTCATTTATTTCTAAAGTTCCAAGTTTTTCCACCTGAACTACAAACAACCCTCATCTCATCATTTATAAGACCTCTCAAAATTAAATTTTTGGTTTCATATGTGTCATTTTGTATCTTGCATTCATATATTAATATGAATAATTTCAGTTAAAATATTTATTGGAGACTGAATACATGTATACATAGAAAGGAACCATTTTTCTAATCAGCAGTTTACAATTCAAGCAAAAGTCAAACAGAAATATATATCACAAGTGTAATTTGTTTCACTTACTGTAAAACTGCTACAATATTAGATCCAAACTTTGGTTATCAGTAACAGAGATCCAACTTAGGGCTACATCAGCAACCAACCACACATACATGAAAATACCCCAGAGAAGAGAACCCCAAATAGTGTAAATAAACCATAGTGTAAATAGAGAAAAAGCTCAGATTATTTTTCTGTTCTATATCTGTGGTCAGAATTATTTCCCCTGTGACTAAAAGAAGAAAGGAATTCAAGGCTAATCATGTTTTCTGTAAGAAAGGGACCCCACAAGAGACTGAGATGAGCAGATGTCATTCCTAAAACTTAAATGAAACTCCTCAGAAACTAGACTCCTTGTCTTCGGTGGAAGCATGAGAGCAGTGAAGGAAACTTCAAGGCTTATGTAACAAATGTTACCTATTCATGTATATTTGGGGAGATATTAAAAGAAAGACAAATGCAATTTGAAGAGAAATTGTTAAACTGTAAACCAACATGTGACAACTACAAAAATCAGTTTTATTTCTAATTCACATTTCATTTGTTTTGTTTTATTTGGTGATTATTTACCCACCAAAATCAGATTCTACTCCCAGACAAAAAAAATTGTGCCTGAAATGGCATCTTAAACCAACTGGGCTGAAATATTTACACTTTAGGTAGAAGGCAATATCAACTAGCCAATAATGAAACATAATAGTACCTTTCACCTAACGGTCCTAAACGCTCAAAGAATAGCAGCTAGTATTCATTAAGTGCTTGCAATGGGCTTTACGTGTATCACGTGACCCTCCTACTTTGTGATCGCCACCATTTCAGGATTCAAGGCGCGGGAGGTGGGCAGGGTACAGCATTCTCTTTAAAAACGGCTAGATGAGCAAAGGCAGCCAGTGCAGCCAGGTCAGGAGTGACTGTACCGGAGGTGGCGCAGAGCACTGAACACTCATCATGACAACCCACTTATGCAGCCCAGTTTAATAAGCGCAAACGGCCCTCGTCAAAAAGTGGGTGCCTTAATGATTTGAAGACAGTGTAAAACATGGCAGAACCAGAACTTAGATTCCCTGATTCACTCTCAGGGGCTCTATTCATGTGCTAATATGTTCATCCATCTTCCACACATTCAGTAAGCACTCACTGAACACTGTGTACCAGTGCTCAACCAGATGAGGAAGGTACACAAAGATAAACAGGGTGAGCCCTGGTAGAGTAGCAGTGGGGTTAATTGCTTCTGGCACAGTCCACATACATCCCAAGGACACAGTTCTTCCCAAGGCTGGAGAACAACCAAGATGAACAACTAAAATAATAATACAATGGTTTTTCCTCCTCTCTCTTCTTCCCTGCCTAATTGCCTTCGTTTCTGCTTGCACCTCTTCTTCAAAAAAAGAAAAACATGACACAGTTCCTGTTGCCAGAGCTCCCAGTTTTGTTGGTGGAACATGGTAGATAAATCAATCTCCAAAAAGTGTAAGTGCAAGAAGAGGCAGAGGTACCAGACAAGAGGAAAGGGCTCACACAGACAGGATATGTCAAGGAGGAGAGAACTGCCTGACAAGGTAGACAAAGGCGAAAATAGTATTTCAGGCAAATGAAACAGCGTTCACAAAGCACTGAGAATGAACCAATATATTTTGGGTTTTAAATAATTTTGGCAAGAAGAGATCAGCATGAACTGATTGTGAAATACTTACATGTGTCTAAAGAGTTTAGTGGGTTTTTTTTTTTCCTATAGGAAAACAGAAGTTAATGTAAAAGTAAGCGAAATAGAAATATAATCTCACTTATAGCCTAGGAAAGTTAATTCTGGTGAAAATGTGGATAGTAGAGTGCATAAGTACACATGCAAAACATTGTGATAATTATTATATGAATTAATTGCACATTGAGAAAAAAGTTTCTTGCACTGCAATGAATTATGTAATGAGACATCTTTACTTGATCCTGATTACTTTTGATGTCATGATCATGCTGGGCACATGTGTGTGTATGTATGTGGGGGTTGGCTTTTTGTACTAAGTTCTTTTTCAGAGATTGTTAAATGAAAAATCACCACTATTATTGCCTTAAGCAACAGTCAGAAAATTGGAATTAGTGAATTCTTCACCCACCTGACTTTTAAGCAAGGAAAGTCATGTTTAACTGTGACTAAAGTAACTCTGGCTTCTATATTCCTATTAAAGCACCTGTCTCTTAGTGTGGTGATCAATTTGACAAGATCAAAGTGTTATATTGTACAATTGAAGCTAACATATATGTATTAATTATCAATAAAAAGAAAGAATACAAAATAAAATAAATAAGTGCCTCATTATACATTAGTCTGTGTCTTTGAAAATGATATTGACATGGTTCAGAGGCTGGTTCTTTGGGTATATTTTTACGCCGGGAATTGGCAAGAAGCTGCATTGTTTTACTCAGCCCTTCTGTGCCGAGTGGTAACTATTTGCCTGATGATTTGTTTGACATGATACATTATCATATTCCATACATTCCTGAGTCCTTGAGATTGAAAGATTTTTTTTTCCTGAGTAAATTGTGCTTATTCATAAGGACCTCAAATCCAATAGCCCCACATTTTAATCAACTGCATTGACTGATCGAAGTCCAAACTCACGATTTCATATAAATATCATGCCTGGCTTTGTAAAATGCCTAAAATCAAAATAGTTGTACTTTGGTTTGTTACACATAATAATAAGGAAGTTGGTCTGAGTAGCAGAATAGATCCTGAGACTTGAGAGGCAATGTCCTTAGACAGGTATTCTGCTGCCCCAACCGCGCACTGTACAGTCAGAGTATCCTTTTTCACTGCTTCTAGAACTATCACAGTCTTTGCATCCAGTTTTATGCACAGATGAATGTAGAAGAAACAAAGCTTTTTACCAGGTTATTTCAAACTATAGTCCATAAACAGCCTGCATTAGGTTTCTCATCTGTAAAGTAGGGACAAAAGAAAAATACATACTATGTACATCTAAATACTTCGAATGTAAAATGAAATAAAATATACAAGAAGAAGAGCCTTGGTGTAAAAGGTTCTACGGAGACAAGCTAATTGTTTCACATTCGAGAAGAAGATCCTCATTTGAAAAATGAATATAGCAACAATTTCTATTACGAAGCTGGTTGAGGATTATAAAGATGGCTGCCTGGTCTCAAATTTTTATTTATATGGAGCTTTTTTTTTTTTTTATGAGCTGTTGCATTTTAAAGGTGAATTTAAAGGGTTTGTTTGTTTTTTTTAAATCATTATTTATCTCATTTGAGCTTTGAGTAGTGGAGAATTTCCTAGTTCATCATTCGCTTACACACAGCATTGAGCCTTTCTCTGTCCAGGACTTTAAATCTTCTATACAAACCACAGGGCCCTCTTGAAAAGCAGTTTTAAGATAATTCATAGTCCAGTTGCAGTTCCCTCAGGACCAGTAGTCCTTCTCTCTGCCATACTTCAGATCTGTGCTGTATTTCTAGCAAAGTCAGCCTCTGGGTAATCACGGGTCAGGCCGTGCAATTTGACCTGCGTGAGGCTGGAATGCATTCCTGAAAAGTAATAGGTAATTCGACCTAATTTGACTTGAGCCTCTCATGAGCTGAGATGAGATTACCAATTGAGTACAATTATAGAGGGTGATTTGGTCCTTCTGACCTACAGTCAGCTGGAGACTGGAGTTGGATCATCTCACCTATGAAATTTCCCTGAGGGTTTCTGGATAATGATTTTAAATGCTAATTACTACATGTAGTCAATGCTCTGATAAAATTGAGAGCATTTTGATTTATGATGGATATTAAGTAAGAGCAAGAATGAAACCCAGTAGATTTTAAAGGATTTAAAATACACAGAATGTTTTTTTTTTTTTCACAAACCTGCAAAGCCCTTCCTTTTCAATAATCATTTTTTTTACAACTCAGAGACATGTTCATCTTATCACTATCAATGATACTATAGTAGAAACTCACCCAATTCTGTTCCAAATCTTCAATCTTTAAAAAAAAAATTAAAATAAAATGTATCTTCTCAAACTTGGCAGCAATTCTAGGCATAGCCAGGGAGTGGCTGGCAGCTCTATAAGAGCTTTAAGTGGTAAAGGGGGTCCAGGGTTGGGTTAAGGAGAATTCGAAAGGCAGGGCCAGTCACAGATAGTTCTGGATCTTCATAGCTGCAAGTAGGTGTATCAAAGAGGATCCAAGGAAAAAGATGAGGCGTTTCTAGCCTTACCTTTGCTCCAGGCAAGACTTGACCCCATAGATCATCTATTCAAATCTCAGAGATGCAGCAGAATTTGATGACATGAACTGAGCATGGTATCCAGTCATTTAGGGTTAAAGGAAAGCTCTGCCTTTTGATAGCTCGAATTCCTTATACAGTTGCTACAGGCACGAAATCTGTTAAGTACCTGAGTGGTCAATGCTGGCAAATGAAACTATTCTTCTTTTAATATAATAACCGGGTTTGAGTTTGAGTTTGACTGTTATGTTCTGGAGTAATAGTGTGTCAACCTCTAGGATTCATTTTCCTTATCCAGATGAGATGGCTAAGCTGCATTTGAAATTTTCAAACTGACTTTTGTGTGTGCGTGTGTGTGTGTGTGTGTGTGTGTGTGTGTGGCCATGTAAATTTTATTGACTTGTTATATACATATAGATGTTAAGATAACATTGACTTACAACACTGCATATGTTTTAAGAGTGCAGGCTTATACATTTTTCAGCTGTATGATACCACATCACACACACCACCAAAGTCCAAATAACCCCCCACAACCACCCCTTGGCTTCCTGAGCCCCTCACCTCCTGTTTCTCTGTTTGTGCAAATGCACAAAACAAAACATGGACTCTGACATCAAATCTTTAAGGAACTGTGATACTCTACAGAAATGCCTTAGAGTCTGACTCAGGTTTCTCTTTTAAGATATGCTTTTAAACCTGTAATAGAGAAGCATGTATATGTATGAGGGTTATGCATCCGTGTTGATGGAACCTAATACGTAAATGTTCTACTTTGAACTTGCAAAATTGATTTATCCGGTATCTACTTCAAATAGTGAGGGTCCTCATAGGTTGCATTTGAAATACAGGACTCCACTACTGAAAGCATTTTGGTAACCACAGAGCTAGTGATTCTGAGGATCCATCCTGTCTATGATTCAAAATGATTATGTTTCTTAAATTTAACTGAATAGCAACACATACATGCCTTTACTGGAAGGCATTTGAAAGCAAGCTTCAGCATCCCTCCCAGATGTAAAACAAATGTTCCCTCAGATCACCTTAAGATGATTGTTTAACTATTTAGTCACATAGAATACATATGACGTGGAAATTAATGTGATAACACCTTCACATTTAGAAATCTGAGATAAATATGGATCTCAGCTTTCTCTCATGATTAAAAAACACAACACACTGGTGTTGACAGAGTCATTATTGGTTTGTGAAAACCCCAATCTGAACTCCTGAACAGGAATTATTTTAATGATGATCTGCTTGGAGATTTCTTAGTGATGAGGACTATTGCTATTTGCCATTTACACAGCAAGAACAAAGAGTATAGATTACTCTAAACTGTTTCAGAAGCTTTACGTGTTCCTAGTCTGTTGCTTAACTAGTACAAATAGAAAAAAAAAAAACAGAATTGTCACTGTTTTTTTCGTGGAAATTCTTTAAGAATGAAGTTAGTAGTCTTTCTCTTAGGGACTATTTTTATAACTCAATCTGTGGTTGAGTCCCTATGGAAAACATATTTCATTTATGAACTTTTTCTGTGTCTTTTGTTTGAAGACAAATGTGATTGATTTTACAAGATGGATTGTTTGATCAGATTAGTTTATTGGATTAGCCTTTTAAGATCACTTTGATTTATTTGTTTTCCATGAAGTATTCATTTAAGTATTTTATTGTTGCTTATCCTGTACCATTTTGGAAGATTGAAGAAAGCATGTTAGTACACAAGTCAACTTTTAATTATGACCTTGGGTGAAGGCCATATGAGCTACATGAGAAAAACACCATTAATTCTTACACTTAATAAGGCACATCATGACCCTTTTAAAGCAGTGGAGACTTAGAGGTAAACAAGATGAATTGCATTATGTACAAGCCTATATTCAATAAAGTAAAATGCAGGAGAGAAGTATTGAATTCCCTAATTTAAAAATGCATTTTTCCCCCTTTACTTAGGTTTACCTTTATGCCAGCAAAACCCTCTGCTAACCCAAAAGATAAAAACTGAATTAAAAGTTCTGGTTCAAAGGTCAAGGAAATGGAATTTAGTTTCAATAAGATATTCATTAAAATTAAGTGTATGATGTTTATTATGAAGGACTTTGTCCATATTGTGTTTAGAAGGCAAAAATTCAAAATTTTAATTTCTGTTTTTCTTTGGGAAGAAAACTCCTTTCCAATATTTAAATTGAGCCTTATAAAACATTTGGAGGATGCATCATATACAAAAATGTACAGATTCCCTTCTCTAAAAGTTAACTTCAAAAAGTCAGAAACAAAGTCTGTTTTATTTCCTGCTGTGTTTCTCTGCCTTGCACAAACCTAACTCTGGACCCATGGATGCTTGTTGAATGAATGGTGAAAGCTCAATGAGCAGGGGCCCATTGCAGCAATGTGCAGAGGGCATGTTTTTGGGAGCTGGACTATGGAGAACTGTTGACGCTAGCAGTACCAGCTTTGACTGTAAACAAATGACTTAACTTTTCTAAGCTCAGATTAATTTGTAAAATGAGGATGATAAAACCTATTTCCACAAGGTTACTGTGAGGATTAAATAAAGTAAACACAACAAAGATGGTAGCAAATGCCTCCTGGCAAGTGGCAAATATGCAACAAATGCTAATTCTCACCATACCCTGAAGGTTTTTTAGGTATTGAAACTTTTTTTTTTTTTTTTTTTTTTGGTTTTCTGGTTTTCTAGTGTTTCTTAGTACCTTTTATATTATGATATTATAAATCAAACTAATCACATTGTCCCAAGTCAACCAGAATTCTCTACTTTCGTTTTCAAAATTCTGATAATGATGAGTTTGATAATATGATAGTAGATGATATGATAATGTGTAGTTAATTATCAGGTACTTATAATTCCACAAACTTCCAAGTTTTTCTAAGATATGAGGATTTTATGAACTAGTTTACTGCTTACTTGTTTAAGCCAATAAATGCTTCCAAAGATCTACTGAATACATTATACATCAAAATGTATGAATGAGCCCTCATACACAGAATGCAGTTAATATGAAGATGCAGAGTTAATGCAAGCATACGGTGCAAGAGTGCACAGCTATAGATACCATACTAGGTATTTATTCTCTTTCTCAAGGAATAAGGTGAGTTCCAGATTGGAACAGGGGAAGAGTTGGAGGACAGGTATATATTCTAGGGAATGGCATGGTGGAAAATGGCTGCAAAAGATACTAGAAGATACCACCATTCTCTCCCCACTTCTTACGCGGTAGACCTTGTGAGGAGTTTTCTCTGGAAAATGTATGAAATGCACTAGCACCAGTTGCTGAGAAGACAACTAACACTGGTGAACAGAGCAATTGTATCAGAATCTCTAACTGGAACTACATAAAGCAGGCGTGGCCAGGTGATGAAAAGGACATTATTTTCATTTTAAAGACAAGTTATTTTAAAGTTAAGTAACCTAGCTGGGATGAACATTCCTCCCAATTTTCCCAATGTTACCAAAGTTTTAATACTGAAAATCCCACATCTTTGGAAAACCCTGTCCCCAGGCCAACCTGAACAGCTGGTTACTGTCCTCCACAAGATGCTGCCTAGACCTACCTTTCAATGTGACCACAGAATATTGAGCCTACCCCTTCCCAAACCTGCTTGCCCTGGGACTGACAGCTTTGCATATACATCTAGTGTTTGGGGCAGATGAACACACAGAGTGCACACTGGTGGTTGTAAATTTTGAGAGTTTGATGGAAGAAATGGATTTATTTGAAACTTTAGAAAAATAGACACTTGCAGATTAAACAAACAGGTAGGAAAAAGTTCTGATCTAGCACACATTTTCAATTTATAGGAAGTATACTTCAAAACCTAAGATGAATACTTTGATGTGTGTGTGTGTGTGTGTGTGTGTGTGTACAGTCACATGTGATACTACCTACACTGCAGCATTTATGTCATAAATATGCAATAAATACATTATTGTGTAAATATCTAAAGTACTTCTTGGAAAAACCTTAAAGTGTTCTGACTCAGAGCTCTGGTCAAATTTCCTGGCTTATTGTTACTTAAATACCTCAGTGGGCAAGTCTTTGTCTTCTTGAATGAAATCTGTGTACAATCTCCTGGCAAAGAGGATAGGTTTAACCTGGAGATGGATCTTTGATCAAAATACATCTAGAGAAACTGCAGAGACTGGTGAGTAAATCGGTAAAGCTCTTCTCAGATGTGAAGTCAGGGAACGAATGAATCAGATTTCTTAGTTGCACATCCTGTGAGGCGGGTAGGTGGATGCTGGCCCTCCTATTAACAAACTGGACCCAGTTTTAATTTCACACCATTCTTTTCTAAAGATTGTCTTCATTCTCATATGCTTGCAATTTTGCTATATGTAATAGCCTTCAAGAATGTTAATGGACTCTCATTAGCAGAACCACATTTTGAAGATGTGATTTAACGGGTAGCACTGGGATAAAGAAATTTGATTATAAGGTAGCCAGGAATTATTCAATCAATTGTGCCTAAATTGTGTATAGTATAAAACTCCAAATTACACGCCATGCATAGCAATTTCTCGTAAGCTTACTACAAACATAAAATAACAGTGATTTGGGGGGAAAGTTACCCACTTTCATATGGTGAAGTCCTCTTGAAGAATATGCATATTTACATATGTCATGCTCTTTAGTGGTGTTTTTCTGAAAGAGGAGGATTCATACAAGTTGACAAGTCTCTGAGACTTTTCTGATTCAAATGCCAGCAACGTAGAAACCCCCTTTGGAGAAAAATGTTAGCTACCATGCAATATTCATTTTGCACTTTCCAAAATGCTGGAAAATCTGTGCAACATACTAGAAGCACAGGAAGTAACAGGAGGCAAATTTTGCAAAGCAAAAAGACTGCACATGAAATAGATTATGTGATAGCTATCATTTACTTGGTTATTCCTTTTTAAAGTGTATGGAAAACATCTATTAAAAGCTTGGCATGGTATAACACACTAAGATGATTGGGAAATATTTCTTCCCCAAACAACTTGTTCTCTAATACAGACAATGGAATACTTCGTGGTGCTAAGAGATTAAAAAATATGAAATAATCACTATGGAAGTTCAGGTATTAGAGAGAAATTCATCTGCTTGCCTTTCCTCCTTTCCTACTTCCTTTCTTCAGTCTTTATGTTCAGAGTTTTAGGGAGGTTTACTAGTGTTTCAGCTTTGTGATAATAAAATAATGTTATATATGTTAAAGCATTCAGGGTGAAAAATACGCAATGAAAGTTAAGTCTCAAGTTTCCCTCCTAGAAGTGTCCCTTTGCCATTATTTGTGTACCCCTTGAGATATTCTGTGCATGAACAAACATTTGTACATAATCCCCCCCTTTTTTTAAATAAAAGTAGAGGCATCATGTATATTTAATTAGCATAATTTTAGTACAGGGAAATTAATCTTTTGCCATACGTGCTGCAAATATTTTCCCAGTTATCATATGCCTTTTGACTTTGTTTAGGTATTTTTAACATGAAGAATTTAAAATATATTTACTTAGTCAAATTTATTAATTTTTAAATGAATTTTGTATTCTTTTTTGCCTTTCCTGGTTAAGCTACCTCAACTTAGGGGTGAAAAATAAGTCATCCCATGTGTTTTTCAAATGCTTTTATGGTTTTAATTTTTTCAGTTAATTTTTTTTCTCTGTCTAGAGTTAATTTTGGTATAGACTTCATTTATTCCAATGATTAGCCACTGACTCCAACATCAGTTTGGAATCACTGATCTCTCTTTTCCTCACTGATAAAAAGTGCCAAGAAAGAGAGCTTTGGAAATTTAGTAGAGAGAAAAGATACAACTTCAGGCAGAAGGAATAATGTGAGGCAAAGAAACCTGCAGAAGCCTTCTTACCTTTCAAGCTATATATGCACTGCTCTATCTCAACATTTTCAGAGAAGTCTCTTTTGAAAATCAGAACCACTATCCCTACTCTGACCACCACAGCATTTGCTCAGTCCTTACACTCTACCACAGACCTGGGGCAAAAGCTCACAAGAATCTTCACACTCAACTCAGCTAGATCATGAATCTTACTGTGAAGAAACTGAGGGAGTGAAATGGTTAGTAACTTTATCAAACCCACATATCCAGTAGATATAGTAACGTGAGCCTGAACTAATCTGGCAGTTTGATACTTGTGTAAGATCTGTCACCACAAAATTCAGATAGACCTTTCCTAAATGTCCAGAGCAGGGTTTTTTTCCACTATGTATTACCTTGGTATGTGGAGTGAAGCTAAGAAGGCCCTTCAAAAGAAACTATTACTCTTGCTTTAAACATAATGAAGATTCTTGATATAGAGTTATCTCCAGAAACAATCATTTAAAAATTATTTCTTTTGTTCCCATTGCTATATGGAAAGAATATTAAAATAGCAACAAAGTCTGTGTGCATTCCACACCATGCCCACCATCACAGTTCTAGTCCCTTTTACCATCATATTGTTCCCTTCTTTCTTTCTTTACCCTCCTCCCCCTACCCCGGTAACCACAGTCCTGCATCCTGTGAATTTTGCACAACCTTTTTATCAGAGAAACTTGTCTTAAAGCAGGGCAAATATCTAGGTACTAGGTTTTGTCATATGAAGTCATTCAACTATGTGAAGATTCCTGCTCTTCTCTCCTTAATGTTCCAGACCTTCTTTTCCATTCCTCAGCACAGGATGTAAGTCTTTGAGCTGTCCCATTTGCCTTAGAATTTTCTAGCCATATAAATTCTCCAAACATAAGCCAACATATTTGGTCTTATTTTCCATTAATTTGTGATGTTAATTTGTTTGCTTTATCAGCCTGAGAAGAACGTCAGAGGGTTGATGGAATAGTCCTATGGCCATACACCTGATTCTGTGACTTAAAACCTAGGTTATATGCAGCATTTCCATGGCCTCATTTGAACAGAAACCAGACTTTCTCTTGAGAACATTTGATTCCATTATGTCTTTTTAACTAATGATTGCTGCTTTTTCAATACCGCCTATGAAAAAAGATGGAATTCAAACCTGGAGGCTAAGAGATGACTTTGGAGACCCTTCTAGAACTCAGGGAGCAATGCAAATGTCTGAAATAAACTGGACTAATTGAGATGAAGAAGATAAGTCACCTTTCTCAAATATTTAGGGGATAAAATAGGTCATATTTAATGGTTGAGTGAATATTAAAAGAAGGAAGAAAAGTCAAGGATGATGCTTCTATTTTTAACTTGGCTGGCTGACTAGATAGATGATGTTGCCATCAATTTATAAAGAATTCAGAAACATAATCTGGATTTCAAGGAGAGAAGATAAGGTTGAATTTAGAAACACTAGAAATAAAAAGCATTTATTTCATATGCAGTTTTATGTGACTATGACATGTAAAGTATATATCAAAATAGGAGAATTAAGTTTGAGAAATCTTTAATGATTAAATATAAGTTAAATTTTGAACTCAATGAGAGTAAATGAATGTGAGAAGAACTGTGGGACAAAAGCATGATGTTGGTGACTATCAGCGTTCTAAACGTAGATGACGTGTTCAAAAGGGGTATAAAAACAAAAGAAATGTAGGAGTCTAATGTGAAAAAGAGCAAAGAGCAGTAAAGTCATATGCCACCAAATTCTACTGTATCAATGGAAAAATATCTTTAGGTTGGAATTATGACTCATTGGTAGTTTTATTAAGAGTAGCATTAATACAGTGGAGTGGAAGATAAATTATAGTCAGCTGAACTATGTTTGAGAAATAATGTTGAGGAGTCAGTATGGATTGCTTTTTTAAGAAGTCTGTTGGTGGTCAATTTTATGTATTATATATGGAAGTTGATTTATAATGATATACTCCTTAATGTTATGATACATTATTCTTTAAAGAAAATTACATTATAAGAAAAAAGTAAAATAAAAGTCTAAGAAGGAGAAAATAAGAAAAATGATGCCTGGGAGACAAACTGAATGGTAATTCAAGGGGACTGTGAGCTCTGCAGCTTTTCTTAACATCAGAGAGACTGGATGAAAGAAACTAGCAAAGATGCATGAGAGTATCTGTTCTCATGAAAGACACCTTTAAAAGTTGCTATAGGAGAGTAGATTTTAAAAGTTTCATCAAGAGAAAAAATTTAATTAGGTATGTTGATGGATGTTAACTAGACTTAAGAGTGGCAATCGTTTTGTAATACATACAACTATTCAGTCATTGCACTGTATATCTAAAATGAATATGTCCCATGTCACTTATACCTTAAGAAAAAGAGGAAAGAGGATGAGGAGGGTGAAGATGAGGTTGAGGACCAGCAAGAGGGGAAGGGAAAGGGGAAAGGGAAGGAGAAGAATGGATTGAAGGGAATGAGTTATTGATAGGTGAAAGATAGGTAAATTTGTATATGGAAGAATTAATGACTTGAGGGGGATTTGAGAAATTCATCCCTAATGATTTTGATGTTCTTAATAAAATGCATGCATTCATTCACCTCTTGAGAATGAAAGAGTTGCCATGGTGTCAGATGCATAAGAAGAGCAGTAAAATTTTATCGATGCTTGAGAAAAGCATTTTTGGGGATGATATATTCTTGGCTGAAGCTATGTAAAATCATGGATTGGTAGTTCTGAGTACCTAGCTGACAACTGAGATTCAGAATTTTCGTGACAACAATTTGCATTGTTCTTGTCCTTTCTTAGTGGAGAAGAAAAGTGTTTGGTAATATTACTTTGTGTCATTTTGAAACATTAGACATAAGGAAATTAAATATATCTGCCACATAGTAATCGAGATGGTCATAATTTTAGTTGAGGTTGCATTTTTAAAAAGTTAAGCAATGGGGATAATAAACTGGAAAAAATGTAAATGTCACAGAATTTGATATTTTAAGATATGGAAGATGTAGTTGGATTTGAAAATGTTGGGTTACAGTCAGAGAGTGAGGTGGATAATTTGCAATGCTGACAGGATCCAGTCTGGTAATAGATGAATCTCAGTGGAGTAGAAATGAAGGTCACTAGAATAAGAAAGGTTTAGGGATTTGGAGGTTTGCTTGAATAATGAGCTATTAAAAGAAACTGGGAATTTTCATGTATTACCATAGTAAAGGAGGAAGATTTGAAACCAGTAGAGTGGCAGTCACAGAGAGGTCAAGTTGGGGATAGATACTGATGGCATATACATTGAAAATGAATGAATGGCTTTTACCTGTGGATAGAAATGCAATCAAATTACATAGGAGAATATTCAAGATGAACTACTTAATGAAATAAGTACTTTATTCAAGAAAATTATGTTATATATAGTGTGATGACTGTTGCAATTTTAACAAAGATATTCATAATTAGAAATTTTCAGTGTCAACATCAATAATGATCATTCATTACCTCAATAAATTTTCCTCCCAAAATAAGTCAATGTTTCTCTTTCTTGTTGCTCACCACCAGATTTTTATTTTTTGTTATATTTGGACTTTTTTCAGTATTATTCCTCAATGTGGTAGTATTAAACATATGTGAGTCTAATACCTTATCCTTTGAATTTGACCTGTTATTATTGACTTGCTCTTAATTGCTAGAAGGTGGTGGAAGTTAAGTTGTATGACTTTTGAAGACAGAGTAGGAGATACAACTATCACCTGCTTCATTCCTTCTTGAGAGTATTCTTAAGAACCTAGTTGTTGATGAGGTGTATGGAAAATTTTTCCAATCTTCTGAGGTTCTTCGTGGGTTGAATGAACAAACAAAATAACATCAGACAGGATGAACAGGACCAAATTTAATGACATATGTATGAAATTTACATGTTGTAAATTCTGAGATAAATGGGTTAGACCAAAGACATATCCTGTGCTGAGAAGGAGGAAAGGGGCCTTAGGATGTCAAGGAGGAGGAGGACCTCGCGGAGGAAATGATTTCATATGACAAAACCTTGACTTCCAGCTTTTGCCCGGCCTTATGATATGTTGTCTGATAGAAGATTATTTATGGAGATGACTCCATATCTAAGCATATGTGATAAGGGTAATAGCTGCTGGTCTTTATTAACCTTTATTTAGCTCTACATAGAAAGCTGACACCTATTGGAAAAAGCTTTCTCTAGACATCTTGAAAATATTCTGTCTGAATGTTTTTGGAATGACCAATCCCATACTGTCATGCTCTAAATAAACTCAGATCATAAAGAGAAGTTACATCAAGATGTTCCAAAAACCTTAACTGAGGACCCTACTTTAGCCAGCACAAACTCCCAAATATGGGTAAGGAAGCCATTTAGATGATACTATCTCCAGTCATCACCTAACTACAAACATATTAGAAATTCTAGGTCAGAACCACTAGCTGAATCTAGTTAATTTTGCACTATTGTAGAAAATAATGATAAGTGATTAGTTTTTTTTACACCACTGAAGATTAGGGTGGCTTGTTCTGTAGTTTTAATCGGAACAGTAAGAACTGAATGAAGCGTCATAGCCCTATCATCAATAATTATTTAGATTTAACTTACATTTTATTAATTTATTTCATTGATCATGTACCCATGTGATCTTTTTCCCTGTGTTCTTTTTTCATTTTTCTGGAATACATACTACTCTTTTTTTCCTCTCAGATTGCATTCTGTGTCTTTATGTCTGAAGAGTACTTGAATAGTTTTGATCTTTTACAAAATTCTAAATTCAGAATTATCTCTCTTCTTTTTCTCATATACAGTTTTATAGATGAATTTTCTGACTCTGAAATTATTCTTACTCCAGGATAGTTGTTTTGGTCTTATATTATCTATCTAATCTTCATGTACCATTATTTTACAATACTGTATAAATTTTAAGAGAACAGACTCATACCTACATCACTGTGTACATGACATCTCCCACAACCGGCCTTTCTGTGTCATTCACCTTTATTAACTTGACCCTTTCTATCTGTAGTTCCCTTTCCATTGTCCTTTCCTCCTCTCACTGGTAACAACAGTGATGTTTTCAGAGTCCAAGAGTTTTCTGTTGTCATTCATTTGTACATTCACTTTGTTTCTTTATGTTTTACAGATGAGTGAAAATATCTGTTGTTTTTCATTCTCTTTCTGACTTATTTCACTTAGAATAATCACCTCAAGTTCTATCCAAGTTTTCTCAAAGCAAAATTTCATTTTTTATAGCTGCGTAGAATTCCATTTTATTATTTAGGGAACTACAAATCAAAATCACAGTGAGATGTCACTTTATACCTGTAAGAATGGCCTAATTAAAAAAAAATAGGAACAAGTGTTGGAGAGGGTGTGGAGAAAAATGAACTGTTTTACTGTTCCGGGGAATGTAAGCTAGTACACAGAAAAATAATGTGGAGATAACTCAAAATTGAACTAGAACTACCAATTAATTTATTAATTCTACTTCTAGGTATATGTCCAAGTAACCCCCAAAGATCTATATCTATATCTATACATCATATGTCTATATCTGTATCTATCTATATAGTGAATATATATATACACACACACACACATATATATACACACATACACACACACACACACATATATATATATATATACACATATATATGTATATACATATATCTCCAGGACATGGAAACAACCCAAATTCTCATCAACGGATGACTGGATAAAGAAAATGTTTTATACCTATACATATTTTTAAGCCTTGGCATTATAAAATTTCACTGGAACATGTATATGTATCCTTTCTACTTGGCTTACTGTTCTCTCAGGTCTTTCCATGGCTAGTACCTTCTTGTTCTTCAGCTCTTATAGCAAATATTTCCTCTACAGAGATACCTTTGCTGACATGCCAGCATAAAGTACCTTCACACATTATTTATCTCATCCATATTACTTTCTACAGAGAATTTGGCTTTTAGTTTTTATTAATTTATTACTTTATTATTTCCTCTCTTTTCTCTAGAATACAAGATTCCTGAAGAAAGTATCTTGTCTCTCTTGTTTGTGACTGTAATCTCTAATGATCAGTATGTACTTTAGATTGAATAAAATATTTGATAAAGACTACTTTAATCCATTTTACTACTAGAGGATCAGTAGGCTTTTCAGCTGAAACATTTAAATCTTTTTCATCTCACACTTTTAAAAAAAAAAATTGTATTTTGATTGTGTACTTTTCTTATTCTTCTTCTCTCCTGGAATAGAATACTAGATGACTCCTTGTGTCTGAAAGTTTTTCTCCACATTTTTCCTTTCCTTTATGTAACTGAAATATATTTTGACTTTAACTTTTAGCAATGTTCAGTCACTTATTCAGCCCTTTAGTTTTTTAAAATTTGTAGCAAGTATGCTTAATTTTCAAGAAAAAAATCCTCTATTTCTTCTGATTGCTATTTTTAAATTTAATATTGTATTTTCCTTGTGAAGTCAGTTTCTTTTTTAATCTCTCTGAAATTACTAAAAAGAATTTAAGTTCTTTTTTTCCACGTATCTCTATTTCCTCATATAGCTTGTCTTTAGTTTATTGCTCCATATTGTTGATCTTTCTTGAATGTCTGATGGTCTTTATTTTCAATGAATTGGTATGTGAAGATATAGGTTAATTCATTTAATTAACTAGGTTGTATTTCCTTCAAATTTATGTAGTTCTATCTCAAATGTACTTCTTTTCTTGAATCAATCTTTTGCCACAGTCCTGCTATTTATTCTTGTTGTTTCTGAAATTTTAGTTGCTAAGGAGCTTCTTTGAAACAAGTAGGTAACACCTAGGTAAGAGTATTCTACAAGTGATTTGTGTCATAATTTTTACTCTGCTTAATACATCTACTTGCATCTACTTTCCTTCATATACTTCAAATTTCTTTAGTCTAAGAATGACATTCAATGATCTATATCAATAGATACAGGTGCATAGATGCAAATGTATATACATAATGATATGACCATTGACATTTTAACATATTTACACTTACATTTATCTGTCAACATTAATAGTTCATTAACAAATTTCCTCCAAAATAAGACAGATTTGAATATTTTTTAAATATTTTTCAGTAATGCTATAAAGGCATTTTTTTCATATAACATTTCTGTCATTTAAATGGGATGTGGAGAGAGTGGAAGTGGAGGGACACAAGCACCGAGTCAACTGTCATGTCTAGACACTAACATTTCCACAATGGTGCTCACATTCTCAATTTATTCAGCCTTCATTTGTCCTTATTTCAATCTGAGCATTGTTCCTAATAGTCTGCTGACACTGTTCCCCCTACTATCCCCACTGACTGATGTATCTTCAAGATCTGTGTGGATTGGTATCTCCATTGGGGCTCAACTGGAACATCCCTCCTGCTTTTAAAACTTTTTAGGATTATATGGCATTATTTGCTTTTAAAGATCACCCTTTATTTCTCTATTCGGCTGACTCCTTCAGCCCACTGCTTAATTCTATGAACAGTTCAGATCCTTCTGTGGAAACATCATTGGTCCTTTTCAGCTCTCTTCACTGATACGCAAAAAAACTTGCCCTGTTCAAGATGGTCACTTTATAGTCCACCAAACCTGTCATGTGTATTCCAGACTCAGCATGGGCTTAATTTATGCATCCTACCTGAATAACTTCCACCTTGACTAGCTTTCCTAATCGTATTCATCCTTCAAAAAGGAGCTTGATTCTCCATCCTCTCTGAAGCATTTCCTGGCAATTCCCAAAGCAGTTTGTTCTTTGAATTCTTTCAGTTACTTAAGCTAAATAGTCTTGTTTTACTTGCCATACACTCCCATTTATCATTAATTACCCCTAAATTTATATTTTACTTCTTTGGTTCATTTCTTTAAGAGCAGAGTTTATGTCTTATATATAGAAAATTCTCTTCCTCTACATATAATCAAGCATTCTGAATACAGAAAGCACTAACACTGCCACTGAAACAATAAATAAAAAAATCAATTGGTCTATATTGCATACTAATTACTTCTCGGCTAGGAAAAAGAGGTAAACATTTTGGAATTAAGGGTTAAGTCTGCCTCTGAATAATTGCAGGTGGAAAGTGTTAATAGCATTCTAATAATTACCTAATAGAAAAGGATATGAGCCTAGTTAACAAGGTTTTAAACAGTTAGCATTTGGGTGTTGTTTTTTTGTTTGATTGCTTTTTTGAATTTTTAGGTTCTGACTTTGCTGTAGAGATATTGGAATAACAGAAAACCCCTTCTACTTATCAGTACAGCTGTAGCAAAAAGCAATGCCTGTAACCTGCAACTTAATGAGGATTTTATAGCGTCACAAAATCATATTGAAAAGGAAAACACCTGTTAGGTCAGCTACCTCAGATAAGAATGTTTCCATGCCTGCTCTCCAGGAAATAAGTTGCTATGAAAAGTCACTGAATCTGACTATTATGTTTAAAAGAATTAAGATTTTGAAAAACTTCTTTTAATAAAGAGCTTGACTTTTCAGCTCATAAAACAGGAATTCTTTGAAAATTAGCTATTTAATTTATTTGGTTTATCTATTTTTATAACATATTTTTCCAGAATTTAAAAACACTGAACTTGTTTATATATTAATAGGTTTGATATTAAAGGAGAGAAAATTCACTGAATTCCTGGCTTTTCCAGCTTTCTTTGTCCTCCTCTTTCCTAGGTCCTTGGGTCTTGAACTGGCTTCATAGATTTCCCATAGTCTCTACCTCAGTCACTTGAGTTACAGGGGTGCACTGATATTTTTAAGTTTTCAAAGGTTCTGTGGTCCAGGCATCAGAATAGTATGGTTAAATATCTGATTTTGAATCTGGACACTTGATTAAGGGTTCCTATTGGATTTTATGCAATAAAATAATGATTTTAAGAAGAAACTGACATACAAATAGGCATTTCTAAATCAACTTTTTCTGTTAATAAGTTTTCCATATTCATCTATAAAATTGCTAAAAATGCTTTCAATTAAATAATGTTTGTGTCAGAATCTTCTTGGAATTTGAATAATAGTCTTCACTCTTGTTTATGTTCATGAATTATACCTAAACAATCATTGCCAAGAACAAAAGCTTTAGAGAGGTTATCAGGAAATCTGTATTTTTTTTTTCTCTTTAATACTGTAACAAATTAGAAGAAATGTCATTCAATACCAAGATGATATTATGGTGAGATGCAGTGAGATATCATGATGCAAATATTTGTTACTGCCTTAGTTCTTTGGAATGAGATGACTGTTCATTCATGTCTACTTTAAGCTGGACTGCCTCATGCTTAGTTAATATTAATATCGAAATTTCAATTTTATTCTGTGTTATCAAGGAACAATGTGCTCCATATTTGCTTTAGTTACCTGAGAAATCAGGTAAGGTTTTGTATATTAAGATTGTAAAAGACATAGATCAATGGAACAGATTTGATAGACCAGAAATAAATCCATGTATATGTGGAAAAACTCATTTGTGGTAGTGGAGCCAAGAGCATACAATGAAGGAAATTCTCTTCAATAAATGGTGTTGGAAGAGCTGAATATATACAAATAAAAGAATAAAACTAAACCACTATCTAATGCCATAAACAAAACATTAATTCAAAATGGGTTGAAGACTTGGATATAAGACCTGAGACATAAAATATAGAAGAAAACATGAATGATAAACTTTGACATCAGTTTTAGAGATGTCTTTGGGAACTTGACTCTGATTGCAAGAAAAAGAAAAGCCAAAAGAAACTAATGGGATTATATCAAACTAAAACATTTCTTTGCAAAAAGAAAAAAAGAACTACCATCAAAATTAAAATTAAAAATATCCTATGGCATGGGAGAATGTATTTGCACATCAATATTTAACAAAGGGTTAATAATAAAAGTATATAAGAACTCATAAGTCTAATAATAAAAAGCAATTCAAATAAAAACGAGCAGGTGAGCTGAATAAACACTTCTCCAAAGAATATATACAGAAGGCTAATGGGTACATGGAAAGATGTTCCTTATCTCTTGCTCTTAGGAAAATGCAAAGCAAAAGAACAATGAGATATTACCTCACTTCTGTGAGAATGAGTATTATCCAAAACACTGGAAACAACAGGTGAGGTTTTATACAGTGATAGAGTATACATTATTGTAGCCACTGTGGAAAGCAGTATGGAGATTCAAAAAATTAAAAGTATAAATTCCATTTAATATCATTAACTCATATGAGAGTAATTACCCCCAAAACACAAAAACATTAATTCAAAGATATATAGCAACCCATGTTTATTGTAGCACTATTTACAGTGACCTATAATGGGAAACAACTCCCCATTTTTTTCAATGGGAAGAATGGATAAAGAAGATGTATATATACTCAATGAAATAGTACTCAGCCATAAAAAAGGTGAAACCCTGACATTTGCAGTGACATGGATATACCCAGAGGAAATTATGCTTAGTGAAATAAGTCAGATCGAGAAAAACAAACACTGCGTGATTTTCACTCATATGTGGTTTACAGAGGAGTCCAACAAACAAATCAAACACAAAAATAGACTTTTAGTCTATAAAACAAAATGTGTGGTTAGCAGAAGAAAAGGGACAGCAGGATGGGAAAACTGGGTAAAGGTGTCAATAAAACTGTGAAGGATAGAACTGAACTGTTAGTGAACTTAATGTATTTTATACAGATAACGGTTTACTATGATGCAGCCCTTAAACCTCTTTGACGTTATAATGCAATGTTTTTCCAATCAAATAAAAAATTTCCTTTAGTAATTTTTCTCTAGATTTTCTCGAGGTATTTCAAATATCCATGACTTTCATTCAACAGGAAATACTCAATAAAATAGGAACTTTTGTTCATGACCCTAGGACATTAATGTAAGCAACAGTTTTATAATCAGAATGTTCATCATCTAAAATGGATAGGCAAATTATACCCTATATCCAAATTTTGCCCCCTGCCAGTTTTTGTAAATAACATTTTATTAGAACACAGCCAAGCCCATTCTTTTACAATGTTTCTTGTACTCTCTCCCAGCAAAGTGGAATGATTGTGAAGGATACTGTCCTGTATGCCCCCAAATATTTACTATCTGGACCTTTACAGAGAAAGTTTACAAACCTTAACCTAAAACATGATTTTCTTTTATTATTTTCTGGGATATTGAACAGTCCCTGGAAGTCATCTTTGGTAATTTCCTTCGAACATCCCAATTTATAGTCTTTTAAGAAAAGTTACTTCTAACATGTTTACTTTCTAAATATTCACCTCTCAAATGCCTTTTGAATTTTTCCACTTTTCTCCATTTCTACTGCCAGAACTCTAGTAAATCTATCATCATCTTCAACTAACTATGCTACTGAAAGAGCTTTCTCACTGATTTTCTTGCAGCCAATCTTGCCCCAAGTAAATCCACTCTTACACTGTAACAGAGTAATGTTAAAATATAGGTTTGCTTATCTCATTCTCTTAGTAGTTTCCCTGTGTTTGTTAAGATAAAAGCAGTTTTTACACCCTGCATCTATTAATCACATAGTCTTTTAAACTTGTCTCATCTTATTACTCTCCCTACAGAGATCTTGTTTCATTTTCTCAGCTTCCTCCTACCTCAGGGCCTTTGTACAAGCTATAGCCTCTGTATGAAACGTTTTTGCACTCCTCATCTACGCTTGTCTCCCAAAATTTTCATATATACCATAATTGTTCTTTATAATATTTTTCACAACACAAAACATATTGTTTGAAAAATATTTGCATTAGAATGTACCTTTTGCCCTAGCCTATACACTTCAAAATGGCATGGACTAAGTCTGTTTTTCTTGTTTTATTTGCAATCCTTGGCACATAGTAGGGCCCAATAAATATCTGTTGACTGAAATCAGTTCTAAGTAGAGCCCTCGCTAGTTACTTTGGTGTCTTTGTCCCTTATGACAGGCTCTTTTAATTTGTCTGACATTTTTCTATAGCTTTTATCTTCTTTCTTGCTGAGACCTGGGGAAACTGGCATTTAAATTTGATATATCAGTACCTAAAAGAAGAATAAATAGGGAGACTTCATAATTACTTGAGAGGCAATTTAGTGAGTAAAATCCAGGAACATTATCGAGGCTTATTTGTGACTTCTTTGGGAATTACTCATGGACTATTTTCACGTGTAGGTTTTCTGGTAATTCATGTATGACTAAGTATTTTGGGCAAGAGCTATCCAGATAAAGCATGCGCATAATCACCTTTTGCCACGCTAGTCCAAAAATAAGTGTATACATTTCTCATGCCTTTCCATACAATCTCTGAAAGAAAAAAGTCTGCCCATAGACTTAACTTCCAAAGGCATGAATTTCTGAGAAGATGTATTACCCTTCCTGGTGTTATATGGGTGTTTCTAAAGCAGATGATGGAGCCCACACTCGTGTCTTCTAGACCCTTGATAATTCAAAAGCTAAAGAACACAGATTTCTATTATGCTCTCATCTTACTGTGGAAGCTGAAAAATTAGAATAACAAGGCTTTGAAAGAATCAGAAGAGTCCATTTAATCAATTTTTCTACCTTGGGGCATTTGAACTTAAATCAACAGCAAAAAAAAAGTAATAGGGGACTATTAATCTGAGGCAAGAAAGAGTGACAGAAATTGTGCTCTGGGCAAGTAAAATATTTATTCAAAACTAAAATGCTGTCTTTTCATTTTATCTATGTTTACTATATCTCTTGATATATTTCCTAAGTAAAGAATCATCTAGTAACAATTCTTAAGTAAATATTTATTGTGTCTACAAAATATGACTTAAACTCCTAGTCTATCCCATTTGCAAACTTTTTATAATTCAATAGCAAGCATTTTATACTATCCTTTGATACTTCCTTTTAGAGCATATCACTCCCCCAAAGCAACAGTGTTTCTCCTTATATCTAGCATGATCTCTCTGGTTATAACGTAATCCCATCCCTCTGCCCTCAACAGAGAGGACAGCAGCTGGCAACGTCCTCTTTTCTAACAATCTTCCACATAATTATGGATGGTCAGCCACCAACCTGAAGCTTGACTTGTGTACATAAAATCAGTTCAACATTTTTTAAAAACTTAGGTCCACTGCACATCTATTTTTGTTCTTTGATTTTTTTTTTTTATGCCACACTTGTCTGTTCATTTAGATCTTAGTATTTTTTTCTTCATGTTTCTTTTTGTCCAATGTGCAATGCTATAGAAAACAAAAGTGAGTCACATTGGAAAATGTGGGACCCAAATTTTCACATGGCAGATATTAAAGATAAATAGGAATTGGGTCTAAAATCTATTTGTAGTGTTAATTAAGGCATAACCAAAGAGGATTTAGCCTTGTCTTGACAAGTGACTGCTGGTTTGTTAAGAGATCTAATTCACTGTAATTTTTACTGTCATTAATAGTGAAAGTGCAAAAGAGGTTGATTATCATCCATCATTTCAACAGATTCAGCAAGATGTGTTCCGAGAGAGAGAGAGAGAGAGAGAGAGAGAGAGAGAGAGAGAGAGAGAGAGAGAGAGAGAGAGAGGGAGAGAGAGAGAGAAGAGAAAATCATTTTAGACTGAAGAAGCTTGAACAGAGACTAGAATAAGATGAGGTAGAAAATAAGAAATAAGCAGAGAAGGTAGGTAAATGGTAAAATGATCCCCTGAAAGAGACAGGAGGAAGTGGGATGAGGTGCAAAGGTGGTGGAGTTTAACTGTTTGGATTTTTTTCAGATAGCAAAATCCTTCTGTGTTCTGACTATATAATACTATCTAGTTTTACCTCATTTTATCCATTGGTTGTGTAAACCACTGATTCAGATTGTTAATTCATTGACAATATTTACCCAAAAGATGAAAAGCAACACCTTATTATTTTCTTCCTGAAGCGAGGTTTCCTATACTCATTTGGCAACATCTCTCAGATAATATCTGTAACAGCCATAGACTCTTTTTGTTTCTCCAAGTCCTTGGCAGGCTAAGGCTTTAAACAACTTTTTATTTTATTTATAATTTTTTGATGGCTTCCTATTTAAATCATTGTATTATTTTAATTGCATTGGTGCTCAGTTTTAAAATGCAAATGGTTTTAATTAGCTTCCAACAGTATTTTCCCCTTTCTGAGCATGTCTTGTTTTTTTGTCATTACTCAACTTTTTCTATCTTCCGCATCTTTGCAATCTGTGACCTCCTTTATTAAAGCAATCAGGTGTCCCATGAAGCTCCCCAAATACTAGTGCGCAGTCCCAGATCCCCCCATTTACTGTCCCCCCAAATGCATCCTGCTATGTGAACAATGGTTGTAGTGCCCTCTTCCCTCAGGGCTTCTCTTTTATGGGTGATATCAAAGCAGAGGATGTGATTTGGACTAGACTGAAAAGCAAATCCATTTTCTTAAGCTGGATTTTAATTAGTCAAATGGGACACGTTAATGTTTTTCATTTGAGGTTCAGGAAGAAAGGAAGCAAAACACTGTGGAGCATGCAGCAAGCCGAGCATCCCAGGCAGACTCAGATTTCTCCAGCAACATAGAGTGGCTGCCGCTTCCTGGGTCATTTTTTTTTTTCTCAACCAAAGTATCATTAAAAAAAAGAAAAGAAAAGAAAAAAATGTGGGAGGCTAAATGTTACCCAAGAATATAGTAGCATATGTACCAGAAAGTTGCTAAAGGCTCAAGCACTGGCTGATAGTGTTTCTTTGCAGCACAGTTGCTTATCAATGAAGCGTGTATGCAGTCTAATTAACATAATTGGAACTACTATAATTATGCTATCATTTTGTTTACTTTAGCACATTCTGTTGAGGTAGATGGGTAGCAATATTTGCTATTGAAATATTGCCCCTTGCTGCACACAGGTTGTTTAATCATCCTGTTTATTCTACCTTCCTTGTGGGGATGCCCTGCTCCTCAGAGGTGAGGAAAGTGTTAAGTCCTTGTAGCCAGGAAAGCAGAAGAGGAAAAAACAACGAAAGGAATCAGAGGCCCACAGCCACAAAGCAGGGAGAGTGGACAGTTTTGCAAATACACAATGGGAAAATAATACTTCCTAGTTCAGAGCATTCGGTCTAATAAAATGATGAAGGAAATTGATTTCAAACAGACACATTCATCCTACGTGGTTTGTTCTTCTGTGTTAAGCAACTGAAACCAGTTCTTTCTCATTTCATAAAACTGAGAATCAAGTCATAAAGACTCAATGGGGTTTGTTCTAAAAAGCCATTGCTAAAATTGTACCCAAAGATTTTATTTGCTTTGACCTTTCAAGCGAGGCTGCAGTGAGGATGGGAAAATGAAGTTTCTGGCTACTCAACATTCCTGCTCCAAGCTCATGCTTTCCAGGCACTCAGGATGGTCCTCCCTTATATCTCAGCAGAGCCAGACAGGGCATAAGAACGTCACAGGACATCGGAACCTTGTAGCATCACTCCTTTTCATCAGCATCTTCAAAGGGAAGCAGGGAGCAGAAGATTTGATTTTCAGAAATCAGTTTACTTGGCTGTTCTGTGGCACACAAGAGATTACACAGGTGTTTCAGGCCTTTGAAGTTTTCTTTTTTGCTCATGTTGTTTCTAAAGAGAAGGTGTGGTCTAAAGCACTTCCTACAGCTCCCACTGGAGGCGTCCAGCCACGGCAAACAGATGTTGGTGTCACATTCACAGCCAATGAGTGTAATATCTGGTTTTTCATAACTACTTTTCTAAAGAGCATAAACAGAACACAGCATAAAGATCAATAAAACAGGAGGAGACATGCTCCGTGCCCTCTCATCCCACTGAGCTCTCAGAATGACTTCACATCCTCCTGCCTACATTTTCTGAGCTCCCTGTTAGACACCGAAAGTCACTGCAACTACTGCTAATGTGTATGCTCCTCCTTAAAGGTATATCGTATAGTCTTTGCTGAAGTTCAAGATGTGGATCTTAATCATCGACCAGATGTTTTTATTTACTAGTTGTTTAAAATAGCTTGTAGGGCTTTCTTACTTCATTCTGATCTCATTCCATTTGGAAGTCTTCAAATGCATGCACACATGTATTCCTGAAGCAGCAGACGCAGCAGCAATTATCAGGGCTGTGTTTTGTAAGGTCTACACAAAGCCACTCAACTGCATGAACAGGACGAACACTACTTCATACTAATCATAAGTAATGACTAAAACAGGAACATTTTCATGGAAGATGAAGGAAGTGGATGCTGTCAGTGCCCCTAATTAAGATCCTACCCACCCCCAACTTCTATGGATGTAGGTAGTTAATGGGTTACACTTGCCCGTTTCTCTGAAGAATTTTCCTAAGCTGATCTAAACTGGACTGTCCTCTCTGTAGTTTACTCTGAGACACACACACACACACGAGGACAAACCATTCCCCATCACTGAGTAAAATGGGGGCATATAAGGCTAATTCTTTTGGCTATGGAGCAATTCATGCTTCAGAACTCCCTGACTGAGCTTGAAGCTGGACCTCAGCTGGGAGCATATTCTTATTTAGACCTTTTCCCTGCGTTATCCTGACTCTCTTCTTATCTGTCTTTTAAAAAACCTCCTTGAAACACTCAAATGTCTATGCTTCTTGGAAACTAAACTGAGAAAACAGGAATATGTAACTAACTTAGACCATGAGTACCAAAGTTACAAAACAATCAAAATATATGGGCTGAACAGAGAACAGAGGTGGTAAAAAGCAAAAACAAAACCAAACAAAAAAAAAACCCCACAGAGATGAAGATTTTATCTGGCACTGAGCAGAAATGATATTTTTTAATGGATACATAAATATGCAAACAAAAATGACTCAAGGACTCGATGGTTACCCTGAGAATTAATAATGCCGGTCATTAAGAGCAAGTCTCTGCACCAGACATTTGGGTTCAAATATGTTTGCCTCCTTTCTCTGGTGGCATGACCTTGGATAAGTCACTATACTTCTTTGTTCTTTGGATTGTTCATCTTTAAAATGGGGATAATAGTAACCAGCAATAATAGTAATAGTTAAGAGGGCTATTTTACGCATTGCATGAGTCGATGTATATAAACTCTGAAAGAGTATTTAATACAAAGAACTCAAAAAAAATGATGGATATTGTACATGTTTGCAGAAGTAAAAATTTTTCTTAAATCAACAAACCTTATTAAGTATCAGATATGGGACTCTTCAAAGATTCCAAAATGATGTTTTTCTTTTCTGTTCTGAATCTTGGGGAGGTTCACAGAGATCAAATACAAGATGTTCAGAAAGCAGCTCCGGGCTTCCTAGGACATGGCAAAATTTCATTGATTCACTCAACGAACATTCTATTCCAGAAATTGCTCTGAAAAACTACATTTAAAACAGAAACTGACCAAGTTTCCACATTCACAAGGTTTATATTCTAACAGTAGAGAAAAGTAACATACAAATGAAAACAAGATTTCTTCAATAGTGGTAAGTGTGAAATTAGACAGTGATGATGTCGAGTAATATTTTCCAATAGAATATTCTGGAAGACAGAATGTCCCATAGTGCACTGCGCCATATGTAGCTACTGGGCACATGAAATGTGGCCAGTATGACAGAATCACTATTTTTAAAAATTTTATTAAACTAAAAGATAAAAATAAATGTCTGCATCAAAATTTGAATTTCCAGAAAGATAAATGAGAGTCCAGAAATAGATTCACATATACATGAACACTGAAATTGTGACAAAAACAGCAATAATGAAAGCACTGTAGAATGAGAAATGGATGAATTTTTCAATAAATAATACTGACTTATTTGGCTATAAAAAAGAAAATATAAAATTAAAGTTAGTCTCTACCTCAAACCATATAAGTAGATCAATTCTAAGGGTAGTATATCTAAATATTAAAGACAAAAATTAAACTTCTGGAAGACAACATAGGAGACTGATTATCTTTGCTACTTGGGTATGAAGATTTCATAAAAAAGACTGACAAACTGGCATTGATGAAAACTAAGAAACTTCATTCAAGATACTATTGAGAGATTAATTTTTTAAATAATCCAGAATTGAAGAAGATAGTTGTAATGCATGCAACAGACAAAACGCTTGCAACTGGAATATATAAATAACACCTATAAATCATAAAAGGCAGGTAATTTAATAGAAAATCACCCAAAATAGAAAACAAGAATGGACAGTGATGAATTCATATAGTAAATTACTATACATCAACGAAAAATTAATTAATCACTCATATCCACAATATGGATGAATCTCACAAACGTAATGTGGAGTGACGGAAGCCCGTTAGAAAACAGCACACATTGTATGAACAGTATACACACTGATGAGAGTTTAAAATTAGGCAAAGCAAATATACAGGTGAGAAGTCAGGAGAATGCTAGGGGAAGAAAGAGACTCCTGGAGAAATGAGAATATTTTATTTTTTGTCTGGTGTTGCTAATATTTAGCTGTATAATTTCTATTATATATTTTGTTCAATTAAAAAAAATATTTTAAAAACTCATCACCAAGCAGAATGTACAGCTTGATCCCATCCTGTATTGTGAAACCACGTGTGCTGCTTTCTCTTCAGAGTACTGAATTACCATTGAGTGTGCAGAAGGCATTACCTAGCAATTTATTTTTACTATATGTATCGTATTTTCTAATTCACCTGCAATAGAAGTGTATCATTTGATAACACAAAATAAATTGTTCTCTTTATAACAATAACAAGAACAACAAAGAATAAACAAAATTGGTAGGCATAGAGAAGATGGGAGCACAAAGGAGGAACTTTCTTTTAAAAGAGGAGAAATCTGAAGTGACTTTATGTACCACATGGGAAGAGTTAGGAAGTTAGAGAAATTTTTGTTTTATTTTGTCATTGTGAAAACTAAAAGAATCATTTCATTCATTGATATTATATAGGGGAAAGCCTTACTTCTAACGTGCTATTTGCTAGAATTTGTCTTGAGCAGGAGCTGTTCTTTTTATTCATTTTTTTTTTCGAATTTTCATAATAATCAGGCCCTGCCAAATGCCATTTTTGAAAACAGTTAATTCTCTGTGAAAAGAACAAAACTAAATCAACAGTCAATAACAAAAGACAAAACTACACAAAAACACCAATGTTTACCTTTGCTTATTGCAAAATCCTCCAGTATTTTAGCATGATACTCAAGGTGTTTCATAAGGTAGCACCAACTTTCTTTCTTTGCTTTATTTTCTGTCCTCACATCAGTCTTGCTCTGCTCTAGGCATATCGCAGCAGAGGCTTAACACTCCAGAGAAGTTTTCTTAATTCTCCTCAGTGTCGTGTTACCGTTTTCCTATGTGTTTTCTGAATACTACGTCTATTGTAGTAAAAGCAACTATTAAACACCAGAAACTAGGTTCAACAGCAATATTGCTTGTCCTTAAGATTACTCTACCAAGCAGACATGATTGTCCCTCTCTATCAGATCAGATCAGAGCTGTCCAAGCTCACTTAGTTATTAAGTAGATGAGCCAATATTTGTCCTAGATCCATTGTCTCTAAACCCATATTCTTGTATATGCACCTTACATGGTGCACTTGAGGGCAAGAGCTATGTTCTTTTATTTTCCTTAACACCTGACACAGAGGGAACATTAAGTAACTACACATTCTTGCAGAATTGATAGGAATTAATTTCAATTCAGGAAACATAACATCACTTTATAGAACGAATTATGTTTCCCCCCAATTCAGATATCGAAGTTCTAGCTCCCAGGAATCAGAATGTAACTGTACTTGGAGACAGGGCCTTTACAGAGGAAATTAACGTAAAATGACATATGGGTGAGCCATAATCTAAACAACTGTCATATTTACAAGAAAATAATACTAAAACACAGAGAGACAGAAGACGATAACCATGCAAAGACCCTGGAGGATGATAGCCATCTACAAGCCCAGGAGAGAGCTCTGGAAGAAATCGACCCTGCTAACATTTTGAACTTGGATTTCTAGCCTACAAAACACCGGGAAAGTAAATTTTTGGTATTCTAGTCACCTGGCCTGTGGTATATTAGTATGGAAACCCTAGCAAACAAATACAATCGTTAGGTTATGTCATCAGAGCATATGTCTTATTCCACTCTACTGAGTTGCTGTCCCCTCTCCTGCTTTGAGACTCTTCCTTTCCATCTGTGAATCTTCCTGGTTCTTCTCTATTGACAATCCTTAGCCCCACACCACTTTGTTCTTTCTTTGGGATTTTTGTTTCCGTTTTTCCAACTATGCGATGTGTCTTTCTAGCTTTGTCCTTTGTATGGATTTAGTTTTAGGCTTGTGTATCAGAGTCTGATGTGTCACTTTCTATTTCCATACACATTTGATTCTAAACCGCACTTTTTCCCCCACTCACAATTTTAATGTTCCTGAAAATCAGTCTGACTTGCATTCAAAGGTGGCTAAGTTTTACCTGAAAAGGCAGCTATTAAGTAGAATAGATCCCTTATCAAATCTTAAAATTCTGTTAATTTTGTTAATCCCTTCTTATGCATTTAAGATTTTTCATAAATTAATTCTTCACTTCTTATTGCTTCTTTCTGAATTTTGTAAATAAACGTTACTATTTTTTCACAAAAATCATTTGAGAAATTAGGGTATGGCTTAGAATCGATAGTGGTTTAAAATCGAACATATATGGCATTTAGATTACTGACTGACTAGCGTTGCCAGATTTAGCAAATGAAAAAATTGCTATTTATCCAAAATTCAAATGTAATGAGTTGTCCTGTATTTTATCTAGCAACCTTACGTCTTATCCTTTAATTCTAACCCTTAATATTCAGTGTCCTTGTGGCCCAATTAATTAAGAACTGGGGACTTTTTTTATACCTGTAGTTTAAAAACATTGACTGTCAGGATTTAGAGGAAATATACTGAGCTCAAATGCTAAGATTCCCACTAACTTTGCAAGTAACACAGAACAATTCATTCTATCCTGTAGTCTTTCTTCATCTGCAAACCATTAGCATACTCTTTGTCAAACCTGGCTGAGAAATGGAAGACTTAATCTCATTCCATTTATGTCTGTCCAGCCAGATCCTCTAAACTGCTGGACTCCTCATTATTTTTCAAACCTTTCATCATGCTTCCTCTAAACAGATCCCAGGTAGCGTCAAAGTGCTGCTTGGTTTCATTCCCTGTCCCATCTATAGCCCTTCTCACCTCCCCACTCAACTCTAAGGAACTTTTCCATTCATTCCTTTGGTATGAACCAGTGGAAATATATCTGAAAGCCATTTACCAACCCCTCTCCATAACCCTACCCCCACCCCACTATTGGCATCCTCTTCAAATATGTCTTTCGGGAAGAGATTCTAAGTTGTTTACCAACTTCGTAAAGTTATCTTGCAAATAAGCCAGTTCACTTGTGATCTGCTTTTTCATTCGCTGAGTGGAATCAATAGCATGTTTTGTAACTCTGCTTAAAGGGAGACAGTTAAGAAGTTTAACAGAGACAACATGGGCCGTACACCAGTTGCCCAGGCTGGGTGGATGCCGATTAACTCCCAGTGCTGCCTTTCAGACAGATGTTGCCTCGGAAACTTGCCAAAACACATGTATGTTCTGTTAGCAGCGAAGAAGTTAAATAGAAAGCCACTTCCTCCTTCCCCTTGGTGCATGCTTAAAAAATCAGAAACTGTAATTAAATGCATATGTGGCATTTTTCACAATATGTTAGGTTGGTGGTTCTAATTATTATCATACGTACCATATTTGATCTGGTAGAACATGTGAAAATGTTTATATACTTTTACATTATGGTTTAACAACACATATAAACATTTAGGTACAAAAGGATTATAAATTTTGTTAAAAGCATTGAATTACTGTCAAAAAGAGAGAAACTTTAGCAATTATCCCTGTATTTTTTGCAAACCTTTTGTCACAGAACAAACTGCTTCAGAAAGTAAAACTGTAAAGCAAACCCAAATTGAGGAAGTGAGACTGAAATGTGTTGAATAAACAGAATATATTGTGTTGGTGCCCTCTTTACGGCCCCACAAGGATCTGAGAGCTCCAAAATAGGATGAGACCTGAACTCATCTGTCTTTGTCCACTTGGGAAAAGTGGGAAAACAGAAGAGGCGGTGTCACCAAGCAGGTGTGTGAACTCTGGAAACTACTAGTCTCAGGGCCTTGTCATACGTGCATTCTAATCTTTGCAACAAACTAGCTCTCATGTTGCAAATATGAAAACCAGTTCAAAAGTTTTAAGTAGCTTTCCCATTGCTACTTAGCTAATTAAAAGCAGAACTTGGAAAGACAACAAAAGCAAGACAACGTGAACATTGCTCTGTGTCTGGGGGATAAGTGGTGGGCTTGGTTTGCACTTCTTTAAGGTGTTTGGGAGGAATTAAACAAGTCAGCCATAAGACTGAGGCGTCTCTAGAAAACCTGGCCTATTGTAAACAAACAAGAAATCCAAACTTGTCAAAGCTTCAAAATTACAACATCGAAACCCTATAACCAGTCACAGGCTTTGAGCTATAGTCAATCAATAATTTCCTTACTTACAAAGTAAGTACTCCTCTCTATGGAGTGTGCCTAACTGCTTCTAGCTTGGTGTTGCCTTATTCCAATGGAAAATGCTCCAATAAACTTTAAAAAATGTTTAATATGCTTCAGTTTCTCTTTGAAGAGGTTGAAGGGATTGTGTAATTTTATATTAAACTTCGTATTTCTTGCTAGAAAAATGGCAGGTAGAATGGAAAGCAACGGTTGAGCAAGTTTGTAAGTCATCAACTCACTACAGGTCAAAGATGGAAATCCTTAGAAGGGCATCTAGTCCATTCCCTTCATTTTCAAGATGAGGAATCTGAGGTCAACAAGCTGAGGGACGAATCAGGAGCACGACAAGAGTGTTTGGGAAACACCGCCCCGTGGCATCCTCACAGCTCAGGCAGAGGAGTGGGTACATGTAGTTTGGGTTTGGTTGGCAGGCTCTCAATGCTAGATAATGTGTCTTTTTAGACCATGAAGTTGATGGGAATGATCTGGTTAGGCAGCAGGGTAACTACTGCAGGGATGGAGAAAGCTCTCCCAGGATGTTTAAGCATGTATATAACCCTGCCAAATAGGGCAGTTTCTCCTAATGTTTTTGCTTAATGTAGAGGATCAGTTAATCAAATGCAAACTGCTCAGATAGTGTCGGCTATTTCCTACCTAATTGACAGGGCTGGAGTGCCCACCGGAGGAAGCCTCTGCAATCCCCAGGTGTGGCTGCAGATGAGCTTTGTGGTTGGAGGGAAGTTAAGATGCCCTGAAGTCTAGACACAGAGACTCATCTTGAAAGGTGGAATAAGGAGCCATGGAGAGGGACAGTTATAAAAGCGCAGGTCAGGAGTCTGCTGGACTCATAATGACTAGAAGCGACCGCCCTAGTGCTCCCTTCTGACTCAAACTATTAGAGGTAACCACTGTGATTTATAGAGAGATGGGAGTAGAGATCAGCTTCCTTCCTCCCTCCTGTTCCTCTAATGCATTTTGAAGTTTGGCGATATCATAAGAGCCATTTCTTTCATTCCTAACCATGAAGCAGATCACAATTACCCATTAGAACTGCAAAGTAGCTTTAAAAAAATCACATTTTCGGGAGTGTTTTTGACACCATATGGTTAGGTACTGACAGGATACAGCACAAAGGCACCCGAAAGTATTTGGTGACAGAAGCATTTTTATTAAACCCACCTTTTCCTTCTCCTAGTTACCATTTCCCAGGCTATTTAGGACAAGGATTCCTTATTCCTTTTCCTGAGTTTAGTCACTCACTCCCAGGTTCTTACATCCAATGATCTTTCATTTAATGCTTCCATACTAAAGTGGGGGGAAGCCAATCAAAAACAAGACATGAGAAACTACCTCTGACGATGATTCAGAAAATATTCAAAGGCACCCCAAATTGGGTCCATCATACTAGTTTTAAAGTATTTATTGAAATTCTCAAAGAATTGAGAACATGCTAAGTATAAGTGGTGATGAAGAGTTGTATAAGGCACAAAAGGACCCCAGAGTCTAATAACTGAAGAAGAGAATGCATGTTGGATGGGAGTGTGACTGTGTCATGTTTTGAAAAGGATTTCAGTAGGAATTTGGCTCAGTAGGAAATCACAGCACTGTTGATGGGAGGTCTTTGCATAGAATGGCAGTACCTCTCGGTATCTCACAGATGATGCCCTGTAACCATGCAGGGGAGCAAGTAGTTCCCTTTATAGTTTGGAAAACCAAGCTTCAGGAAAGTTAGATAATTTTACAAAAGGTACATCACTAATAAAAGTGAAACCAGGTTATCTGACCCTCAAGTTGTAATGTACGATTTAATTTTTGATTGTATGTAGCACAATGCCAGATTTTTGAACAAGACTATGAGTTGAATATAGTTGTTTAACTATCCTATTATGAAAAAGTACCAGAAAGACGATGAAGGAGATCCAGGAGAATGTAATTGACAGGCCTCCACTCAGAGAGAAGGGGGCTAGAGATGAGAACCAGAGTAAGCACTGCACACTGGGGCATGCAAATGCCCTGAAAGCAACAGTGTGCCTTCTGGACAAAGAGCTTCTGAACACGGTGCCATGGGGCTCATTTTCGTTGGCCATAACAAATGGGCAATGCTGTGGACCAGAGGCAAAGTTACTGTAATGATTGTCTAGTTTCTGACCCAAGCTCCCTTGCTATTATCCCTCTGCTACAGAAAATCAAAGCTCGTCAAATAAAACTATGATAAATCTACTATTCTACCTTCTTTATTTGCAAATGAAAGGACTGGATAGAGGCCCACATCAATCTCAATTCTAAATTTACCTTAAGTCAATCCTGTATAAACATAGACAGCCCTCTGCAAGAATATGCAAAAACAAATCACAATGTTTTTGAAATTATATCACAGTTCAAAAGAAAAGGAAAGTCCTGAGCCTAACACAGGTGTCTTCCTTTGAAATAGATTTACTGAAAAGAAAAACAATATCTTTGAATTCTAACTTCGGTTTTCATATACACATAAGAAGATATTAAATCAAATAAAATGTGGTATTGTCATAAAGAGAAGTGATCTGGGATAAGAAAACATAAAATGTGACAGACTTGATTTTGCAATTAAAAATCACTCTGTAGTCTTTTCATGATGTACTAGATATAACAGAAACTGAATTCGGTAGAGGATATATTTAATATCTTAATATAGAATTCAGAGGAACAATGTCAATAATCAAAATTTTGATGACAAGTCAAATCAGATCCAGTGAAATATATATATATATTTTTTTTTTTTTTTTCATTTTTGTGTGCAGGCACCTATTATTTCAGGTATCCAAGAGGGTCAAAAAATATAACGTTTAAGTACTTTCTGAAAATAGCAATTTGATAATGTGTTCTAACAAACTAATTAAACTCATCAAGTCGTATGTTTGGAATATATACAGTTGTCTATATGCTAACCATATTTCAATAAAGTGGCTTAAAATGAAAGAAGTCTAAGAATGAACAACATTGGGACTAAAGGAACAGAGGTGAACAGAGATCAACTAAATAGTAGATATACTATTTTTAATATAGTTATAGAACGATGCAAGTGGTCTTTGAAGTACAGATGCATAATGTTTACAGATAGCAATAATGTTTAAATAAAATATCATTTATATATTATATATACAGGTATGTGTTTTTAGATATGTACCTATTTATACACTTAAAAAACTGTATCAAAAAGACCTGGGTTTGAATCCTGGTTTGACCATTTAGTTTTGCGTGATTTGAGACAAGTATCTCTACAACATACACACACACACACTTACACACACACACACACACACACACACACACACTCACAGGAAACACACATGAAAGGACAATTCAATACGATATCCAAAATAATTTTCTCTAATTGACAAGGTCTTGTGGAAATATTCTAATTTCCTCAATACATTTCTTGCCTGATTCAAATTTGTAAAGTATGACTTCAGTAATCAGACAGCGCCGTAAATACAAGAGATACTAAAATTTAAAACTTTAAGTCTAGCGAAGGATCTTTTCTTCTGAAATTCTGCACAGCTAATAACAGGGATTAAGTGTTAGTTGAAACTGTTTTGATAAGATTATTAATCACATATACTATCCTACATATCTTGGACTCTCTAAATCACATCATTAGAATTATTGGAAATTTTGAATGTGCTGTTAATTACTGACATCACTGAAGGGCGGAGGAGAATGACTGCTGGACAAATCAGAGGGTCAAACTATCTGGCTCCTTTTCCTGCACAGCCCTCACTCATTCACAACATCTTATCCAGGGTAAGATCATAAGCTCTCTGGGTAACTTTTTTCTAATATCTAGACTAATAATAACAAGAGTGCTTTTATAATCGCAGGACTGTGAGAAAGAAGTCACAGATGGCTGATGAGGAACTTAAAGATTAGGGAAGCTGCATCAAATGTTTCAAGGTAGAGCTGACCGACTCCAGAGCTCTGTCTCTCTGCCCTTGGTTCTTCCCGGACCTTAAAAGCTAGTCCTTAGACTGGGACTCCTGCACAGTTTCATTATCTTCATCCTTCTGCCTGGGCTAAAACTGTTTGATGCTTCAGTCTTGACACCAGAAATCTTCTATTATTGACAATTGGTTTATTCAGGATTTTTTGAGACTCTATCCTATGGCATTCATATTCACCGTATTCTGACCAGCTAAGGTTTACATTCAGCACAAAACTCATGCTTATGAACCAAATAGAAAAAAAAAAAAAAAAAAAAAAAAGAATAAACAAGCATGGAGTTCCCATTCTAATACTGAAAAACATATTATACAGATATTGTAGCCAAGGGTTAAGCCAAACCTTACAGAGCTAAGGTCTCTCAAGTTCTTCAGCATTCTTATAACAATCCTATATACTCTCTGTGTAGAAAAATGGATCTATAAAGAGAGGTGAGTCACTGTTACTGTACCCAGAGACTTTTGGCTTTGTTTTTCAATCTTTATACTGAGAACATTCATACTTTTCTTTCATCAATTGATGTCCAGTTCTTTTTGTTTCTACCCTTCTTGCCTGAATAGAAGCAAGTCTGAATACTAATGGTTGGCCAATTCCAGGCTATTGTTTGGATGTAATTCATTTGGACAGCAAGCAAAAACCTAACATTTGTGGCACTGACCTGAGGCTCAGTTAGCTCACTAGATGAAATATTTCATTTTTTAGTAGCTACTCTTCCAAAGACCCACTAACAAGACAGGTGTTTGACCTCCGGTCCACATCTGACTCAGTCCAAGTAGAGCACCACAGTTCTTGAATGCATCAACAGAATATGTTGGTGTACTTTGTCATTTAAGTGTCACCAAGACAATTGCTTAAGTAATCTTTTTTGAGGTAAACAAACTCCCCTCACCAGACTATAACAGGAAAAACAAGGTTTCTTAAATTATTATTCTGACATCTGAAACCAGAAAATAACTTTGAACATTGAGTCCTTACAAAGTGTACCGGCCCCATCTCGACAGCATGTTTTTCATCAGGAATCTGCCTGACCAACTCCCAAAATGGACTCCCTCAGAAAGACAGCCCTTGAAACAAAAGGCGCTTTAGCACGCGGCTCACAAAATGTCTTCGCAGCATTCTATCGACACTTTGAAAAAATGGTGACATCTGCCATCAGAACTGAAACCATTTTCAAGGACATCCTCACAAGGAGATCTCCATATTGTCAACCCTGAAGCAGATGTGCACTCCTTGAAGCTCGGTTCCTTGAGGCCCGTGTGTACTTGGAAGGATCTCCCAGATGTTGCTACCTGGGAAGCCTTCCAAAACTTGCATACTTTGTTTAACATAACAGGACAGTGACCCAGCTCCTTAGTTCAGAGGTGCAGCACAAATGGAGCATAAATGCAATCGCACAGCATGGCAGCCGCTCACCAGTCTCCCCTCTCACCTCGGTAATCAACAGAATCGGGTTGTCTGACGAAGGATCGAACTCCTGTGCTCCATTTATTTTAGTCACGCTCTGCTGACATACGGTTAGTCAAATGGACAGAAGTTAACCTCCACCTCTCCATCCTCCAGAAACACTCAAATCTGTTTCATCTGATTTAACATCAGCGCATATGTGCGGTACAAATCTTTGTTAAAGACCACGAACCTTAATGTTTGAAAAAAAGGCACTGCTGAATCTGATGAATTTAAAATAAAGAAGGATGAAAACCAAGAATTTTGCAAGATTGCTGTCGTTAAAAATGCTTTATTAGTCAAGACTGCCAAATGGAGAATGTATCAAAGGTAATGCTACTACAAAGAAGAAAAATCACTCTTTTTCCCCCCAAACATATGTTTTACAGCTGAGCCCTACTCTCGTTTTTAAGTCTTGTTTCATGTGGCGGTCTGATTCTCTTCTTTGGCCTAAAGCCCAAACATCTTTGATGATACTTTCCCTATCTTCCCAGACTTTAGATTCAGACAGTGAAACATTAAACTAAACACAGAGTGAAGTATTAACATGAGGTTGAGTCCCATGCAATGAAGAGCTCAAATGACATGTTTGTTCAAAGGAAAAAGTTAAACAAAAGTCGTTTTTGCTATTTGGATGAAAGCATTTTGAGGAAGCTGCATGATTTTTTTTTTTCCAAAAATATTCCTTCCTCTTCATTTCAGAAAGTGACTGAGGTGAGAAAGGAAATGCAAAGAATGGAAGAGGATGGAGAATTTTGAAAATTGGCAGAACAAAATGTGAAGATTCAAAAATGGTGTTGATGGATAGAGAAAGGAATGTCACAGTAAAAGGAAAAGTGCTTAGTGTTGTTAACAGAAATCTTAAAGGTGCATATGCATTAATGCTAATTCTATTGAAAAAGATGTAACTGTTTTTGGAGGATGAAAAGGTTAGGTTAGCTTCTATACATTCTGCTCACCATATGTCAGTGGCTTATGACTAAAATAATCGCTGTGCTACACCCTCCACTCAGAATGAGAGAAACTGAAGAAAAAGGAGCACATTTGCAGGCCTTGCTCTTTCATAAAGTTTTATGATTCTTCAACAAGCCTGACTCTAATCTTGATGACTTCTAATCCAAGTTTTGTGAGTTTCCTATCCATGTTGACTACCCCACTCTGTTACTGAGGAGATTGACCTTAGCACTGCTAACCCAAATCTTCTTAGGCTTTATTATCCTATGAGTAACAAAGGATATCACACAAACATTCATACTGAAATACTTCATTAATTCACAGTCCCTATTTACTTAAAGAGAATGTCAGCTCTTACAGCTCTTCCCTATACATCCACGGAACCCATCATTCATGGGAAATTCTAGGGGTTTGTGGTGAGCCGGTTAGTGTGCTACTCCATGACAGTCACCATGCTTTCTGAGAAATGGTCTCTCTGCACTTTTTCTGATGCAGGAGAGTGCCTGCCTGTGGGCTCTGTTGCTCTCCTGGGACCTATATACACGAACCCATTTGTCCAGTCTCTACAGCTGCTCCCTCTCCTTCCTCCCCTAAGCACAGAAAAAATGGCTTTGCCTGGCTCTCTCACAAGCACTTTTCTGTGACAGAATGAAGGAGATAGTATGTTCTTTGTGGGTCATTTACAGTTAGAAACTGTCATAAGAGATAATTATTTGGGCCACTGTGGGGTATAACTTTTAGTAAAAATGTTCTTTTAGTTTTATTTACTACCTTCTCTAGGAATCAGAGGGCCTAGAAAATTGAATTTAGAAATGCATTCATGTGGTGGACAGAGTAATAAAAATTCATGCTATTTTAAAATATTTACTCTTTATATTCATCAGGCTCATCATGTCTTGTTCCTTTTTCAAGAACTAATTCAACCTTCCACCAATAGTGTTTCACTTTGGTCATTACCAAATCTTCAAATTTACCAAAAATTTTTGTCAGGAAATTGTCTCCTCCTGTGGGTCTTCCATTTATGGACAGATATAGCAGATAAAGAATATGCATCTCTATCTGTATGTATAAATAAGTAGACAATAGAGAAATAGATGACAAACTGATATAGATGTCTACATAGAAACATACAGGTACACACTGATACTACTATTCTCTTAAAAGTTCAGTCATTTGATTCTCAAATTTTAAATTGGATATGTCAATGAGGCATAAAGATTCAATAGATTTAGCATTCCTAAAATAATTACCAGGGCAAGATATACATTTACAAAGGAAACTATGCAAAAATTGGTTCAATAACAATTATCTCCTCACCTAGCATGAGGTTTGGGTATGTACACTTGGAGACCAGGAAAAAATTTTAGGAATAAACTCCTTGGAAAGAGTGACAATCTGCTATGAGGCTCACCATTCTAAGAGCAGTGAGAGGGGCTCCCAGGATCTCTCAAATAACTTGATTTGTGTCACCTGCAGCTGAAACAATTGCATTGGACTTAGGTCAAATTTTCCCTATTTAATATAAAGGTAAGCAGATGGGCTGACTGCTCCAAGGTTGAGATGTGCTGTAAGGTCAGAAATGGTTTGCATTCCTATGATTTGTTGAAACAAAGTTTTCAATGCCACATGAAATAGAAAGATTCAGTCCAAAGGTGCACCCAAAATACTAAACAGGTCTCAGAAAAACGTAGCTGAAGTCTGGTCAAGCTGAGACAACACAAAATCAGTCTGAGATGGTACAAGTGAAATAATTTCCTGTCCTACTTCCATCTCCTGCTCTCTTTCAAATCAGTAGCTATCAAACCAGGGGAGGAAGTGATCCAACAAAAAGGAAGAAGTTAACCAAACTTGCTTTTTTCCAGGGCAGATTGTTCATTCTAACAGCCCCTCCCATTGCAGGATGGAAGAAATGCATGTTCTTGAATGAAGGATATGAACATTCTAATTTCTAAATTTAGAGTGTTTCCTTATGTGAATGGACTAGTGATGGAAATGCCAAATTTTTGTTCAGCAACATAGGAAACTAATATCAGTCAGCAAAAAGAAAAGAACAATGAAGGTACAACATTAAATTGCTTTATAAAAAACACTCTATGAGCCCTCTGTGTTCCATACACCAGATTTAGTAACCATGGATTCCACATGACAGCAGCTGAAAGTCACACTTGTGGTTATATCTTCTTTTTCTTTCTTGAGACTTCAAATCTATGTAATACTTCCTACTTCTGCTTAGAACAACTTTTGTAATAATTCCAATTTCACTGATTAGACCAGAGTTTTATTATTAAATACATTTTAAAACTAGAAGTAAATAGGAACATCTAGCTCAGTGGTTCAAAACCTTTCATGTGCCATTGAATTATACAGGATCTTGTTGAGACTCGGATACTGATTTAATATGTTTTAAAGGAGTCCTGAGAATCTGTTTTTCTAAACAACTCCATAAGATGTTAATGTTCCTGATCTATGGACAGTTTTGCACAGCGAGGCTCTAATTCACATCTGTCCTACCCTTAGAGTACAGTCAAGAAAACCAACCCTCAAAAGAAGAACTGGAAGGTCTCACATTAGGTAATGATTGTAGAATAGGAAACTGACATCTGCTTCCTAAGGCCATGTTCCTGCCATGTGTGATAACCAAATTAGGTGCTAACCAAGATGATCTTCTCATTCATATTAACACATCCTGTAGAGTAGTTTAGCTGATGGCACTAAGAAATTCCACTTGATTAACTGACTTTGGTATCATGCCTCTACTCATGCCTTTTTTTCCTATCAGAAAAATGCTTTGCACTTTTTTTCCTATGTTTCTACTTAGATATACTCTTCTTCAATTGATAAAGCCTACCTGAAACGCTAGGTTTTATCACTTGATTATCATCTGTTCTTCAACAGTATCCTGTGTCTACTTCCATGTTAACATTTACGATATAGTTTTGAAACTACCTGTTCATGTGTCTGACTTATCTGACTTTTTAATGTCTGGGATAATGTTTTATGATACTTTGTGTTCTTGAGTATCAAATTCCTGGGACATATCAAGTGTTTAATAGCTATTTATAGCCAAACATTTCTTTTTTCTTCCTTTTTAAAATATTTATTGAGGGAACTTTGGTTTACAAAATATGTGCAGGTTCACCATTTGTCAAATACATGACAGCACAACACATCCACCACCAAATTAGCAAAAATTCTCCACCACTGTCCATTGGACCCTCACCGCCACACTTTTATGATAAAAACCTTTGAAAAATGTGTATAGAAGGAACATACCTCAATGTAATAAAGGCCATACATGATAAACGCCCAGGCCACATCATATAAAGTGGGGAAAACTTTAAGATTTTCCTCTAAGATCAGGAGGAACAAGGAAGTCTAAGTACTCTAACTTCTGTTATTCCATATAGTGTTTGAAGTGCTTGCCAGAGCAATTAAATAAGAAAAGAGAAAAAAAGCTATCCAAATTGGAAGGAAGAAGTAGAACAATCACTATTTGCAGATGACATGATAATATACATAGAAAAACATGAAGACTCAATTAAAAAGATAATATAATTGATAATGAAGTACAGTAAAGTGGTAGGCAACAAATTTAATATTGGACTATCTATTCTGTTTTAATATGCAAATAACAAAATTAACACAGAGAAATTAGGAAAACAACCCTGTTTAAAATCATATTAAATAAAAAGAAATGACCTGGAATAAATTTAACCAAATAAGTAAAATATCTGTACACTAAAACTCCAAGGCACTGCTGAAAGAAATAGAAGATACAAAGGAATGGAAAATATCTATGCTCATGAATTCAATGCATTTGCAAAATTCCTTAATAAAATATTAGTAAACAGAATTAAGCAATATGTAAAAAATGATTAGATACCATAACCCACTAGGAATTTTCTCAAGAATACAAAGTTGGTTTAATATTTAAAAATTAGCTAGTGTAACACACTATATTTGTAAGGAATAAAAACTGCACAATCATCTTGATAGAATGACGCAAACCGCTTGACAAAATTTGTCATTCAAATATGTTTAAGAAAAACAAATCAAGAATAAGAAAAACTTCCTCAATTTGATATAAATCATCTAAGAGAGAGAAGGATTGAAAAAAGAAATTAAATATTTAAAAAAACCTGTAGGTAAGAAAAAAAATAAGTGAACCTTTGCGTTAGAAATATAAGACTTTCTTTTATAGACTATTCCTCAAAGTTACAAAAGCTACAAGAACTGAATTTAGTAAGTTTATATCATAGGATATAGCCAAAATATAAAAATTAGTTGTAATTCTCTAGGCTAGCAATGCACATCCAAAATTAAATTAAGAATAATTTCATTAATAAAAAGATAAAGAAGTATAGAACATTTAGGGAAAAGTTAGTCTAAAACTATAAGATTTGTACACTGAAACTAAAAATATTATTGTGGGAAATTTAAAAAGATAGAAATAAATGATATAGCTTATGTTCATGAATTGGAAACCTTTTATTGTCAAAATGGTAACTATTCCCAAATTAAACTATAAATTCAGTGCAATTATTGGAAAAGTCCCAGTTGACTTTTTAATAGAAGTTGACAAACTGATCCTAAAATATATAGAAAAGTGCAAAACATCTAAAATTGACAAAAACAAATTTTAAAATAACAAAATTGGAGGACTTAAACACCAGTAATATCAGAATTTACTATAAAGCCACAGTAACCAAGATGATTTGGTATTCACACAAAGAAGGGTATAGAGGTCAATGGAACAGAATTGAAGAATCCATAAATAAACTCTTACATTTATGTCAATTGAAATTTTTGTTGATACTTGTCAAAAATACAAAGGCAATTCAAAGGCAGAATGAATAGTCTTTTCAACAAATGGCTCTAGGACAATAGGATATCCATATGCAAAACAAAGAAGCAAACAGATCTTTAACTTAAACTATAAACAAAAAATACCACATTATTTATAATAGACACAAATGTTAAGAGCTACAAATGTAAAATTTCTGGAAAAAAATAATAGGAAGACAGCTTTTAACCATGAGTTAAGCAAGGAATTTTAGATATGACATCAAAACTGTAAGTCATAAAAGAAAACATAATAAATTGGACCTTACTGAAATTAAAGAAGCTTGTACTTCCAGTGATACAATTAAGAAAATAAAAATATAAATCACTAACCTGAAGTGTTTAAAATCAAATATGTTATAAAATACTTGTAAACAGAATATTTAAAGAACACTTACAACTCAATAAAGTAAAAAACTCAATTTAAAAATGGACAGATGTGAATATATTACTATGCATCCATTAGAATGGCTATAATAAAAAAAAAAAAGGTAAGTCAATAGCAAATATCAGAGAAATTTTCTTTGAAATGATACATCCAGTTTGGAAAGCAGCCTGGTAGTTTCTTCATATAACTCAGAAATTTTACTCCTAGGAATCTACCCTTGATAAAGAGAACTTATAATCCACATCCTCACAGTGGCATTATTTGTAATAAACCAAACTGGAAACACTACAAATATCCAACAAATGGTTAATGAACAAACTCTAAGAGTGCATGGGAATATCTTTCCATATCCCTTTGGGTACTTCTAAACAAGGAAATAATCAAATAAATACAAGGCAGATTGAAAAGAAAAAAAACAAAGAAAAATGTAATAGCAACTTGTATATCTCCTGTATACCAGAAGAAACCCATTTTTATTAAGTAACTTGACCATGTGGTTTCAGTCATCAACTTAAATAACTTCAGCTGGAATGAGAATGGGAAGTGGGTGACCCTGATGGAGTTGTGGTTTGATCAGCTGCCTTCAGCCCGTGAAGTCTGGATATATCCTAAGGATCTTGTAAGGTCAACAGGAAAGGCCCAGCAAAGGAGGGCGTGGATGTTATACAAACTGGTAAGAGTTTAAGAGATTAGAGCCCAGTACAAGGGAGACATTCCTGCAGAGTGTCCTTTGCACATGTCTCTTAGAAGACAGCAACCTCTGTCCAAATTTTAGAGGTCCTCTTACAAAACAGAAGTCATGCCCAAAAGGATATACTTTGGCAGCAATTTATTTTTACTCCCTACAAAACAAAAAATGCATATGGGATGCAATTTAGTAACACAAAAGAATAGCTACCAACACATGATACTACATAAACAAACCATGAAAACATTGTTTTTAATAATTCACTGAAATACTTCCTTGTTATTTTGCTTTGTTTTACTGAGATATAATTAACATATAACATTGTATTAATTTTATGTGGACCACACAACGATTGGATATATGTATAAATTGTGAACTGATTTTAGTTTAGTGAATATCTGTCATCATACAGTTACATTTTTTCTTGTGATGAGAATTTTTAAGAACTAAACACCCAACAAATTTTAAATATGTAATACAGTATTACGTATTGTAATACTGTATTACAATAATACAGTATTGTTATAATACGTTATTATCAACTGCAGTCAGCATAAAAGGATTCTTTTAAATGAAGGAAATCAGACATATCAACCACATACTGCATGCTTCCATTTACATGAGATATTTAGAAAGGACAAGCGTACAGTCAGAAATCAGAACAGTGGGTGCCTAAGGGCTGGCGGTGAGACTGTAAAGAAACTGCAAGTGGACACAAGGGGAATGTGTAGTGTGCTGGAAAAATTCTAAACCTGTATTATGATGATTTTTACACTGAGTTTAATAAAAATCTTTAATTGAAAAAAATGTGTAAAGCGGTGAGGATAAAATTTAGAAATAAGAATTTTTCTTTTGCTATTTCAGCACTTCACCCAACTTTTGGTTAATATACTAATTAAGGGTGATATTAGCTGTCTAATCAGTTCAAGATATTAGTCATAACATATCCTCTTCCTAAAAATGTGTTGTTGCAACAGGCAAACAGTTTGAATACTGTGCTTGTTCTGTGGGGACCAGCTGAGCTCCTGTTCCACATGGATTCATTTCACATATTTTTTGTGTTGTTTTGGACAAAGTCTAAACCAGCAGTGTTTCCCATCCTGAATCTTTATCATAGTTAAGTGACTTCTGGCTCTGCCCTTACTTTTTAAAACAAGCAAACGACAACAAAAAAGAACTAGTACACACACACAAAATGCAAAGTTGCCAGGACTCATATACGAGGCCCTAAGAGTTTCCAATATGGCAGGGTGCACTTGGAGCCAAGAGTTTTAATCATCCCCCATATGCGCCCCATTGGTGAGGGACAAAAGTCCATTCTAGAGTCATAAGGATGACTGAACATGCAACACCCTACAATGAGCTGACAGGCTCAATTACAATTTAGTAGTAACATACACTTATATCCTGGAGGAAAAAGACACTGCAAGTCACACGATCCATGCTGGGGTTGCTCTTAGGAACAGAGTGAGCAGCAGGGTCTATGGGAGGCAGACTTGCTCCATGTGAGACTGTGATTGACTTCTTTGAACAATTCCATGGTCCAGCAGGGAACTGAAACCTACTGCTCGTGGAGAAGCTAAAAGTACAGCTGGTGCATTTGATACAGAGGGTTTTTAGCTATGGGCCTATACTTTCAGTAGCAGAGTGGGGAGAAAACCTAGAGTCTGACCATTTAAAAGGCCCTTCTGATATTGCCAGTTGCCCAAACAGTATATAACATTGAACTTTAATTTTAGATCTTACACTACTTGAAACACCTTCGTTTCTATATTTAATTATTTTATTTCTATATTAATTATTTAATTAATGAACTAATTGACAGTCCTATTCAAATTTTCATTTAGCCTACCCTTGACTCCTACACCGTAGTATCTGTCAATTATGTAAGTGGAAACGAAGAAACATTGCACAATTAATTATCAAAAAGTCATCCTTAAGATGACTTTTGTGCTTAGGAAGAAAAGTACTAGACATGATTTTACATGTCATCCATCCCGTAATAAACAGAGAAAGACTGGTATTGCATATGGTGCCTGCATGCCCCCACTGGACACCTGCTGCTCTGTCACTCTATCGCACTGCACTGCTGATTTGTACTCCTGGAGGATGGAGGTGTGCTGGATATGTCACGGTGCCTCCAGCACTAGCCAATGTTTGGTACAATACAAGTAGTAATGATTAAGAGGCGATGAGATTGTCTCATGTGCCAGACAATGTCCTAAGCAAGGTGAACATGGAATCCTATTTGTCACAATCACTTTGCAAGATAGGTACTATCATTTCAGTTTACTAGCTCGCAGGTCAGCAAACTTTTTCTGTGAAAGACTAGATAGCAACTAGTTTAGACTTTGTGGGACATATTGAGATTCTACACTCTACCCCTGTGGTGTAAAAGCAACCAGAGACAATGTGTCACTAGGTGGACATGCCTGCAGTCCAGTACAGCTTGATTTATAAAAATGGCCCATGGACTCAATTTGGCCCAGGGGAGTTTGCCATCTCCTGTTTTAGATGTACACTAATGGTTGGTCTAGTTAGATAATTTTCTCAAGGTCATACAGCTCACAAAAGTCGGGCAGAATTTTAAATCTAGGTATTTCTAATTCTAAAACTCCTTTTCTGACTACTATTCTGTAACCATATCTAACTATTCAACACATAAATGCTGAATAAATGAAAAAGTCTATTGTATTCATTTTATAAGAGAAAAAATTGAATCAAATTATATTGTCAACACATAGTCAGGGCTTCTGAGTCCTATTCTAAACTGAATTTAAAATATAATGAAAAATTAAACAATCTGGGATCCTTAGTCCTCTGTCTACCAATAGTATCCAATAGGAAGACCAGTTGTTACCAGAAGAGAAACAGACCATGGACTATGGACTCTGTTTTCCATTATTTGGATTTTCACGGTAGTGGCCTCACTTTAATTCACTTTTATTCCCTTCAGGTTCTGACTATGGGCTAATGCATTTGACTTTCCAGGACTGTTCAATGCTAAACCTATTCACAATCCCATATGCTAGAAGAAATTCAAATAGCCCAGCAACTAGCTCCTTTTCTCTCTCAAATTAGTTGCAAAAGACCAGCAATGTTTTTCACACTTTGTTGAAAAAAATTGCTTTCCAGCTGGGAGACTGTCTTCTAATTTTTTAACCAAAATACATAGGATGAAGAATAAAAAAATTGCTGACACATCTTTAACTGACTGTGCTTGGAATAATGGCATTTCCAAGATGGTTCGAGCATTATTTTCCAAAAGCTGAATAGTACAGTGTTGTTACTTGTAATTCAGAGCTGACTGGTATTTAAAAAAAAAAAAAGACATGTGGCATCCGGAAAATGTAATTAATTTGATGTTATAAGCCTTCATAAATTATCAAGTATTCCCAGTAGCAGCCATGAAAAACTTAGAGAGAACATGAGCTGCCTTTAAATTGCTTAGTTTGCTCACAACCAGAATGATTTTAAGGTGGTTGAGTTGCTATTGGTATTAAAAAATGTTTGAATTATTATTAACATTAAAGCCGACTCCACCTTTAAATAAGTTGATAGAGATTTAGAGTCACACAGAAGCCAGCATCAGTGTCTCGAGACCGTCATTCTTCTTGCTAATGAACTGCAGCTTACAGAAATTAATTATGGGGGAAAGGTTGCTGTTACCCCCACCAGGAATGCAGTCTCCTGATTCCAAATCAAGTGTTACTGAGGAGGAAGAGCAGAGGCTCCACCTCCCAAAGCTCTGCCCGCATTGTGCTCCTTCTGCCAGAAACAAGCGACATGCTTGGCTGCACAGTGGGAGAAGAATGACTTAGAGAAAGAGTTTTAATATTCACAATAAGGATAAAAAGCAATCCCAGAAAGACAGAACAAGCTGGTAGCTAGAGCAATACATTGAGTCAGGGGTTCTGGGTGACTATAAATCTACCTTTGAATATCTACATGGTATTCGTGAAACATAAGGTTATTTATTGATCTAAAGTGTATGCATATATATACACATATATGTGTATATATAGAGAGTATATATGTGTATGTATATATGCATATGCATGTGTGTAAAATGTATATTTGAAATCATGTTAATAAGCATAATGCATAGATAAGTCTATCTTCTGAAATAGTAGAAGATATTTATTGTCTGCAAAGTAATCTGAAGACCCTCTATATATTACCCTTTGCTAGTTGGCTATGGAAGAACAAACAAATAAGAAAAGAAAACACCTGCTGTCCAGTTAAGGAATAGTTAGCTTTGAGGGGAACCTTGGATTTGTCATCACGGAGGTATTAAGGCCTAAAATGGTTGCCCACTCTTTTTAGGTTGCATGGGAGTTTCAAACATCAGCACAAAGTTCTAAAGTTCTAGTCGTGGGTAATTTTGAGATCCGTTTTATTCCTATTGAATCCTTCATTCTGTAATTAGACATTTATGAAAGAGGTGGCCAATAAGAACATCAGAAACATAAATTATGTGGTTTAGGTCAAAGATTTTTAAATCATAAGAGTTCATTCCCAATCTCCAAAATACCTTCTAAGTAGAGATAGGAGAAGCCAACAGAATAAAACAGTTACATAGGTAGGCTTTTGGAGACTTCAGAGTTATATTGGTCATTCCCCCAAGTGCACAACTGTCTATAGCTGATTTACAGGCAATTTTGAAGAAATGTCCTCATCCTCTAACTTGCTGTAAAAAAACAAAAAATGTAGGTGTCCTGTGTGGATCACTTGTTTGATTTGAGATGGGGACCTGGGGATGAGGAACACTGACTTAAGGCATTATTAACATGCTTCCTACTCATTGACATCAGAGCTGTGAAGAAGTTTTAAGCTCTTTAAAAATGCTAAGGAATGATTTTGTAAAAACACTACACCTACTGGATTTGAGTATTTGGTACACTAATTTTGATTCTTCTCTTTACATAAGTATTTATGATAATTATAGGATATTAGGATATACAGGATATATAGGATAATCATAGGAAATTAGTGATAATTTCTAAAAAAAATCACACATTGTATATAAAAAGACTAGAAGTCCAACTGGAAAATGCATTAAAAAAAACATGTTAGGTGAGAGTGTGGTCACAGCTTCTGCTGTCAGAGGTCTAGGTCTCTCGTGGTCAAACAGTACTACACATAGGACTGTCTTCTTGTGTCTCACAGTCTGAAGATCTGAAGCCATTAGGTACATGCTTGCTGGTACAGCTTCTGAGGAAATTGGGAGAAAACACCACTGTTTATCTATCTACCTATCTAATCATCTATCTTTCATCTATGTGACTATCCATCCATTCATATATTCCATTCACCTGTCTATTATCTATCATCAATCCATCTACTTATCATGCCTATCATCTATTTATCGATCCTTTATCTCTCATTTATTCATGGATAAATCAGTCATTGATATATCAGGTTGTATCTATCATTACAGGTGGACCCAGTCCTACTGGCACAGGTCATTCACCAATCAACATGCTCCTGTCTGACAGATTAGCAGAAGTTCGCTCTGAGCAGTTGCCAGCAAAAGTCTTTCCAGTTTGGCACAGGAAGCTATTAAAACATTGAAGAGAACTTAGTCCACTTTATTTTATTTAAATAAAATTCACACATTGTTAACATAATTCTACATTAAAAAATTCCATTTAGGAGTGAAAATTCAGATCACGGATAAGTAACAAAATAATATTTAAAGACTAGAAAATACAGAGACCTTTTTGGAGACTGTGAGGACTCTGTTGAAGGAAGGGAATACCTGAAAAATTGTCTTAAATAAAATCTCATTGACCTTGGCATGTATATATTTAGCACAGAAAATACCCCCAGTAAAGTGTATAAAAAAATTATCATTTTAGAGAAACAAAATTTCATGAAAATAGCAAACTTTTAAGGCAATTGCCTGAACTGCTCAATATAGTAAAATATGAAGATTTTGCAATTGTTTTCTCTGCTTTCATAAAGAATAGTTTTATCTTTTACGGCTCTTCAAAAGAGGTATTTTAAGAATTGATGCAGATGGAAGAGAAGGGATGAATTCATCCATCCAGCTTGGAGAGTGTGAATCATACTCAGGCGTGTAAACCACCTGTAAACCCTGGGATGGATTTAGGGAAACTCAGGTTTAAGCTCATTATTCTACAGATGAAGACACTAATGTTTAAGAAGCAAAAGCAATGCTTCCCAAACTTTAATATTCATAGATATCATCTTGAAATCTTGTTAAAATTGTCATTCTGATCTAATAGCTCTGGAGAAAGACTATTTTGTTTTTTGTTTTTTGTTTTTTTTCTAGCAAGATTTCAGGTGCTGTTACTGCTGCATTTTTCACTCTAGTTGATGGGAAAAGTGGGACCTGGCTCAACCAGGTGTCCCTTTTATATTAAATGGAATAACTAATTATCTTGTCAAATGTAAGCAGGTAGCAGTAGCTATTATTATTATTCATCGTAGGCCTACCTCATTCTCTTTCTAGAGAAGTCATATGAGGTGATTTTTTGATGATAAAAGCTGTACCCTATGACAGACTTTCTGAGTTCCATACAAGTTTTGACACTTACTACCTGTGTGACCTATGTCACCATTTCCTTACCTGTAAAATAATGAAATAATATTTATCACATAGAGGTTCAGTCTTTTTTCTTCTTCTTCTTTTTTTTTTTTTTTAACACCAACAAATAACAATGTCTGGCATAAGTTAGCACTCAAAAATGTTGGACTTATTACCACAGAAGAATGGAATCTGACTAATTTTGTAGCTATTGAACCCGAGACTTAGAGAAAAAAAAAAAAAGCAGAGCAGAATCAGAATGAATTATATATTGCTGCTTGTGACATGTCATAGGTAAAGAAACCAAGTCATGTGCATCAAGTGACTGACAAGTGATCTAATAGCTACTAGCATGGCAAGTCCAAGATTTGGACTCAGTTTACTTGATTGTTAAATCTGCATGGGTCACCGAGTGTGAGCCCTATGATGTGCAAGAGAAGGGATCTGGATTAAGCTAAGTAAGGACACCAGTGCCTACCCATCATCCTGCTAAATACCAGCCTGGGATCAGACATTGGTGACTGGAGAGCCAATACTTCAAAACTTACAGGATGGGGTATGGGACAGAAAAAATCAAGTCATTTTCCTCTGACTGAATCTTTTTCTGTTCTAGGTGTCAGGATTTCTCTTGGTCTCTTGGTCTCCTGTAGTCTTTCAGTCTCTCTCCTACCTCTCTATTTTTCACTTTCCTCTCAAGGGATAGCACCAACATGCCTCCACAACAGGGTCTCCATTCTTGCAGAAGTCACTGTGGTTACAATATTAATTTCTTTTGGGGTCACCATAGATAATAGTGCCTCTCAAAGTTATTAGTGGGCAATTTATAATTTACCAATGATTTCACAGGAAAAATGGAGAAAATTTGTCACAGTAACAACTCAGCAAACTGCTTAAAAATCATCTATCATTTTTTTTTTCTCTTATGTTGTAAACAGGGGTCCTTGGCCCCCCCATTTCTTACCTCTTTATAATACTCACATCTGCTGGTTCTATGCCTCCCTACAATGGCCCATTTGATCGCTCCCACTTCTCTTTGGTAAAATCATTTATCAAAATCTTACTTCCTTTTTTAGACCGATACATTCACATCCATTCAGGAGCAAATCATGGACTTTTAATTGCAGGACCCGCCTTTCTTAGAAAGCAGGAATTTTACCGCTCAATCAAAGTTTACAAGTATCACCACTAAGCACCGTCGGAAACAATGATCAACAAGAAACCAATCTCCCTATACCTTACAATCAGATCAGAAAAACAGTTATGACTCACTGACTATAGTTGCTGCTGAAGTTGTATCAGGAAGACAGAACATTATCCAAAGGGAGCACCCTTATCAGGAAAACTTCCAAATGGAGGAATACATTGGCTTCAAATTAGAGAATGAGGTAGAATAATCCAGATGAAGACATGGAAGAAGGGGGACTTCCAGGCTAAGAAAATAGCATGAGTACAGCCCTCTGGCAGGAAAATCCCCAACATCCCTTATTCCTTGGTTTTTTCCAGGGAGGATATCCTTTCTTCCTATATCCCTCACTAACAAGCTTGCCAGTGACCAGATGTCATTAAGTGTCTTCAAAGTTTACTATAAGCCCACCAAGGGACACTTCAAGAAGTAGTAATGACCCATCCTAATCCAGAGAGGCACCATGCTATCTATCTGAACATTGCTACATATTATCCTTAATCTATTAAATAACTCATGTGCACAATTGTGCGTGTATATTCATCCCTAGAGATTTTAGGGAGCAAAAACTATGTCACTTTCAAAAATCTACAGGAATACTTACACATTTTTGGTGGTATAAACACATATATAGTTTATATAAATCAATAAAAATGATATTTCATTGCAATAATTTCCACAACATGCTAAATACACAATTGTAATTCTAAGGAATCAATAAGGTGATCAAAATCATCACAAATTTTATTCAGGGTTCCCTCTCTATGACTTCTGGCAGTTCTACACTTAATCAAATTTCAAAGAGGCTTAACAATCTGTATTCCTCAAATCAATTTTCATGAATCACATCATTACTGAATACCAGTTTCTGTCACCCTCTTTTCTACATTTACTCCTTTATCATAAAAATACAGAATATGTCAGTGATTTCTATCTCATTCAAAGTCAAAGCAAAATTTCTTACAAAGATTTCCGGGCTGTATTGGATTTTCTCTGCTCACAGCCCAGATCCATTCACTACTTTTCTCTCTTCTGCTCTGTCCACGAAAACTTCATGAGGAGGGGAGTGTTTGTTCATCTGTTATCAGTTTTTCTCTCCATGGTATCCCTGGATCCTGCAACAGTGCCTCTAGATCAGTGAGAAAAAATAGTCATTTTTAATAACAGTGTTGCCATTCCCTTGCCTTAAGTCATTAGTGAATCTCAATTCATAGACTCTTCTCTACTCCTCATAGTACCCTGAAAGGATGTTATTAGATAAAAAATAGCTCCAAGATTTTATATATATATATATATATATATATGCATATGTATACGTATATATCCGTAAATATGTATGTATGTATATGTATAAATACAGAGAGAGGGAAAAGGATGTAAAAAAGTCACATCCACCTTGTACTATAATGACTTTATATTGCTTCTTTCTTTTCTTTCTTTTTCTCTTTCTTTCTTTTTACTGGATAGCAAACTCCTTGAGAGTAAGTCATTATTTCTGATTCATTTCAAATTCCTTCTGCTACCTAGAACAGTGGTGCCTGGAATGTCCCAGATGATGACTGTTGCATATATGTGAGAGAACAAAAGTGAAAGAGTGAGAGAGTTAAAAGTGTAAAATGGGTTTATATTTTCCTATTAGACAGATAACACAATCAGCCTTCCTAATACTACAGGTCATTTCATGTATCTGGAGCACCGCAGGGCTACTAAAGATTTTCATTCTGATGGCTCAATAGTCATCACTTATATTCCCAGGAGGAAGGAGAATGGGGTGGGAGAAGTGACCCTGCTTCCTCTCCATTGATTATGCTCTCCAGCAGCCTGGCTCTTTCCCTGGGATGAAAGGTGGCACAAACGTTTTGCTGCTCAGCGGGAGGTGTCGGTTTGATGCTCCAGACCTCTGTGAAGCTGGCAGGTGCAGCAGAAGGGGCCCTGCCTTCCCTTGCACAGGTTCAGCTGATGATACTGAGTCCCCACAGTGCTGGTGCCAGAGGGACCCCTGGGGCTGAGTGAGGCCAGATTTCTCATTTATAGGTTTCCCTTTCTGTGAGTCCTGACATTTGCAAGGCTGAGCTGGCAAACAATCTATGATGACAGTCTCCAGAGAAGAGACTCATATTAAGTAGCTATAATAGCTTGAGTTTCTAGTGATTCTTTCTTCGCACTTAACACGTTATCTTGTTTTATCCTATGATTCTTTCCTGTAAATCGTAAAGTGATTCTCACCCATTTTCCAGCTAAAGAAGCAGAAATGTGGAGACCAAATGTGCCCTGACTAAATACGATTAAAGACTAAGTTCTCTGATTTCCAGGTGAAAAGTTTTTCACTTTAGGATTTGGAGATAAAATGAGACATTTTCAAAACACAGTGATAACAATTTTTCAGGGAGGGAGGAAAGAAAGTCACTATTAATCAAGATACAAGAAATCAGGAGCCATGTCCTCCTTTCTTCGAATTTAAAACTGAAACTTTCTATATTTGATGATCCTGTCCTGAATTCTTGTTCTTACTAGACATTTTTATTTAAAAACCCATGTTTGTATTCTAGGTTATAGAAAGTTTGGGGTTGACTTTAAAGCTCTTTTTACTTCCCCCAAGAAGTGCAGGGTACACTATTGGCCTGCAGTGAATTTTTTTCCCTTAATTCTATGTATCATGAAAAAATTAAAAAAAAAAAAACTTGTACATTAACAGTGATTTTTTATTTTATTAACTTTTTCATTTTAAAAAGTATTCTCATAGTAAAAAGACATGCATATTAAAAATGCATGAAAATGGAGGGAAAATATTCTCAGGTAGAAATAATTGAATAGTACACCCCATCTAAAACAAAGTAGTGAAATTGGTGGTACTTTTTTGTAGTTTTCTTTTTCTGTTTTACATAGTTAATACTTCATCGATGCATTATAAAGCAAGTTGCCAAAGTAAAGAAAGTAGTCAAATACTCTCTATTACAATTTTTTCCCTCACTTTCAAGGTAGATTGAGTGGTTAGCTTTTTCTTTATACTCACTGCAGAGTGCAAAGTTAAGAAAAATCAAGTCAGGATGAAATCAGAAATCCAATGCATATGAAGAACCAGCTTCCCTTCAAATATACCTTCTGTATTAGTTTGGCCAACTCCCTGGTCAATTTTTTCTTTATGTAAAGGGAAGAATTTGCTCATTATACAGATAGTAAGACCACCAACTATTTATTAGAAGTTCTCTATGAAAAGAAGATCCATGCTCCAAACTGTGTAAATATCAGTCTTGTCATCTCATTATCTGAAAGTAAAGATGTTCTCCTCCTCCGTACTGATAAGAAGAGTCTCTTGCACACACTGAATTTTTTTGGTCTGGAAATTTGAAGTTAACTAATTTTAAACTTACAAATAGCCAGTCTCTTGTTTCATGCACACTTCTCTCCATGGTCCTGACAATGCATCATCAATAGTGATTATTTCCAATCTTTTCAACTGCCACAGATTTCTCTCAATCTTTTGAACACTCTCATCACTTCAACACCTTCTTTTGCCTATGCACTTGAAGGGTTTTCTTCTATTTAACCTTTTATTTCAGCAATATTGTTTTGAATCATCATCAAATTTGTATATATCGTAACAAGTGAGAACCAATATTAGCATTTGATTTCAAAAGAAACAAAAGCAGAAAAAAATGGAGGAGATTGTGATGATCTTATTTTGCTTTATGAAGCAATCTAAAGTTACCAGTTCAGAATATTTATTCAAAGCACAGCCTCTCCCTCTATGAATTGACATCATCTTCCGGGTATATAGTCATGAAGAAGTCTTGAGAATGGCATAGGACTGAACAACAAAAACAAACAAAAAATACTCTGGAAAAATATTTACTTAAGGATTTTTACTTAATATTTACTTATTAGAAATTAACTAGTGCACTTGCAGACTTGTTCTGGAAAGTGATTAAGTGATTCATAGTCATGGATATGTGCTGAATATACTGAAAAAGCCTTATTTCGCAAAACTGTCGAACACTTGGAGACAGCAATGACTGCCGGAGAGCTTTTTAAGCAGGAGTGACATTCTCTGTAGCAGTAAATTAAGCCACAAGAAAAGTGTTAGTGTTATTTTAAAAATAATAATCAAAAATAACAAAAATACTTATTCCTGATGACTCACACAAAGCAACGAGAAGAAAAGCCACAATGCCAATCGAATCAGACTTCCTAGGTGGCCTCTGGCAATCCTTCATAAATATCTCAAGATCAATATTTAAGCAGCAGCAAGAAAACAAATATAGAGATTTTTCTTTTCTTTCCTATTTGTGAAATCAGTGCAGGCCTTCACAGAACAAGGTAGGAAATAAAATGAAAAATCATTTCCCAACATGAAGAGAAAATAAGGCAATGGATGGAGGCGGGAAGAAAGATAATTTTATAGATCAAACCAGTAACTTTACTGAGATCCAAGAGCCAATTACTTTCAGTGCAATTTTCTAAGAGATTTAAAAATACATCTCCTCCTAATATGGTTCTAGCACCAACTTTTGAGATGAGAGATTTTAGCCACAAACAGGTGTTACGAGTAGGGGACCCTAAGGAATAGAGGTGAATCTGCACAGAAACATTCTGGATGGACACACCCCCCGAGCTCTCCAAAAAAAATCTTACCAAGGCAATTTAGAATAAGAATCCATAAACTGTAAGAATTTATCCTGCTTCAGATGAGAAACTTGAGACAGGTGGAGGGCTTTTTAAATCTTTAGATGTTTTTTAACCCTCTCTGTATTCCTTATCTTTTCCTTCTACTCATCAATTTCCCCATGCCTAGGAACATATTAGAATGGCCCAGTGGACTGGTTTATGTTTTTGAAAACAATCTTCTTGGGTAATTTTCATTTTAATTCTCTCATGCCACCTCTTAAGGACCTTCCACTCAAATTTTTCCATAAGCCCCAATATTCTAGTCTATTTCTAGCCTTCTTTCCTTCCATGTATTAAATCCTAAGTGGACAATTTTATCAATTTCTGTGGCTAGACATGTTAATGATTGTCTTATGAATATCTCTGGCTGGAATGTGAATATTTAACTTCAAATTAGACTACTTTGAGAGACACACAGTTCCATCGAACTCAGCACATTTTAAAAGTGAAATTATTACCCTCTACAGGAAGAAGTACATGTCTACTCAAACTAATTCAAGTGAAAGGGGGATTTACTAAAAAGATACAACAAAAAGCACATGGACATCCAGGACTGAATGCTAAAGTGGAGTTAGTACGTGTGGATTGGACTGAAAAGTCAGCAATCAGCCTTCTTCTATGGGTATAACTCTGCATTATTATTTCTGTCTGCTCAATCTCAGATGCACTTTTTATGTTCATACTTGTACTCTCAGTAGCAGTGTATTTTTCCATATTGCTCAAGGTATGGGTTTTCCACATATATTTTTAGAGGTATTTTTGGCTATAATAAAAAATACCAACTCAGTTTACTTTATGCTTTATGGAAAATGGTATTTTATGTTAAAGAAGTAACAAGATAGGTTTGGTTCATTCAACACATCTGTGAACTATGAAAGAACAAGTTATTTCTACTAAACCATCTTACTAGGTCTACATCTATATCCTTAGATTGGCTCTCTTCTTAGTCACAAGATGGCTGCCACAATTCCAGGCATCCTGTGAAATAAGAGAGAGCTATTGAGGTCTTTTCAAATGTAAGGGACACTTCAAAGAAGATCCCAGTCAGACTTGACCGCAAATTTGTCAAACCTGGTTCCATGCTCATTCCTAACCAATTAATAACAGTGATGGTAGATTTGCCAATAGTTATCTGTATTTAGAAGACAGTGAAGAAATTAGATGGAGTGACCAACAGTGTAAGTCTGTTAAAGCCTGAAACCATTTTAATCTGTCATGAATGTTCATCCTTGAGTTGCTATTTGAAGCCTGACTATCTCCCTGTTCTTGCTTTCTACTCCTCTACTTACTTTCTTCTCTTTCCCTTTACTTATACCATCCTCTTTTCAAAAGCATCAAACAAATTTGCATCCCAGGATACCATACCTGTTTCCTGATTCATTTAGATCTCTATGCAAATATTACCTGCTATTCGTAACCATTCAGTTTAAAATTAGCACCCTATCATCCCTTTCTATGAATGCTTCATTTTTCTTCGCAGTACAGGTCCTTGACTCATTTGTTCAATACTGTGCCATTATGGCTTTGATGAGAACAAATTCCCAGTTAATGTTGAATTTAAATTATCTGCTTTAGTTACAGTCATTTTTCTTAAAATCTCAGTTTCTAATAACCTATTGATGACATAAGTGAGCACTTACTAAATTTATCACTATTTGATATTATGTATACCTTTATTTTTATCTGCCTTTCTATGGAATATGATCCAATAAGGTAGGATCTTTTCCTTTTGGTTTACTGCTATATCAACAATGTTTGGAACATTTTCTGGCACATAGTCAATGCTTAAATTATATATTTTATAAATTTAATAAAGAGCTTATTAGTCAAATTGAGGATTTGAACTAGAGAGTAGTCTAACAAATGCTTTATGTAAACTGTCTGCTGCCTCAGTCACTAGTGAGGTTTTTATCCACTTTTTTCCTAGTTGAGGTATGTGAAGGATAGAAGAAATAGCTATTCATTCTCAATCTGAACAAAGGCCTTTGAGTAAGTGGTCTGGTTTAGGTCTATGTACAAAAGATGTTTCAGTTTCTATCTTCAGGTCCAGTAGCTCCGGATATTATCTGGAGATTAAGAAAGGCAGTACAGGGCAGTTAAAGTTTTATCTACTTTTAGTAAGTATTTTTTGACTAAATAAAGAATTTCTCAATTTCTTTATCCCAAATTCTGGGAGAAAGGATCTTATTGGCTCAAGAGAATCAATGGTTGCTCATGGGCCAATCAAATGTGTACTATAGGTTTGACTATGAGCTTCAAAGATATGGTGACCACCTACTTCACTTTGTTCTGGAGCACCGATTAATGCCTGTTGTTCTATAGTAATGCTAATAACCTCCTATTTTTACTAAGATGCTCTAATTTAGATGATAATTTAAACGATCACCCTATGCATAAGGAATATTTCTTCTAAAGGCTTTGGGGAAAAAGGAAATTTTCTAAATAAAGAAATATGGGTGGCAAGCAATGATTAGCCTGTGCAGTACTCTTCTCCAACTCTTTCTCCACTGGGATTCACTGTCTAGATACCTTTTACCACCATTTACTACATGGCCACGTCATAAAAGTAGTCTTCACTGAGATTTTTAACTCTCAAAGGATCTTCATTTAACTTGAAATTATTTAGATAGACCTCTTCATCATATCTCATAACTACCTCCCCCTTTTCATCCCTAATGCTCATATTTAGACTCAGACCCTTTCTTCTGGAATATTTTTGTTTGTTTCTTTTTTTTTATTTCACTAAAGTTTTCCATAAACATTAAATTACTTAATACTCTTAACAACCCTCTGAGGTAGGCATTATCTTTACAAATGAGAGAACTGAGACACAGAGCGGTTGGACAATGCCTCACAGCAGTAGAAGAGTGAGGAATTAAACCCAGGCAGTCAACCTCGAGTCAGGTCCTCTACCCATAATCTGTACCACCCAATGGAGAGCTCTGTCATGATTTCACTCCTTTTCACTCCATATCAAAAGAACAAAGGATAAGCTAAACCAAAAACTCCTTAATTTGGGTGGAAGGACTTCATAATCTAACATTGCCTTTTATCCCAGTTTTACCTGACTCTAACAATCTCATTTCACCTTTTCTAAACTTATGCTAAACAAGTTCTCCTTCCCTAAATGGGCCAAATGTTTTTACCTCTCCTTTCCTTCCTTGTTCACAGATTTCGTTCTGCTTAGAATGCTGCAATGCTTGCAATGACCAATTGAGCAAATACTAGTTCAAATCTGTTTGTTATTTTATGATGATTTCCTTTTATTTTAATTTGCCTCTTTTCTGTTTCCACAGTGTCCTACTTCAATAACGCATTATTTCACTTCTTGAAAATAGGGTTTTTATCTTGATCATTTCTAAATACATGTTTATTGAGTCAAGAAAACATCTAAGAAGAGCTGGGAGAAGTTAAAATTCTAGCCTTGGAAGAAAATGTGCAGAGAGTAAAATATTTCTCTTTAGATTATAGAGTGTTAAGAATACACACTTACTTCTATTTTCTATAACAGGAGTTGAAAAACTATAACTCATAGGTCAAATACACCCTAACACCTATTTTTGTTAATAAATTTTTATTGGAATGTAGCTATGCTTATTCATCTCTGCATCGTCTATGATGGCTTTCACCCTATACCCACAGATTTGAGTAGTTGTGACAGAGATCATATGTCCTGCACTGCTGAAAATACTTAATATTGGGTCATTTATAGGAAACAATGTTGGCAATCCCAGTTCTACATTATAATGTTCAGTGAAAGTCATATAAATCTGATGTCCATTTGTCAATCTGGACCTGTTGCCACAGGATAAGTCTAAAGATAATATTCCTACTGGAAGAGGAAGATAGATTCAAACATAACTTCAAATCGCCCCTTTTGTTTCTATTATAACATGAAAGAGTTTATCCCTATCCCTCCTGCCATATGACATACCTATGCCCCTGTATGGGCTGTGACCCAGACTAAACTAGGACACTCATGAAGAGATAGAGGCACTTATTTACACATACCTAAGTTGTGTTTGGAGATGGCTTATCTTAACAAAGAAAAGTTTTGATCTTGTAGGTGCTTCACCTTGACAATGGACCAGGAAGAGTGACTTTCTTGATTCTTCCCTCATAGGTGTAATATCTGATATGAACCCCTACCTTACCCACACATGCTCCACTAAGGGGGAAAATGAATGGAACAAAGAGGTGAGACACTTTTCAAAGGCCAAGAAAAAGAAATGGGATCAAGATGAAGCAGAGTGCTCAGCAGCTTTAGGGAGGGCAGTGCTGGTGGAAAATAGAGATGGGAACAATAAGAAAAACTTCCTTATACCCTGAAGTTAACTTAAGTTTTCCCGAGAGAAAAAGTCAACCTTTTTGCTTTGTTTTCCAGTTTTTTCTAACAGTTAAAAAATGTTCTTTCCCATCCTTCTTAATGTTGAAGCCACAGCTCAGGGGATTAACCTACCTTTTTAAACTCTAATGCTGTGTCATTAAAATGTCAGTCAATTTATACGGCGAATTGAATCTTCTGAAAATGGGATGAAAAGGACACGAGATTTCTTGTTCCATTGCATGCAATCAAAACTGAACAAAACAACACTGGATTTGGCATCCCAGAAAAATGTGTTCTCTCTTCATTCTACAGATATTTGCATGTGCGTGATGACATCTGGACATACGTGGGCAAAGCTAGCAGGTCTTTATAAAAGCAGATGTTGTGTTAACCATTTTGCACTACTCACCAGTATAAGGGGCAGGCATGCAGAACCATGCCATTCTTTGTCTGGCATTTGGCAAAAAAAGAGAAAACAAATGCATTTTTCACATCTGTTCCTGTTCTTTTTTATAGCTTAGCTCTGCCAGCCAAGCAGGGCCTGATCAGGCATAATTGATAAATTATTAAAGGAACTTTGACAAGGAGGGCAATGAAAACTAAGAAGAAGAAAAAGGAGAAATGATTTGATTCATAATTTCCAGGTGCTTTAAAGAAAAAAAGCTAAAGGGATAAGACCATCTTTAAAAAAAAAATCAGCATTGTTTTAGAAAACAGCAATGCCATGGTGACTAACATAAATAACTTTTGTTTTCCTTTTTTCTTGCCTCCCACAAGTTATTGGCAGCAGATTGAAAAGTTAAGTTCTTTATATCTTGATATCATAACAGCTACAATTTATTGAGTACTCTGCAATGTTATATAACCTCTAAATCCATAATATAAATTAAATCAATTTTAGAGATTCGAATATTTATGCCAAGAGAATATACAACATAACGGATCAGATGGCAGTGGTAGGGTATGAAATGTGACTGCAATGGCACATTTCAGCTGATGAACTCTTCCTTTACACATGCCTATTTAGAGACATGGCTTGGTGACAAAGACCTTCAAGCTAGAGAGTTTCAAACCCTATCTTGACACATGGTAGCTGATGGACTTGGTTTAGTTATTTAACTTTGAAATTCAGTTTCCTTGGTTGGAAATGGGCAATAAAATCAGTCTTACCAGACTTTCATGAGAATTAAATGAGGAAATATATATTAAACACCTAATAGGTAGTAAATATCTAGCAATAACTGTGTGTTCTTTTCCCTTTTCTCCTTGAATCACGTCATGTGTGTCTAGCTCTCACTAGCATTCAGAGAAGACAAATAATGTTACTTAAGGTATTATGGTAGAGCATAAAAATTATCTCAAGATACTATACTTGATAGAAAATGTTGCAAGTAAAACACTTTGTTTGCACAGTTATGTAATTCAGTCTAACACTGTTAGGGAGCTAGTTAGACATGAGCACCAGATAGGAGGCCCTAATAGACTGATGTTTACCTGTCAAGAAAAACCCTCTCAAGGTCGTGGACTCTAAAAAGAGAAATATCCACTCTCTCAGAGAAATTCTTTCAGGTTCCTTCAAGGCCAGAGACATTCTTCAAGCTCTGGGACTTTCCCGAACACCAGAGCACACACAGACTTGAAGTAGTTCAACCAAAAGTTATCTATGAAGGCAAACAACATAAAATAGTATTGCAATTCTGCACACCCCTCCTTCCACCTTGGCTTTTGCTTAGGGGAGCATGGAAAAGAACATGCACAGTATGAGTTTGGTTTTATAACTTTGCCTGTCAGTCAAAATGAAAAAAGCAAAATCTGCTCCAATGAAAGGCCTAGGGGAGAATGCGTTGGAAATATAAGTCCCATGAAGGAATATACCTGTGATATACCTGGGTGGGTTCAGTCCTTTCTCCTCTTTGAGGACATATTATCTCTTTAATAAACATGCATTGCTTTTTCTTGCAATAAATTTTCTTCTGCAATAAAACTTTTATAGCATATCTATTCCTCTTTTGAATTGTTTGCTAAGGGAATACAAAGACCAGAGTTCTAGAAATTCAAAGCAGAGTTCTAAAGAACTGGAAGAAAAAAACAAACTAAAATGAGGCTGCTAACATCACTGGTTATATTATCAGTCTTAATAAACATCTTGACTTCAGTATCCTAAAGTGGATCAGCATATCTTTCTAAAGTGGACCAGCCATCTTTCTAAATGAGGGCTTCAAGTCAATGGTGTGAAGCAATGGAAAGAAGACTTCTCAGAGTCCCAGCAGAGACACAACAAGCTACTGAAGGAGAATCCATCTAACATTTACACCTTAATTTAGTAATTGAAAAATTCCCATCAAATGCTTTTTGCTTCTGTCTTACTTGTAAACCTGTCAGAGCTTTTGATTATAGAGCACTCTTGTTTTTATGATTGCATATTTCAAATGGGTGTTTAATTATTAGTTGACACATAATAAGTGGATCAGAAAATTTTCAATAAATGACCTTTCAAGAATTACTCCTAAGTGTAATGCCTGTAAGCCATCTGGCAGAGAAGTGAGAGGAGTTGTATGGGTTGGAATTCTTGTCTTTATGAATTCTAAGATGGCATTTACTCTTCTTTAAGTTCTGTGGGAAACACTTTGATAGCACTCCCTGTTTCCTTGCTAGGGAGATTAGACGAAGAACCTTGCTGTAAATGTTCAGCAAGGTTATTACATTTTGCAGTTTGAATAGTATTAAAAAAGAAATCAGATATATGTAAAACCAATTGCATAAGAAGAATGTAAATGAAATACCAAGTTGTTCCTTTTTTACTTGTACTTCCACTGTTTCTAAAATACAACATTTAAATTTCGACTTCAGTGATATTATAATTCAAGTGTACATTGTAGGGAATGAGGGCAAAAGAAGATCTAGGTCAGATGAAATTTTTTTTAAATAGCAATATTTATTATTTCTTTAGTTCACAATGCTAGATTTCAATTAGAATATTAAAATTGCATCTGTCTATATTTCCTACCACATTCACCACCAGAGTTCCAGTGTCCCTTATGGCCACATTTTCCCCTCTCTGGCCCTCCCCACCATAACCAGTCATAAGTCCTGTTATTTTTGTTGCAATTTGTATACTCATTTGTTTCATTTCATTATACTCCACATAGTATTGAAGCCATCCTGTATTTCTCCTTTTCTTTCTGTCTTACTTCACTCAACATGATCCCCTCCAGTTTCATCCAGATTATACAAAAGAAAACAATTTAATTTTTCTTAAAAGTGGCACAGAATTCATTGAGTATACATACCATAGCTTCTTTATCCAGGCATCTGTTGGTGGACATTTAGGTTGTTCCATGTTTCAGCTATAGTGAATTGTGCTGTTATCACCATAGAGGTGCAGATGTTTTACCTGATTAGCGATTCTGTACTCTCTGGGTATATGCCCAGGAGTAGGATTGCTGGATTAAATGGTAAATCCATCTTAATTTGTTTGAGGAATCACCATACTGTTTTCCAAAGAGGTTCCACCAATTTACATTCCCACCAACTGTGTAGAAGAGTTCCCTTTTCTCCAAACCATCCTCCAACATCGACTTTTTTTATTGTTGAGTGGGTTCTTTGTATGTTTTGGAAATTAGGCTTTTATCATATGTCTGCTGTGTGAATATCTTCTCCAGTTCTGTGGGTTGTCTTTTTGTTTAAGTGGTGATTTTTTTCTGCTATGCAGCTTTTCATTTTGATGTAGTTCCAATGGTTGAGTTTTGTGTTCGTTTGTTTTGTTGTTGCTGTTCCTCCCACAAAGACCTTTTTGAGATTGAGGTCATTTTGTTCTAGGTATTTTATGGTTTCAGGTCTTATGTCCAGGTCTTCGATGCATTTGAATTGATTTTTGTGCATGATGTTAATGAATAGCCTAGTTTCCTTTTTTTTTGCACATGGTCTTTCCAGTTTTCCCAACAATATTTATTTAATAGACATTCCTTCTTCCATTGCATGCTCTTGGCACCTTTTCACGGACTAACTGTCCATAGAGTTGTGGTTTTATTTCTTAGCTCTCTATTTGATTCTACTGGTTACTGTGTCTGTTTTTGTTTAAGTACCATACAGTTTCAATGTTTTAATGGTGACTGCTCTGCAATATAATTCAAAGTCCAGAAGTGTGATGCGCCACCATCCTTTTTATCTCTTAGAATAACTTTGGCTATTTGAGGACCTTGTGGTTTCATAAAAACTTCAGTATTATTTCTCCATTTTCTTGGAAAGTATCCCAGGAATTCTGATGGGAATTGTGTTGAACCTCCTATACATTGCCTTGGGTAGAATGGTTATTTTTACTGTGTTGTTTCTTCCATCCATAAACATGGATGGTTTTTCCATCTCTTTGTGTCTCCTTCTATTTCTTTTTGCTAAGGTCCTTTAGTTTTCATTATAGAGGTCTTTCATCTCCTTTGCTAGGCTAATTCTCAGGAATTTGATGTTCCTTGTTGCTGTTGTAAATGGGATTATTTTTCTTAATTTCTTTCTTCTCCTTCATTGTTTGTATACAGGAATGCTACAGATTTTTGTGTGTTCACTTCATATCCTGGCACTTCGCTATATTCATTTATTGTTTCTAGCAGTTTTTCATGGAGTCTTTAGGGTTTTCTAGGTTTAGTGTCATGTCATCTGCAAATAATGATAGTTTTGTTCCTTCTTTTCCAATTTGGGTTCCTTTAATGTACTTTTCTTGTCTTACTGCTCTGACCAAGACTTCCAGAACTATGTTGTGGTGACAATGGACAGCTTTGTCTTGTTCCAGATCATAGCGGGAAGGCTCTCAGTTTTTCACCACTGATTAGGATGTTGTCAGTGGGTTTGCCACATACTGCTTTTACTATGTTGAGGTGTGTGCCTTCTATTCCTATTCTGGTGAGGGCTTTTTCCATGAATGGGTGTTGAATCTTGTCAAATGCCTTTTCTTCATCTATTGAGATGATCATGTGGTTGATTTTCCCTTTGTTGATGTGGTATATCACATTAATTTGCATGTGTTGAACCATCTTTGCATCCCTGGAATAAATCCCGATTGATCATGCTGCGTAATTTTTTTTGATGTGCTGTTGAATTCTATTTGCCAGGATTTCTCTATCTATACTCATCAGTGATTTTTGTCTGTAATTTTCTTTTTTTAGTCTTTGTCTAATTAGCTTTGTCTAATTTCGGAATCTGAGTAATGTTAGCCTCAAGTAATGTATTTGGGAGTTTTCCCTTCTCTTCACCTTTGTAGAAGAGTTTAAGGAGGATAGGAATTAGCTCTCCTTCGAATGTTTGGTAGAATGTAACCATTTAGTCCTGAGCTCTTGTGTTTGGGGAGATATTCTATTATTACTTTAATTTCTGCTCTTGTGATTGGTCTATTTAATTGTCTATATCTTCCTGCTTGAGTTTGGGAAGGTTGTAGGATTCTAGAAACTTGTCCATTTCTTCATGATTGACAAATTTATTAGCATATACATGTTCATAGTAGTCTCTCATGATCTTTTGTATTTCTGCGATGTCATTTGAGATCTCACCTCTTTTTTTCTGATTTTTGTTATTAAGGATTTCTCTCTTTCTTTTTAAGTATTGCTAAGGTGTATCAATTTTGCTCATTTTTTTCAAAGAACCAGCTCTTGAATCATTGAGTTTTTGAATGATATTTTTGTTTTCAATTTCATTTATGTCTGCACTGATTTTTATTATTTCCTTTCTGCTGCTGATTTTTGGTTTTGATTGTTCTTCCCTTTGACCTCAGGTGTGTGGTTAGATATTTAATTTGAGCTCTCTCTTGGTTTTTGATGTGCATTTGTATAGCTATAAACTTTCCTCTCAGGATTGCTTTTGCTGCATCCCATATGCTGTGGTAACTTGTCTCCAAATTTTCATTTGCTTCCAAATAAGACTTAATTTTGTCTTTAATTGATGATCCAGGAGTTGTTTAGAAGCATGTGGTTCAATCTCCACATATTTGTGGTTCTAGTTTTGTCTACTCCCTTGTGGTCAGAGAAAATTCTTTCTATAATTTGAATTTTGCTAAATTTGCTGAAACTTGTTTTCTGTCCCAAGATATCATTGAAAATGTTCCATAAACATTTGAGAAGAATATATATTATTTTTTGTTGGGGTAGAACGTCCTGCATATTTCTGTTAAGTCCATTTGATCTATTGTTTCAATTTGGGCCATTGTTTTATTTGTTTATTTTTGTTTTCTGCTTGGATTATCTATTTGTGGTTGTAAGTGGAGTGCCAAAGTCTCCTGCTATTAATGTATTACTATCAATGTCTGACTTTATCTCTGACATTATTTGTTTTATTTACTTAGATGGTCTGTATTGGGTACATATATATTGATGATAGTTATTTCCTCTTATGGATTACCCCCTTGAACATAACGTAGTGTCCATCCTTGCCCCAAGATATCATTTTCAATTGGAAGTTTGTCTGATCCGATAATAATATCAGTCTCTGATTTCTTTTAATCGTTGTTACTTTGATATATTTTTCCATAGCCCTTTACATTCAACCTATGTTTATTGTTGGATCTGATACACATTTCTTGTAGGCATAATATCAGTGAGTCCTGTTTTGATCCATTCAGTCACTTTGATTGCTGAGTTCAGTCCATTCACATTTAGGGTGATGACTGAAATGTAGGCCTTTATTGCTGTCATTTGAGTATTTGTTTTATGTCTGTTGCATCACTTCCTGTTTGCTTTTTCCTTTGGATGATATTCAGTGTTTGTTCTATCATTTTTGTTTGCTTCCCAGCCATGTGTCTTGGTATATTTGGATTTTGTGACTATCCCATGAGTTAACTCTAACTGTCCTGATGTATGATTTTCTTTTAAGACCTAATGCAATGTCATATTTATATGTTTGTATAGGATACCTGTTATACTTTCCTCCTTTAGAATTTTATTTTTTACTACTGTTGGTTTCATCTTTGTTAGTTTTTGCTTTCCTGTTTATAACCATTCTTGGAATGATGCAAAAATCCAGTAACATTTTTTTCATTGTTGAAGACTTTTATTTCTCCATCATATTCAAATAATTTTGAAGGATAGACTATTCTTGGTTGATAGTTTTTGTCTTTTAGTATTTTTGAAGACATCATTCTTCTCTCTCCTGGGCTATAAGGTTTTTGTTGAGATGTCTGATGATATCTTTTGTAGGTTATTTATTTTTCTTTTCCCTAGCAACTTTGAGAAGTTGTTCTTTGTCATTAACTTTTGCTAATTTTACTACAATGTGTCTCAGTACAATTCTGTATACATTTATAAATTTTGGTGTTCTCTCTGTTTCTCGAAACTCTATGGTTACTCTTTGTGACAGATGTGGGAAATTCTCTATTACTTCTTTAAATAGGTTTTCTGCTCCTTTCTTCCTCTCCTTTCCTTCAGGATGTCTATGATCATTGAGTTTGTTCTTCTCATACTGTCTGATGTTTCTCATAAAGTTTCTTCATTTTTCCTCAATCTTTTTTTACCCCTTTTGTCAATGTCACCTCTGTTATTTTGTCTTCAATTTCTGATATCCACTCCTCTGCATGACTGAATCTGTTCATGGAGTGTTCCATGTTTACTTTCAATTCTTTGACAGTATCTTTCATTTCTAGCATTTCTGCTAGAATTTTATGTCCTCAATTTCTTTGGGCATGTGTTCCCTATGATCTGTTACTTCTTTTCTGAGGTCTTCCAATTACCTTTAGGTAATCATGTGCACCTCTTGCATCTCATTCAGCTTTTTCAAAACTCTGTTTTTTGAACTATTTGTCTGTTAGGCTGCCCTAGTCTATATCCATCAAGTTTTTCTCTGGTGAGTTCTTGCTCTTCCTCTTTGGGGGCCAATCGTGTTTTCTCTAGCAACATTGGTTTTAGCATAGCTTCCTTTCTGCCTTGAATTCAGTACTGTCACTCTCCTTTTCTTTTCCTTCAGATTTCTTCCTACTTTGTGCTGGGGCAGAGGGGTGTACTTTCTATCTCTCAGGTGTGGAGATGGCTGTGTATGTGCTTGTGGCTTCTGGGCATATTGAGCTGTGCAGGCTGAGGAATGCATAGACTTCACTTTCTCAGTGAGTGTAGAGAGAGGTACACAGATGTTGATGATCATCTATCTGTGGTGTCCAGGCAGGCTGCAGATTGCCCACACTGGAGCTCAGGAAATAGACTTTCCCCAGACAGGGGGAAATGGTATATACAACTGCCTGTGGTGTCCGGGCCATCTGTAAGCTGCCTACATTGCAGCTTAAGGACCTTCTCCTCAGGCAGGAGAGAGGAGCACAAGCTCCTGCAGTGTCCTGGCTGGCTGTGAGCCACCCCATGCCAGAGCTTGGGAAATGGACTTTGCCTCAGTGAGGGAGCAATGGTACAGTCACCTGTGGTACCCAGTGTCTGGGATGGCTGTGAAGCGTCTGTACCAGAGATTGGGGACTTTCCCCTCAGGCGGTATAGTGGCATACACGTCTGCAGTGTCCAGCCGGCTGTGGAGTGTGTGTGCCCAAGATCAGGACTTCCTCTCAGAAAGAGTACACAGATGCCTGTGGTGTCCCTGATGGCTATGAGCTGCTGAGAATCCAGGAGATGACCCTCCCCTCAGGAGTGGTGTGGGGTTAGTTGGGGAGGTACGAAAGTGCCTCTGGTCTCTGTGCTGTGCCTGAAGTCTCCCGCCAGCTGTGGTTACTTCTTACCTGTCAGGGTGGGGACCGTGCTCAGTCATTTCTCCCTAAGAGGGGGAACAGGAATGGAGTCTGCAGGGTCTCCAGGTCTCCACTCTGCCTGCATTTTGATAGGTCCATGTGCTGGCCGGCAGCTTCTTCCCAGAGTTGCCTCTTCTTCAATACAGGCTTTTTTTTTGTCAGTCAGGTGTGTAAAGTCTATAGGATCTGTTCAGAGGAAGTTTCATATATATATATGTAGATATGTTTTTTCCTAGAGAGGGTGAGACAAGGGTTCTCCTGCAACTTCTATCTTGGATTAGACATCTTTAGACGAACTTTTGAATGATTTGAAATGAAAAAAGATTGCTTCATCACCATAGTGGTATAAAATATTTTCTTTATTCTAAAAGAAATAGAAACATCTTACAAACTTATAATTTCCCAATAGACACAAGTATTAAAGATCTGTAGGTAATCTTAGAGAAAATAATTACCATTGAAGGCCAGCTCTCAACTTCATCAAACATTTTCTTTTAAATATAGTAAGTGGACACAACTTGGGATCAATCCCTACAGTTTACTAGTTCTGTGTCATTAATCAAATCCTTTATCTACTATCAACTTCCATTGCTTCCTATGAAAAATGGAGATAATATCTGTGACAATTACCTATTACTGTGAAACAAATCACCCTGATTATTTATCTTTGTTCAGAAATCTCTAATTTAGGGACAGTTGATTGCAGACATCTTGTTTCTGCTCCATGCAGGATCAGCTGGAGTGACAGAAAGTATGGGGTAAGATCCCAGCTAAGGGTTGTTGCATCACCTGGAGGCTCATATCTCATATCTGGCAGTTTCTGGCTGATGGTTAGAATCTTGGCTAGGAATTTAGGGTGAATACATGTGCTCTTCTCCACATGGGCCACTATGTGTGGCACTTGAATGCTGTTCTTCTGGCATGAAGACTATGTTCCAAGGACAAGCTTTTCCCTATGCTGAAGTTGGAAGCTGTATATGCTGACAAATCACCTTGAAAGTGATATTTGCAGCTTCTACTATAACCATGGAGGAAGGTAGGCTCTCTTCTCATTAGGAGCTACTTGCTAAGAAGAGCACATGACATAGAAGATGTTTCTGTGTCCATTCTGGGAATATACAATCTATCACAATAATAAAATCTACCAGTTAATATATTTATATTTTAATTTTTCCCTTCAGAAAAAAATATTTTGCGACACTTTGCTTCTAAAAAAATTCATAAGTTTTTATCAGTTTCTCAAAATAATAAGGACATTAAAACCAATTTGAATAATATTTAATTTCACATCTTTGTCCCTCAGATAATGGCTTCTTGGTTAAGAATGTACAGTGACTTTAGTGTATTATAAGACAGGGTATAAAGTGTCCATAAAGCACCTTTTTTGGTGCTGTTATCTTGAATTTTGAGAACATATTCTGAGTGAAATTTGCTGTGAGAACAGCTACCTCACTTTCATCAAAACAGCCTGCTTTATGAAAATATTTTTTACATTTAATATCTACTTGCTAAACACTTCTTTTTGAATATCCTTGAAGTAAGGGCATTAAACAAGAAATAGGGTACCTACTGTCTTGGATAAGTACTATTTTAGTATCATGTAAGTATTATTATTCAACTATATATGCAAGTGCCTCTAACCACTGGTTGGATAGCAGCTCTTTCAGCAAGTGAAAACCAAATCTAATGCATTTATCAAAAGAACCACATTTCCTGATTGGCAAGTTAGCAATTTTGAGCCCCAACATCCTCAATTCTTATCAAAAGAATTGCATAGAAGGCCAGTTGGGAGCAATAAATAGCTCTGGCAGAAACTTTCTCCAAATGTTTCTAAATGTCCCCAAATGTTCCCCAAATGTTGTAGAGAGCCCACAAAGAAAACTCCTTAGATGTTTGGCTTTCCCTCAGAAAGCTGTTATAATACTCAATGCCAAATATTCAAACAAAATAAGCCCACCCCTATTATTTATGATTCTACATTTTCAAAAATCCCAGATATTTAATATCACAAAGACTCATTTAAAATCTGTTTACCTACAAGCTTTATTTTGGCATTGATTTATTAAACAAAAAACTGAGAACGTCATTGAGAATAGTAGCAATGAATATAGCAAAATGAAGTGCATTATTGAACTGTCAGCAAAACTGCCAGGCATAGTTTCTAATATGTAAGGAAAAAGGAAAAAAATAATGTAGTAGAAAGAATTTTCATTAATTCCTTTCAACTGTTTCTTTCCTTGTTGCCAAACCACACTATCTAGAGGCAGTGTATTAGAGGAGGGTAAAGACTAAAGATCCACATCAGCAGCCAATACTTCACCCTCAGGTATTTTCTGCCCTCTTATCCTCAGTTACACTGTGTGTAGTAGACATCTTTGCAGCAATAAGATCATTGGTGAATTGTCTGTTGCTGTCAACAGGAATAGCCTTGGAGGTTATGTTGGACCCTAGAAATAAATTTTGACTTTGAAAAATGCATTTTGGACAAAAACAAAAAGTCAGTAATATTCTATGTGTCTTTGTTCAGTTTGTATAGCAGGGAAAACTTACTGGTGTAAACCACTAGGTTTCAGCAGTAAATTAATGAACCCTTTTGACTATCTTAAGTCACTAGATTAAAAACATCACTTAAATTAAAAGACACTTTATCTCGAGAGAAAATGACATAAAATAAAGTGCAGCATAAAGTAGACTTTAGTGCAATTTCTTTATCCTGTGATGTGATGCTTTCAAATCTATGACTATACCCCTGGTGCAAATTAAAGAGGTTAGATGATTGCTGAGAATGGGAGAGTATGGATAAATGTGACCTACTGATAATCCAAAATCACTTCTTATATTCCTGTCTTTGGAGAATAAATGGATGAATAGATTACTGTAAGGTCTCAGCTTGAGTCTGAATTAGGCAGAGAAGTGGTGATTTTGGCTTCCAGAATTTGATTCACAAGCAGAATGGGGATTTTGGAATTCCTCTGTTGGAAGGTGTACCAGTTATCTATCACTGTATAACTAACTATTACAAGAGGAATGGCTTAATAGAATACACGTTTGGGCACAAATTCTTTGGGTCTTTTTTTTTTTTCTTTCAGATATTCCTACAATATTATAATCAAAGTATCAATCAGGACTGTGGTTTCATCTGAAGCACCAACAGAGGAAAGATCTGGTTCTCAACTCAGTTCATCGAGGGCTATTAGATTGAGGATCTCAGTTCTTAACATGGTGTCACGCTGAGGGTTGTAGATCTTCACTGGATCTTGGCCAGAGGTCACCCCAAATTCTTCTATATGGGGATTTGTCACATGTCAAATTACCTCAAGCCAATGAAATATAGAATCTATTGACAAGGTGGAAGTCACAATATTTTGCAAACTCATCACAGAAGTTACATTCTAATACCTTTACTGTAGTCTAGTGATTATAAGCAAGCCATCATGTCTTGCCTTCGCTCAAGGGCATAGATGGGCAAGAATACCCATCTAGATATTCAAGATTACCCAGGAGGTATAGACTATTGGGAACTATTTAGTATCCATCTGCTTTGGGGTGACTAAGGACAGAGTCTGGGATGGGAGGAGAGCTGTGTGTCTTCCCTGGATAGTGTTTTCTTAACCTGTGCCCAAGTTTTGTGGTGAGACCCTCAGCAGGCTGAAACTGAAGGAATTGTTTTTGCTAAGAAGGATTTAGAGAAACTCAAGTGGTATGGCTTTCTCTCCTATACAAGAGCATTCAACAATGAATGGGGATAAAGAGTATACTTCTCTTTTTGTATGCAACACAGAACTGCTTTGTCTCACAGAACCCGTGTCCTTTGCAATAGGGCTCAGGTAGTGAAGCTTTGCTGCTTCAAGAATCTGAATAATGAAGAGTTCTGGGAGATTGTGTCCTTGAGTTTCAGTGCAATGATAAAAGGGAATGTTGAACATTACAGGAATGGATGACTCTTGTCTGCTTTAGCAGTTCTGTGCATACAGGATATATAATTATTTTAAGGAATGTATATGATTTGTTTAGCAGTTCCATATTCTTGCCTTCCTTTTTTCTTTGATGCAGTGATCAAGTTTGCTGCAGACTTTAAGAATTCCAATTTATACATAAAAATAATAAGAAAGACGAATGTAAGTCAATTCTCTACATTTCAGATCATAAGACTGGGAGTGGGGATGGCAGCTACTCTGATCACTAACCTGTATCCAGAGATAAGTTTGCACAGTGTTCGTGATATTTTCATATTATCATGCATGTATATATAAATATTTTAGCCTATTAACTGTTAATGTTGTGATCAATCAATTTTCTGATTATTAGAGTCTATGTATCCACATACTTATTAGATTACACAAAGAGGATGTAAGCATTGACATCTATCAATAAACAACAGGCTAGAGAAAAGGAGAACAAAGAAAAAGGAAGAGGAAGAAAAAGAGATGAGCAATATGAAAGTAGTATTTTTTTCTCTGACAATCCTTATCAGATCTCTTCTGAAAGACGTACTCCAAGGACCATTACAAAATGTTCATACATTTTGTTTCTTTTGAACAAAGTACCCCAATCACTTCATGGAAGGAAGGGAACAATGACAAGAGACTGAAATCTCAGCTCTGTTTGTTGAATTGGCCCCACTATTCTTTTTTATTTTATAAGTAGTTTCACAAGGAGTTTATGACGAAAACCCAGAGATTCCAGGATGGTATTCAGTACCACCTTATGTCTAATATTTATCAAAACAGGAGAGACTAAAGGATTAAAATGTCTAAACTTTATCACACATTTGTGTCTGCTGGCAAGGCTAGAGAACAGTTGTTAATATTGAAAATGAGATGAAAGATGTTCTAAATTTATCTTATCAGCACTGTCTTTCAACATAATGATAGTTACTTGACACTATCACATTGCTTTTCAGCCAGTTGAAACCAAGTCTGCAAAGACACAAATTCATTCAGAAGTCATGGCTCAGAAATAGAGAGGGATGCCAAATGAAACAGATAAGTATTCATTCACCTGGGAACCATATTTTGACTGCATTATGGTATAAGTTAAAAAAAAAAAAGCAATGTTCACATCAATTTAAAAATCATACTTAAAAGACCTCAGATGGAAACCATATATTTTTCCAATATCCATATATAAATTAATATGTACCATCTGGATTACATCTGGCAACATAAAAATGTTGTCTCATGAACACTAAAGGTGTAAGAACCATCAAGCAGATCCAAGTTGATGTGGCACATTTGTTCACAAAAAGAGGCATTTCTTTATGTGAGAAGATTTAACCTAGAAAGTAAATATAAATTTAAGAACTCAACGCACACAGTTTTATCAAAAATATAAGAGATAAATTACATTAATATTGATGAGATAACCAGACTGCATTCTATACTAGAAGGTTATAAAGAAGAAGAGCAAATTTTGAAAAACAAGTCTGCATAGTGATATTTTTATGAAAGATATTTCAACACTCATTTTAGAAATGTAATATTATACATAGAAATTATGATTCTCCTAAATAAGAAGAAGGTGTTGTTCTGTTTTTTGGGGTTTTTTTGTTTTGTTTCTTTTTAAGGAAAGGTGTAGGAGGAATGAGGGCAAGTAAGCAGGCAGGCAGGAAGAGAAAGGAGGAAGAAGCACCTTACTTATTTTTAATTTAATTGTTCATACTGGTTGTTTCCCCCAGGACCCAGAACTTGAACCCAGGGGTATATGGCTTGCTCCTTCAGAGGCTATTGCTCTAACCACTACTTCACAAGGGCATGCCAGAAAACTAAGTTTTATTCCTCAGTCTGTCTTTCTAGAGATCTGTGCTCATCATCTCACAAAATTTCAAAGTTCACGCATGCATAGTATATGCTGTCTATGGCATAGGAAGACTAAATTTCAGTCCCTACTTTTACACCCTAATAGCAAGGTTAAGAATATCAAATAGTATGCTGCTTATTCTTTATCATTGTCTGAGAACTATCTTTAATAAATACGCACTAAAATGAAAGCAAAATTATTTCCAAATTTTGAGTGCTCACATTTCTTTGGAGATATCTGGGCTAAAAAGCTAATATGAAAGACATATTATTCAGTATGAAAGACAAATAGATAAAATAAGAGAGAAACATTTCTATGATTTGATAGTTAAATAATCCTCAGTATTCCTGAAATTATGAATGAGAATATACTTACTAGATTACAGGTAGAAAACAACAAGTGTGATTATATTTATGACTAAGAATACTTATTTCATACATTGGAAAAGCAGGAGAAAAGCAATGAAATCAAGCAATGGAATATGTTTAGTGTTCTCAAGCTGAAGGCTGGAAGAAAATCTACTTGTTAGAACATGCCTTAGGATCTGCCCTGGGACCTGGTCCTGGTGACCAGCAGTGTATTGTGGGAAGGGAGGTTATGGTGGAGAGAACAAGAAGAGGAAGGATGCTGGGAGAGCTGACAACACAGCTCCTGGGCTTCTCTGAACCTATAAAGTCTAGTTATATTTCTGAGACACTCAACAGGGTGACCAGGCCAAATCAGGCTATTGGGTAGGGTTACAAACCACTCCTTTCCCTTTCTCTCTCCTCAGTATTTTTATGCATGTTAAATCAGCCAAGGTGAGATCTAGGGAAACACTCACTGGAAAATAAGTAAACATATATCATACAAGTTGCATGCCATACATTGCTATTTCCCGTTAAAGAGGAGGAATGGGGCTGGCCGCCAATGGAGTACCCCATTGTCGTGTGTTGCAACAGTTCAGCAGGAGAAGGACTAGCCAGTGATAGAACCCTGGACAACGTCTTCTGAGGGCTCACAGACACCTCGGAGCCAGCAGCACGATGGGGAAATGACAGCCCACCACAGCCCTGTAGACTCAGAAGCCCAGTTTTGGTCATATCTTGAGAACTGTCCTCTGAGGCAGGCTCACATTAACTAAATTCATGAACCTGCTAAGTATAATCCAAAGGGCATTTTATTTTCTACAGTGACTGAGAGGCTTTGCCTATCTGGACTCGTCTGCATTATCTCTCTGAGCTAAACTCCTCCCACCCTACCCATTGCTCACTTGGGCCACCCTGACTTTCATGATCTTCTTCAGACTCAAGACATGCTTCCTTCTTCCAGGGCTCTTTTTCTCACTGATCTTCCCAACTTGCTCCTTGGCTCCTATTAATCATTTCACACATGTCAGCTACTTTTACTTAGTTCCCTGCTTAAAATTTAATGTCTCACCACCTCCACCTCATCCCCTCTCTCCCCTTTTTATTATTTTTCTATAGCCCTTATTACTATCTGAGGCAATTTTATATTACTTACTTGCTTCTTTTTTGTTAGAATGTTAATTCTAGTCAATTCTAATTCTGTTTTTTTTACTAGAAGGTAAACGATGACAGCAAGGACTTTTATCTGTCTTAGTCATTGCAGTATCCTTGGAATCCCCAACAATGCCTGGAACATAGTAGGTACTCAATTAAATAAATATTTCACAAAGTCTGAAATAGGGACATTTCCCCAACAAAAACATACCAAAAAGCAAATCCTCTTCTTCCTCCTAACAATAGGGTTGAGGGGATGAAAGGCATTAATGATCTTCCTGTGTACAGGTATAGGTTTAAATTTTTTTGTGACTAAAAACAAAAACGCAAAAATTGCAATTCGTTTAATAACCAATGTACATAGAAAAATAAAATTATAATTATGTGCATTAAGATTCTTCAGAGAAAGAAAAACTAACATGAATATGTATCTGTGGAGTGTGTGTGTGGAGGGGGTTTGAGAGAGAGAGAGAGTATGGAAATTTGTTCACACAATTATGGAGGCCAAGAAGTCCTATGATGTGCTCTCTGCAAGCCGGAGAACCAGAAAAGCTGGTGATATTATTACATGTGAGTTTGAATGACTGAAAATGGGGTAGAGTGTTGGTATAAATCCAGGTCTCAATCTAGACTCAATCCAGGTATAAATCCAGATTTCAAAGTCTAAGAACCAGGATCACTACTGTCTGAGGACAGGAGAAGATGGATATCTCAGCTCCAGTAAAGAGACCACTTTTCCCTCTCCTTACTGTTTCATTTAATTCAGGTCCTCAACAGATTAGATGACACCTACCTGCACTGGGGCCATCTTCTTTACTCAGTCTATTGATTCAAACGCTACTGTCTTCCTGAGATACCCTCACAGACACATCAAGAAATAATATTTTATCATATATAAATTTCTTAGTTATTATCCCTTAAAATTAGACTGATAATTTTATCAGGCAAAATGACACATAAAATTAACTATCACACTATATAAAATAAACTATCACACTATATAAAATATGAATATAATAATGGGTTTTACATGATATTAGACATGATAAATATGATCCTGTATTACATACAAAATATAAATATCATACTTTTGTCCAACATGACTGCTGCATTTACTCACAGAGATAGTAGAGCTTGGTAAGAAAATTAAAAATCAAAGTTGTTTGAGAAGTATGCAACCAGACTAAGAAAACTGATTATACTTATAGTAGCAACTAAATCTCAAACCATAATCTTGGATATGCTCCTCAAAAATAAAAAGTAATTTTATTTAATTGCACTTAATTCCTAGTTTGAGTCTCATTCTTTCTGTAGCAGAATCATTTAATTTCTGACAATTCAGAGTAAAAATTATTCAATTCAGGGTAGACTCAGTCAATCTAGAATTATGCTTTTTTTTCTCCCTTTGCTTATTGCTAAATCTCAGGAAGTTTGCATAGTGACGTTGCACTGCGGGGAGAGCTATCTGTCCTTGGTCATCATTTTTCCATTGCTAGCAAATGCTATAACTGACACATTCCCACTTAAAATCCCTATATAGTTCATGGTAACATTACCTGCTTTTCCTTCATCCTGTCAGGGACTCTTCACATCTGTCATCATCTTTCAATTACCTCTGGGCTCCTGTGGAGGAAGGTTGAGAGGTACACAAGGAAAATTTGCATGTTCTCCCATGCTATTGCCGAGGTGTAGGAAACTTCCAAGGAGAGCCACAGTGGATAGGAGAAGTCTTTGAACTTCTCTGAGTAGATAGCTTTATTTTTTCTTGACTCTACCTCACCATTTCAGCATGGACTCATCACTTTGCAGAATCACAGAAGGAAAGTGGAGGCACAAGCTGACTTTTGTTTAGGACCCAAACCCACATAGTAACCAGTGATAATAATGGTCAACTGTCTAGCAAAATATCCTTCTCCTTTCATAGCATGGAGTTTGTTTCAGGGAGGAGACTACATAGGCAGGGGCTTTGTTTCTAAGTTCCCCTTGTAGATATGTAATGAGTTCTTGTCAAATGAATAAGAGTAGAAATGACATATGTCATTTCTATACCAGCGTTTATAAGAAGCAGGTGATTACTCAACACTTTTTATTTTTTTCTTTTTGCCTGCTGAATGCCAAAGTTCTAGGGATTGAAGAACCACAAGATGGAAGAGCCTGAGTACCTGAGTCACCACATGGAGAAAAATTGCTACCAACCAGATCAACATCCTTAGACTACTGCATAAAAATAAAATACTATTGTGTTAAACCTATAAAATTTGATTTTAGCAGCAAGTATTTTTTAACATCTAGAGTTCTGTAGGCCTCTTGAGCTAGATCTGGGGATGAAGGGTACACTCTTTCATATTGCACTCAGTACCATCTATCTGAGTCCTCTCGCACATGCTGTAACTTTGGTCATGGAGCCTTCACCTACTCTGAATTCACAGGAAAAAAATGTTCCTAAGTGACAATTACTCTTTTAGGAATATTACTTAGTGAAGAACAAGCACTATTCTAAGAAAAAAAAATCAATCTTTGCCTGGTGTTTCTAAAACATGCTTTGAAATATAAAGATGTTTATTTTCTGGAAAGTTTCTCTTTGCATTCTCACTATCATGATTCTTCTTAGCCCATGGATGCTTCTTGCTGAAGGGTGGTTAGAGAAGATAATTTTTAGTTAGGGTCATTTGGGAAGAGGTGACAAATCTCAACTGGGATAATCATTTCTTACTTCGGTAATTTATATCATGAACTCAAAAAGGACTTGGTGTGCAATCGTAATACATAAAGTCTAAGAACTGATATTTACTTTGCCCTAGAAGGTGCACAGAGGAACTTTGCCATCATCTGTCTTGGTGACTCTCCATCTGTACTTTTTTGCTGATCTTTTACACATTGTTTCTTTAGACATGTTTTGTGAAATCATATTATCTTTAATGTTGCTAGTTGGGAGTTACTTGCATCTTTAATATTGCTGTGTTTATCTGTTTTCCAAAGCTACATATTTATTTTATAAGCACATATCAGAGAACAATCAAATAGCTCTTCATTTTAAGATATGTGGAGCAACAATTCTCTCCCCTGCATTCATATACACTGTATTTTTTTTTCTATTGTGCTTTGGTAACCAAAATACAGCTTCCAAGATACAGCTGAATCTGTCTCCTATCCTGAACCCTAAATCAGTTCTTGAGATTTTAAGAAGTTCTTCCAGGTATGGATGGATTGAAAAGTTATGGATATATTAAAGGATTCCTTTTCATGAATGTTTAGCAATCACAGAAAAGTTCTCCTCCAATAGATCCTGATATCACATGTTGAGAACCCTGACTGTTACAAGTGTGATTGCTGTCGCTCAGTGTAAGGGTTCCACTAGGATAGTGAGAATTTGAAAGATGTTTATAATTGCTTTTATAGTTCAAATTGTACAGTTTAGAATAATGAGGTGTTCCTACATGTCCAGATTTTTCTTTACAGAGAAAAGTGTTCTATTGAGGGTTTATTCTACTAGATTCTTTTCCTTGTTCTGTCAACCAATGTCTTCCTATTCACTTTGGAGACAAGCACTATTTAAGATCAGTATTAGGAACTGTTCAAATGTCAGCACGAACAGCGGAAACTTAAATGATGTTGACCTTATGAAAGTGGGATATAGCTCTTTCTTCTAGAATTAGAAAGTATTGCCTCATGCATTCCTTATACTTCTCAGATAACGAAACTGAGACTCAGAAAGGTGAAACACTTGCCTAGGGTTTTCTTTGTACAGAGAACTGCATATGCAGAAATGAATTCTCATTATGAATGGAATAGGAAACAAGGAAACACTGTCAATAACAGGGACTGTGTTTGTAATATACAATACATACAGATATTTATGTGCATATGTGAATATATATATGAAGCAAGTGTGTATGTGTTTGTTTGTATAAAGAGAGAAAGGTAGAGTAAGATCACTACCCAACTAGTATATGAGTATGTATATGTGTATTCAAAAACAAATACACAGTTACTTCATAAGGAAAGAAACATGGAATACCATATTAAAATGCATAAACAGTATGCACAGTTCTCTACTTTTACTATGATGTTATAAGAGATCTTTGCAGTTAACCACTGTGTAAATTGAAAACAAGTAAATAAATGATGTCTGAATATGTACCCCAAAGCTTTTTGGATTTTTAAGAGAAAAGTTGTCATAACAATGAACCAAATTATAATAATAGCTCTTAATAAGCTGAGGAGTGTGATGTTCATTGATTTCTCATAACAAACTGATGACTATTAGTTTAAGGATTGCCATTTCAAAGACACAGAAACTGAGTCTCAGAGGGATCATTGGAGATTTTTATAACAAATGTATAGCTGATCAAATTTAGAATACGATTTTGTCTCACTCCAAAATCTCTCCTCTAACTAAAATGTTGTCTCCTTAACTATCCAAAGAAAAGAAAGTTTATCTTTTCTTCTTTTTATTTCAAATCTTCATCTTACTATAATGACTGCTGTGTTAATGCACTTTTCCCATGTTTATTAGGGGCCCTGTATACATTCAAGGAGTCACTGCCCCCTAGTGCATATCAAAGGCACAAAAATCAAGGAAGAATCTTAGGAACCAGAAGCTAAATGCCCAGACCAAAGGATTTTCCACTGAAGAAACTTGCAAGACACTGTAGTTCACAGAGATTAAAAATTTTGCCTCGACAATATCCTTACTAATCCCCAAACAGTCATAAAGTGAGAGAAGCTGGTCATCAATACCATATAGTGATAAATTGAAAATGATTTTTTGAAATATAGCTCATTGGTAATGCTATTATTGCTATCCCTTTGTTGTGCATTAGTGTGATATGCACAGCTATGTGAATGGTACTGGAATCTGAGGTAGAACTCACAGGTGAAACCTGGCTGAGCAGAATGAAAACTTCCCAGTATTGCTTTCATAGAGTCCTCTTGGAACTTTCTCAGGCAATGCCTCCAATTCTCAATCAGCATTTTGATGTTTTCTCTATAGAGGTACTTGGAAATGGAGAAGAAAACTAGGACCTGTGTCCTTTTCACTTAGTCTTAGGACACTTGTTTATAGCAGACTGGTTGAATGCCATGTCTTGCTCAAGAAAGGAAACACAGAGAAGAATCGGGAAAGGCTGCTACACTCACAGAGCTCATATCTAGTGGTCTTACGCTCATTTTCTTATCAACATTGCAGTAGTTGAATTGGCATCACCAAGGTGAAGTCATCATTATGAACTAGGGTACTAATTCTGTGACATAAATGACAGCATGGCAATTCTAGGACACAGAGAACTCATGGACTCAAACAAAATAAACTTCCTAGCCCCAGTACACTGACATATCAAAAATAGCCACCAATGGCTAATGGCATATTTTATGACAAACATTAAACCACCTTCTAGTTGCTAGTGTAGTCTGGAGGATAAAGTTCAAGGGCAGATTTTAACATTATTACGTATTTGTACAGAGACTATTTCAGACTGGTAAATATTCTCAGACTTAATTTGATCTCTTCATTAGCCATCAGCTTTCATTATGTATCCAAACTCTTTGTATGATGCTTTTCATGCAAATACCCTTGTTAGAAAATGAGTATGACTTCAAGAATTGATCTTTCCTTCTCTGCCTGTAGCCTATAGCTTTGACTTCAGCCAGCACACACTCTTCTCCACCCACATGTCACATCCCCCCATCACCAGGAAATAGAATCTCTGAGTGCATAAATGTCAAAACAATGTGCTAATGTGGAATCCAGCCACCCAAGTTTGCTCTGAGCACAGCTATTGCGAAATCCAATCTATTTTATCACTTCGTCTTCGTGCTGGATTTAGCAGCTTCATAATTCCACACCTCTGTCAACGAGACCCTCATTATGCAGGCTTCTAAACATTTTACTTGGGGAAAGAATAAACAACATATTTAGTACTAATGAGGTGAGATACTGCTTTTTTATTTGCATTACTGTTTAATGATTGTGATATCTCCAGCACTTTGAGCTCTGGGAGCTTGTTTTGATTGATGCAGTTTTTCAGGGAGCAGCTCTTTCAGACAAAAAGCTACTTGCCTAGTGCAGTGTGTCACGTGTTCAAATGTGTGGCTTCAGAATGATAGCAAAACGGGGCATCCACCTTCCGCTCCTTCCAACCACCATGGTAGCTACATAGGTAGTAATGCTGCTCATTTTGTTTATGTTTCAGCGTAAAGGTTTCAGACGGACTGTTCACCAACCAGAGAAATTTAATCATAACATTTTTTTCTGCTATTTGTCTTTTCTTTTTGCTGTACAATGACTGCAAAATGCCAACAATTTTAAATGTTTTCTCTCTTCCTAATTCATCCTAATTTTCCCTGCCTCAGAGATCATTTGCTTAAGCAAACATCATTTGGTGCCATCTTGCAAAATAAATTTAAATACTCCATACTCACTCCAAACTATGCATGACAGATAGCAGCAACTTTGTTCTCTAAATGGGAAGAGTTTGGCAGCAAGAGAATAATTACAAATTTACTTCACAACAAGTCAAATGCAAAGGCAAAATGAAAAGATGAGAGTCTTGGTGGCCAGAAGGTGTTAGGTTTGAATCCCAGCTGTGCTATGTAGTAGATCAGTAAGTTTACACTAGTTCTTAAACACTGGTTCTTTATCAATAAATGGGGATTTTAAATATTAACCTCATAGAATCCTAAGGATTGAATTCAATTATACAGATGATTTGACCTGATGCATATCAGGCACTACCATATTTGCTCTTATATTACTAAAACACTCACAACAGAAGAATGTAGATTCATAGATAATTTTCCTATGTGAAAAAATAGAAGTTGGGCTCATGCTGCTAGAAATGCTGAGAAAAGCAGCTTTTCCTATTCTTCATCTTTGATTCCTGATCTTTGGAAACAAAGGCAACTCTCCATTCATACCAAACCATATTGCTAGTGGAGGGTGGAGGATAAAGTTCAAGGGCAGATTTTTGTCATTATTACACATTTGTAATGAGACTATTCCAGACAGGTAAACATTCTCAGGCTTAATTTGATACCTTTACTAACCATCAGCTTTAATTATGTATCTAGACTATTTACATGATGCTTTTCATGCAAATATCCTTGTTAGAAAATGAGTATGACTTCAAGAATTAATCTAGTTTCCTTCTCTGCCTGTAGCCTATAGCTTGACTTCAGCCAGCACATACTCTGCTGCACCCACCCGTCACATTCTCTCATCACCATGAAATAGAATCTAAGGGATAATAAAGAGTTTCTAAATTATCCCCCTCTCAGTAAAAAAAAGATCGATTCTCTTATGCGAGAGAATCCTCCCATGAGCTAGACTATTGGTGTTCTGAAATACAGTGAAATTTAACCCCAAATCCCACTGGAAGCCACACCAGCATAGCAGGTATTCTTATCCAAAGGAAGAAGTGAGAAAGGTCTAGAACCCATAGCAACAACAAAAATGCCTGTCAATAGATGGCCGGATAAAGAAGCTGTGGTATATATGCTCAGTGAAAACTATGCAGCTCTTTAAAAAGATGCAGTTGTGCCTTTGCAACAATCTGGATGTAACTGGATGGGATCATGTTAAGCAAACTAAGAAAGAAAAAGAGAAATACAGCATGGTTTCACTCATATGTGGAATACAAAAAAAAAACAAAAAACAAAGAACCTGAACAGACAAACTTCAATAAAATGAACAGATGTAAGACCGTGCTTACCAGGGAGGTGGGAGAGAAAAAGGAAGGAAGAAGAGAAGAAAATGGCAGTAAAGACACTAGACTCTGGTAGTGGGTGCAATGTGAACTACTCAATGACTGAGATACAATTTCAACATTCTAAAATGCATGCAGCAATGTAAATAAAATAAATAATATAATTATTAATTATTATCAAAAAAATAAACGTCTTGAATCAAGTCAGAAATTTCATTCAACAGAACCTTTTCTGCCAATATTCACAATGCTAAATATGGAGTCTGGAGCCCTAACAGCAAATCCTGATATCAATATTCACCTGTCTATAAAAGAGAGCTCTAACTTGTTTATGTCCAACAACTCTTGGAAGACTCACGTGGGATAATGTAATAAAGACTGCTTTGCAAATTCTAAAATAATTTCTACATGCCGGGTACTTAGTCTAGCTGAGGTGGAGAAATATTATTCAATTAGGATTAAATATAAACTTATTAATGGTTTTACGTGATTAAAATAAGTTAATTTAGCTCACACATGAGTTTTAGGAGTAGTAAATTTTTTTCCTTTCCAAAATGCCTGGAGTGAGATGTCCTATTAATGTTGTTAGGCCATTTCATTGCAGAAGACATAACCTTGAGAGCAGCTCTCACGTATCTGCTGATTGCTTTAGTCACATTTATCTAGGATATCTGTATGGTCCATGAGAGGATGAAAGAGAGAAACCAGGATTCCAGAGTGAGTAAAGGAAAGCTTCACAATGAGTGAGCAAAGTTTCTTACATTTTAAAAAAATTCTCTAAGAATGAGACTTGGTGAATTTGACCTCAGAATAAAATATCAGAATTCTTTCTTTAGGGAAAAAAAAGCATCAGCCATGAGTACCTAAAGCAAATAATTCATATTTTCATTTAGCACCCAGAATCATTTTTTTCTACTTATTTGTGAGAGAATCTTTTCTGTGTAATGCTGTGAAAAAAAAAAAAAAAAAAGAAAACAGTAATAGAGTTAAACCATGACTCTTATGCTTTTCTTGCTCAACTCTTGCACATCATATCTTTTCTTCACATTTGTCTAAGTAATCATGTGAGTCACAGTAAAATAGCATGAAGTATAGTGTAATTTCATTTTTCACTTAGAATTGGAAAGCATTATTTTGAAGTCTAACCAGGACAAGAATGTCTTACCAAAAAGGTGTATTGATTGGGGCTGGTTTGAAAATTTCTCAAACATAGTTTGGGTTAATTCTCTAATGTTAATGGTGACATCATTTTTCACGAGTGGCCAGTGAATGCCATCTATGTCCTTGGGTCTGGGGTAATGACAGGCTGTGAATCAAACTTGGTGCTGCTTTTGCACACATATTGCCCTGGTGAGTCTGTGACCTGGCTTAGACTATCATAGCCCTACTATGTTGTGTGAAGGGAAAGCAGAAAGTGCAAACCTAAAGAACTGAGGACAAGTGGGAAAGAATGTTTATAGAAAGACTGGAACAGAGTGAGAGAGAAGAAACAGGAGAGGTTTGAGACCTCTCAAAACTCTGACTGAAAAAGAAGTTAGATGTCACTTTCCATAAATGACTGTTTATAGGTGAGTTCTAAATTTTCATAGCCCCAAGGAAATGTCAAGCTTAATGTTTCATATTAAAAATACAGTGAATTGCTACATTAAAATACAGATTGGCTGGAGTGAAGTTGTGAGACTGTGTTTGTATACTTTTATAATGCTTTGGTACATGGCAATCATAGTATGCAATGAAAATGAGGTAAAACAAACCTTCCATAAAAGAAGAATGAAATAAAAATTTTGGTACTAAAACCTATAATTATCAAGGATAAAGTAGGTATTTGACTCTGGACACTATGGAAAATTATTTTCATTTGTACTTTGTTTAAATACATGCATTGCGGCTGCAATTTATTGTTATTATAACCAACATGATTAGCTATATGGTAGAAATATTGGTTGAAGCACAGTAACTTGAATCTTTTCCAAGTCAATGGTAATGAATTGCCAATTCTTAAATAAAGTGCAAGAATTAGTTGAAAGAGATTACTTGTGAGTCATCTGAATGTTACTATTAGAAGCACATCCTGGAAATTCACTTATTTTATGTAATTCATCTCTTCCCCTCACAACACATTAATAAGTAACAGAGACAGAATTTGAGTCCTTTAAATAAAATATCGTGTGTGTACCTACAAAGGCATGGAAAAGGCATGGAAATCAACCTTTCTGAAAATTAATTCCTTTCAACCCCTCTAGCTTTCATGCATTGCCCTTTTATAAGACATCTTTCTGCCCCTGCCGGAGGCAGGGTCACAGGGAGATGGTGACATTCTCATGCTGAGAATAGCAGCACTGCTGTTGGGCAGTACATTTTTCATCTCATACATGAATCTTGACAAATGTAGCTACTTATTGGTCTAGTGTCTCTTGATTCTCAACCTGCTGCCCATTTCTTTTGATGTCTATAGTTATTATTTTTACCAGCAGTACCCATTAAGACATTCTTAAATATGCCCAAATTTGAACTCAAGTCTGACATACAAGTTTTTATCCATCTTATTTTCTCTGTGATTCTCTGGATACCTGAACATAAATTGTCAAATTTTGTTTTGGAGGCTGGGGGAATGGAATAAATATGGTGAGAAGCTCATACAAAAATTACAGGCTCCTACAGAATTTAATACAGAATCTGTTTTTATAGATAAATAGAACCACGTACTATAAATGCTGAAGAAAGTAAAGAAATGATAAGAATCAGTAATCATCTTTCAAATATACTAAATGCACCATGGATGCATTTCCACAAGTCATTGTGATATTATTAAATGGAGAGAGTAGTGCAGTTTGGTTCAGTTTAAAAAATATCAATTTGCCCACAGTCACACAAGTCTACATAGCAAACCATGAGAGAGGAAAAGAAAAAAAAACAGAAAAGAACTTTTGTTGTCCTAACTTCAGTGGACAAGGGTGTCAGATAGTGGATCTCTAGGAATTCCATCTTCTCATAACTTCCTGAGTCAAGTATCAGTGCTATTCACAGGTGTCTTCCATTAATAGTCATGGAAGAAAATATTTACAGTGACCATCCATTTCATGTAAACTTTGGAGGTTAGGAAAAGTGTCTACACAGAAAGTATTTAAAAAAGATATATATGGATCTCTGCTTGATTTTTATTTTATTAATGTACATCAGTAGACTCAGCTCTAGTTTGACTTTGAAGAATTCACATTAAATGCACTAGGTAATAAACATACATCATTCTATGCTGTTTCTTTATTCCTGTTGGCCCATCCATCTCCCAAGTTATTCTAATCCTCTCCTGTTGTGTGAAAAGGGGTAAAGAGGATTATTAGCCATGGATCTGTTGTCTTAACTGACTAGAGTTGGGGCTTAAGCGGAAATGAAGTGTTCTTACTTGAGACAATATGAGTTTCTAAGAGTCAGTCATAACAAGATCCACTATAAAGTGTCAATATTTAAATATTAGCATGACAAAGTCCAAATGCTAGCAGACACAAGGGAAATAAAAATCAGTTTGTTGTTATTGAACGAAGAGTGTAACAGGTGAAGCAGGCTCATATCATGAGTAGGACAGTAGTAAATATGGATGGTTCCTAAGAAAGTGACTCTTCCACATGTAGATATTAATAATTTATCTTGAGATACAATAGAGTGGACTTCAAAATGCTACAATAGTTAAGATAAATTGACCATATCTACTGGGCATATACTAATATTCTGATATCACTTAACAGTTTAAACAATAGTTATTATCTCTTCAAATCATTAAGTTGTGTTTTTAATATATAAACAATGCAGTGAGAAATCAGAACTAAAAATTTTTTTGAAATAAATTAGCATGGCTTTGATTGACATTAAATCAAGCAGCACAAACACAGTTTTAAGAACATCTATGAAAATCTGATTTCTGGGCTATATGAGATAAATGGAGAGGTGGGTTGTTATTATTTGTTTGTTTTGTTTTGGGTGTTAAATATCACACTGCCTGGATTTCATTCAGACTAATTTAATGAAATATTTTAAAATGGTATCAAGCGTGAATATTTGTTTAAAAGCATTGTAGGTGATTCAAATGTGGAGGCAAAGTTGTCAATAACTAGTGTAATTCTACCAGTCCTGGAAGTCAAGTTTAGTCTTATAGGGCTAGTCAAGAAAAGCCATTGACTGAAATATTAAGTACAAAATAAGAAACGAGGAAAGGATAGTTACTATTCTTTAGAAATTATCCATCATCATGTTAATTCATTCATTCAACACGCATTTATTAAATGGCTATTCTGTGCCAAGCACAGGTACCAAGGATATGAACAAACATCATAAGCATGAGCACGGTTTGTCCTGTTTTTTAATAGAACTCCAAACCCACCACACCCATGGGTTAATAAAAGGAATTAGGAGAAGTTCAAGGCCATTTCAGGAATTTGTCTGAAACTCTCCTTTCCACTATATCTTTCATAGACTTTCTCCACTTGGCTTGAGATCTTCTACACTGCAATTCTAATTCTGCCTGTGGACCTTTTAACTTGGTATTTATAAATGATGCCTTCACCATTTTAAGATTTCTTTGTACCTTTGGTCTTTACAGCACTCTCTGATTCTTTATGCTCCAGACAGCCTTATAGAGAATTTTCTTTTCTTGATAGCTCTAGTTCACTAGCGAAATGAGAGAAATATTTTGATACACAATGAGAGTTAAGAATCATAGCTTTAAAAGAATATATGAAGATTGAAAGAAGCCTGTATTTAGTAACTTCATTTAAAGCTACTATTTACGCCTTCTCTTTACAGCCTACTGGTAACTCATGATATGAATTCTATTGATCCTTCATAGAGAAGAGTAAGAAAAGAAAACTCACTCAAAAGATATCAATTTTGCAAGGCCCCTTCAATTTGGGTCAGTACCTAATATTTCCTTTAGGCAATATTTTACCCACGGGTTTTTATATTTTAGTGACATGCTTTTCACTGAATTATTTTAAAAGAGAGTTTATTCTGCAAGATCATAACGATAGCTCTCCTTTCAAAACTGTTATTCTTCCCAAACTTACATGGCTTTTCAAAAGAAAAAGAAAACAAGGTAACATCAAAAACAGATCAAGCCACAATCAATAATGGATCAGCACTTTCTGTCTGAAAAGAAGAATAAGTGTCATCTACCTCTACAGATTAACAGGTACCCTTTAATTTATTTTGAAAACCTGGTGACTAGTTGTATAACTCTATCCCATCTCCCTAAAAGTATTTGTGTTCCCTGTGGACACAGTATGGGGTTTCTCAATCTTTCTAACATCTCTCTTTAATTACACAGCAGGCCATTGTGTATTTCACTCTCATACACAGGCTCCCCAGCTAGCAGTTACCATTGTGCTAAACACAGTATGTGGCCTCTCCATTTTTGCAAAATAGCTTTCTCATAGAAATTTCATCCATAGACTAATGGTTTCACTACAGATTGTCTTCCCCAAGTGGAAATACCACATTTTTGCTATTAGACTTTTTTCTTCTTCTCTTTACCTAAGTCGCAATCCCTTCCTAAGCAGAGAAATCTACGAAGAAAAAAATCAAATACATTTTTGCACCAATGCTATCTTTTTTAAAGAAAATCCTTAAGATGTGTTAATCCTTTATTGATCTAAAATCCTATCTCATTTCTTTTTATTTTGACGTGAAATTTTTATATTTTATTCCTTTAAAGACACTTTTTTCTTTAAAAAATAGAAAGTCTTGTAGGATTTTACTAATTCTCACATGGCTTTATATTCAGATGTATTCATGTTTAGAATCAAGTCTGAGTAAGTATTTTTATCCTGAAAGGATAAAAAGGAAGCACTTCTAAAAAGCAACAGACTAATTTGTCTACAAATTTATTTCCACTTTTTTACTCAAATCAACAATGCACAGGACCCCAATTTATTAGCAGGAGAGTATTGTCATCAGAATAATAAACACCAATAATGCTCCTTGTTGTTTTAATTCATTGCTTTCTTCATTAATCATCAGCTATTATAAGGCATTGTGCTACAATTGCCTATAGACAATACAAATATGAGTAGGACATATTGATGTTCTCAGAAATCTTAGAATTTAAAAATATGAAAGGGATGGAAAAACAAAATAAAATAATTCCATCAGAATTGGATGAGTCCCACAAGGGACATACAAAGTTTTATGGAGATTCATAGAAAAAGAATAAATACATTTCATTTCCACAGATAGACTAGGGAAGTCTCTATTTTTCACTCTTTTAAGATTATCAACACCACCATCCTTCAGGAATGTGTGAACAAAACTATTTACGAAGTATTTCTTTTAAGTGTTTTCTTTAAGAATGATCCCTTAGGTATGTAATTCATGCATGTTTCACAACAATCCAAAAAACATTACTTTCCCTCATAAAACATAGTTGCCTCTGTACATCTCCTCAGGTCCCTGAAGGTAGGGCTTGGAGAACTGAAGGTAATGTGTCCCTACTGTCACAGATACGCTGCCTTCAGGTAGCATGACTGAGTGTCAGACTATTAGCAATGTGCCATTAATGCTTATCGACCAGAGAAACAGGCTACATTACACTTTTCAAAATTGAATTGTAGCTTTATTTAAAATTTTTTCCCCACTTCTATTTAATGCACTCACTTCCACCAACTTGTCTCAGAAACCTTGGAGCATAACCTACAGAAATATACTTTAGATGCCTCAAATTCAAAATATGATGACTTATTATATACTTCTTTTGCTTCTAACGATAAAAAGATATTACTAATCATAATAAAAATAACTCACTATGTTTGCTTACATATTTTATTTTAAAATCAACTTCTGCCTTTATTTTCTAATTTATTCCTTGTAATGACTCTGCAAATCATTTATACAGGTATCATTGCTCATGTTTTATAGGTGGCGAAGAGGCTAAAAGAGGTGATGTCATTTATCAAGAGTCGCACAATAATCAAGAACCATTGCCATGATTCAAACAGCAAGTCTGACTCTGAAATTCACTGCTCTGTACACAGTCATGGTGCACGTTAGGGCATCCATTTTGTACTGAGGGAGATAATTGAAGACTTTTCTAATGTCTGAAGCATCAATCCCAAAAGACATTTATTTTGCCACCAGAGTTGACTGGTCCTGGTTCTAGTACCAAAAATTTAAAAGCTTTCTGATAGCTGATACTTTTCCCTTTCTCTGTTAAACCTAAGTCTACTGTTTATCATTCAGAGTGCATTAAACAAGGAAAAGAAGCGCGGTTTCGGGGGTGAGGGGGACGACACAGGAAATCATCATTTGAAATTCAAGACCAAAGCTTGATTGTGCCCAGTTAAGGATGCCAAGCAGTATCTGCTGATACTGTAGCTGCCATTCAGTAGATTTCTCAGGCTCCCTCTCCAGCAGCAAAAAACAAAGTCTATAAGCTTAGCCAAAGCAGGACCAATGATGATATGGAGTGACAGAGCTTTCATTGCACGGCAAACAGTTTAGCTGTTATTGCATTGGACTCCCAAAAGATGCATATGGAACACTCAGTCAATGAATGAAGCATGTGTGATCTTCAGGGAGAGGCGGCCAAAGTGCTAAAGTGCATGGATTTTAGATAAGTCAGTGTGAACATGTGGCACTGTGTGAATAAAATGTGATAGTGCCTATCAGAATGAGCTTGCCTCATATTCTTACTTGACACATTAAGCAAAGCTTTCAGTTCTGGGTGTACGGATGGTGGAATTTTGTTCACAATTGTTTTGTGATAGCTGTTTTGGGACTTTAAAATCAAAGACTCTTTATCTTCCCAATAAGTAAAGACTTAAAAAGGAAGCACCATGCGCTCATAGTGTACTCTATACCTACAGGGCACAGAGAAATGATTTGTGCTCATCTTTCTCCTAAATAGTTCAACCTATTGAATATTCCAGCAAACATTATATGATGCATAGGGAACTTGTTCTTTCCACTGTTTGGCCAAAAACACTGGATCAATAATTGCATATTTCAGTTGCAATGCTACTTAAATTAGAAATATTTTGATCAGATGAAAAAAGGGAATAATTATGTGCAAGTGCACGTGTCCTCCAAGATATTTATTTATTGAGACTGGGTTAGACAAACACAGTATGACCTATGCTTTTATTTGTTTTGTTGCATATTATTTTAAACCTCTCATTCATGTCAGAATAATTCTTCACTATATTATTCATGGGTCATTTTAAGGTCAGGGTGTTTTAGATTGGGTTACTCAGAAACCAAGACTAGAAACAAGGCAGAAGAGCTCTATTGGGAAATGTAATCCAGGGAGTAAAAATGATATGTAAGAGTAAAGCAGCGGACAAGGGAGAACCAATACAAAGATGTCTCCCTGAATTGGCTGTTGCTAGGAAATTATGGTTCAACTGATAATTCGATCCCATAAGACCTGTTGAAGAACCTTATGAAAGTACATTTTACAACTCTCTTTAGGATAAGAAAGGAAGGAGTGTCTGTCCATGTGCTCCTATCTTCCATCAGACAAAAGTCTGTCCTTCAGGATACCTCCAGATTACATGTGAATGAGCAGACAGAGAACTGGCAGAGCTAGCAGCTGCAGTAACAAAATCCTTCATCTGAGCTCAGATGAAGACATACCCACCAGGATATGTCTGCACAAACCTGACTTGAGCCAAATCAAAACTGCTTGTTCCTGTGGTTGCAATTAAAAGAAAATATCTGAGGTGTCTGATACATTAATGAATAATTTATGAATAAGAAGCTTTCCAAAGGTTCATTTTAAATCTGTTGAGTGATTGTCATATTCCTCACACAAACTTATCTCAATTCATATATATATATATGCATCTCTTTCTTAATGAATTTTATTATTTGTTTACACATCTTTTGTTTTCAATATCTTATATTTTAGGTTATTGAAACAAAATCTCAGACTGTCTATTTCACAGCACACACACCACCAGAGGTCTACCCTTTACCACCATCTTGTTCAACTTTCCTTCCCTCCCTCCTCCCTCCTAGGCATTTGGAAACCACTCCGTGTCCTGTAAATTTTGTTGGGGTTTGTCTATCAATTTTTTTATCTGTTCATTTGTTTATTATATTCCACATAAGAGTAAAACCATCCTGCATTCATCTTTTTTTTTCTGGCTTATTTCACGTAACATGATCACCTCCAGTTCTTTTCAGGTTGTTGCAAAGTGTACATTTTCATGTTGCTGTTTCTTTTTTAATATATACTTATCTTTCTATATACAAATATAAAAGAAATTCCCAGGGTAATCTATGTAAGTTTACCCATGCCAATCCAGGCTGTGCCTAGACATGCTATTTGACATCTAGCAGCTTGTAGGAAAATGGCTGCCAATAGTTTCAGCAAAATCAGGCTGATCTCTAAAGTTCATTCTCACTGGAGTGTTAGTGACTGATATCAGATCAATATGATGGTGGAAAAAGAAGAAAAACATTAACGTATTGAGGGCACGGTAATAATTGGCGATGGTGAAATTTCCTAAATTGCTTTGAACAATCTGACTGCTTTATAGATTTCTTTCCCTTCATATCATTTCATCACATACACTGTTTTTTATATTTTTACACTCTAATCACAGCCTACAAAATACATTAAAAAAGTCTGGCATAGGGTTTCCATTCAAGAGCATTTGAATCAACAATAAACTCTTTATTTCACATTCATTAATTTTCAGTCATTATCTGAATAAGGGAAAATTGTGGTAATGCCTAGATGTTCTTCATTCTGATCACATATTTAAATCAAGTTGCTTAAAACTAGGAGATACATCTATTTTTATTTTGGTCAAATTTTACTCTTTAATTTCGTGTTTTCCTTGGGTGTGTGGTGTGTGTGTGTGATGGTGAGAATCTGGAAGAAATATCTACTTTTAAGTCCTCTAAAATTTAAGAGGAGGTGATTTTCTAAAAAAATGTATCCACAGTTACTTAAAGAGGGAAGAATATCCCTTTGGTATTTTACTCTATAATTAATTCTTAGATTATGAAAAAGCAGGTAATAAAACTAAAAAGTTAGTGAAATGTGATGACAATGAAAATTGTGAAGGAACTCCAAAAGTCCATCTCTCCTTAAAGGCAATGAAAAATCTGGCTCAAAAGTAACTTTTTGGAATTCTGAAAACTAACTAAAGCCTCTTGAAAACAGTATCAGGAATAAAACAGTTGAATCTTGTTAAGAAAATCATGATTTGTGGCATTTTTACCTTACCATGGCGCCATTGCTGACTTCCCATGTAGTGATGGTTTTGAAGAAAACTTTTAGCCTGCATTTATGGCTCCATGAGAAACCAGTTCAAAGGAGTTTTCTTTATCTCACACAAATCAGAACACTCAATCCTGTGTTTTATCCAAACAAAATTATACACACCTGTTTAGTTGCTGCTTTCTACAGCAATGGATAAGAATTGGGGCAAACAACAGACTAACCAAAATTTGTGAAGAAAGGTTAAGGAATGAGAAATTGGGGAATAAGAATATTAAATGTACTGATGAAATTTCTGGGAATCTAGATGTCTCTGTATATGCCCAGTACTGTGGGCATTCTCAGAAAACAAGCAAGTGAGAGACCTAAGCTTTTACCCTTTGCACAAACTTTGCAAAAACTGGAAAATTTTCTTTGGTTTCCAGCTATTAAATGTGATGTCTGTACAATTACTATTGAACCATCAAGCTAACAACATAGAGACTTCAGTCACCCCACACAACAGACTATAGACATTACAAAATTAGTTCAGAAAAATCAGTAAACAAGTATATGACAACTATAACAATCATAAGAAACAAATCCTGGGGAACAGGTAAAATTAGTTTTTCAGAGTTGGTTCATTCTAATTTTTTAAATTTCCAGTTTTCAACAAAGACGTATAAAGTATGAAAACAAGAAAGCATGACCTACAGATAGAGAAAAAAGCAACTGATAAGAATTTTCTGAGGAAGTGAACATTTCACTTACTAGACAGTGACTTTAAATCATATATTTTAAATAAGTTTAATGGGATAAAAGAAATCATGCCCCAAAACTAAAGGAAACTCTAACAATATGTCACTCAATAGAGTATGGTAGTAAAGACATAAAATTACTGAAAGGAATCAACCAAGAATTCTAGATTTGAAAAGTATGATAACTGAAGTGAGAAATTCACCAAAGTGGCATTGTTGAGCAGGAAGAAGAATCAATGGACAAGAAGTTAGATCAAATGAAATTATTCAGTCTGAGAAGCAGAGAGAAAGAAAAATGAGCAACACCTAAATAGATCGGCGGAATACTATAATGGGTACTAGTATAAGCAAAATGAGAATTGTAAAAAGAAAGAAGAATGAGAAAGGGCATATATAACATTTAAAAAAATGATCACCAAACCTTCAAATTTGAAGAAAAATACTAATATATACATTCAAGAAGCTTTGCAAACTTCAAGTAGAATAAACTAAAAGAGATACATGCTAGACACATTATATATAATCAAACTATTAAAAGTCAGACAATACATGAAAGCAGTAAGAGAAAAGCAGCTTATAACTTAAAAAAGATCTTCCATACAAAGAGTCAATGATTGCCCAACAGAATCATTAGAGGTTAGAAGGATTTAAGATGACATATTAAAATGCTAAAAGAAGGAAACTGGTTGCTAACAAAATTTTGTATCTGACAAAACTATCTTCAAAAATAAAAGAAAATTAAGCCATTCCCCATTAAGCGAAATTGTATGTTTATTGTAATTAGATCTGATCTACAGGAAATACTAGAAAAAGTTTTCTTTTCCCTTCTCTTGCTTGAAACAAAGGAGAGTTTTCTATTTATTGTGGGGACTTGGTAATTCTCCCAGAGGTTACTGCCTAAGCAGATCACAGGTATATTTTGGGACCTCTCAGTTTCTAGTAATACTAGAGAATCTTCTGCAGATTTTTGGGCTTGAAGTCACCAAGATGTTGATACAGGGTATTCCTAACTTACAAGAGAAACTACTATAAATTATCAAGAAATGGGTCACTCTGAAGCACGCTCAACACCTCAGAGATCAATACAGACTTTATAAGAAGGGAAGACAAGAAGATCCACACATTGATGTGATAAATATAAGTTGAGATGTCAGCCTGGGCATCTGAGAGATGGTAAGGATGCCAGCCAAATCACAGACTCTGGGGAAACAGAGACAATGTAGTACCACATGCCATTGATCCACATGAAGTCCAAAGTTGAGAGCTGAAGTGCTCAACACAGGCCAGGAACCCAGAAAGAAGGACAATAGAAAACACAATCTAGATTAAACTACTTCACCTCTAATCCTTGGGATCTGTGCTTGTGTCATTTTGTGTACTAAAAGGACAGTTTGCTAAGTTTCATATCTGCGATCCCGAAGAACTAGGAGAACTGCAGGACCTGAACTAGGCCTCCCCCAACATGTCCACAATAGCAGCTGGTCATTTTTTAATTTTACCTACCCCACTGACACAGTAGCAGTTCCTCACTTGCCTGAGGCAACTATAGCAGCCAGCAGTAATGGAAAAAATAAATATAGCCACGACATCACCTGTTATAAAAATAAAAGACAAGTAGCTCAGTTATAAGTTACTGGTGCATTTTTTTAGACCAAGGATAACTTAAAAGGTGGTAAAAAATAGCCATGTAGGCCCAGAAAAAATATAACATCAGGTAACTTGAGACTTCAAGGTAAAATGACATCACAGAGAGAATAATAACTCTCAGGAAATTAAAATCAAAGACATGTCAGATTGGATATAATGCATAGAGAATTCAAAATAGTTATGAAGAAAAGCAAAGAGATACAAGAAAACTTAACAAAAGCAACTCAATGAGCTCATGAATAAAATTACTGAAAAAAAGTGAAAAACAAGAAATAACAGATATGAAGAATTCAATAAACAAGACAGAATGTTATGGAAAGCCATAGAAACAGAATAGACCTAATATAAGACAGAAAAAGTGAGTTCAAATGTGGAAACCTAGAAATGATTCAGGTGAAAGAAGAGAGAGACACACTCCACACGGCTCCTAAAGACCCAGGTTTGTGACTTGGGGACAGGGCAAATAACCAAAATGAACAACTAAATAAAATTAAGTGATTCTAAAAAAAGAAAAGAAATACTAGAAGAGCTACCAAAATTCATTAGGAAAGGCAATGTAAGGATAATATGTAGCCTAGAATATGAAGACAACAGAGGGCAGAGAGTATATTAAAATAATATCTGAGAACTTCCCAAATTTGAAGAAGGATTGAATCTACAAAGTACATGAAGTTAAGAGGACATCTGATTATCTAAATGCTAAGAGACCTATACTAAGACAGTGTAGTAAAATCAAGAGAACAAAAAAAGAAAGAATATTAAAGGAGGCTAAAGATGAAAAATAGATTACTTATTGATAAGTCCATCACACTATCCTCAGACTTCTCAGTAGAATCTCTGCAGACCAGAAGAGTGTGTGGCATGACATATTAAAAATATTCAAAGCAAATACTGACAACCTGAATCCTCCACAAAACTCTTTCAGATCTGAGGGAGAAATAAAGACTTTCCTAAACTACAACAAAAAAAAGTTAAAGGAGTTCACCATGACTAGACGAACTCTTACAAAAAATGCTGAAAGTAGCATTTATACCTAAATAAAAAAGATAGCTCACATAAAACAGAATGAGGTAACATGTAGAACAGAAGATAAAATAAAAGTAGCAATGCTACACATACCAATAATTATTCTGAGTAAAAAATTGACTGAACTTACCAATAAAAAGGTATTAGGAAGCTGCTTAGATTAAAAAAAAAAACAAACAACAGTAATAAAACAACTATATGCTGCCTGCAAGAGATTCATGTAAGCTACAAAGACAAACATAGACCTAAATTGTAAGGATGAAATATGGCTTACCAAATAAATGGAAAATTCAAAAAGGCAGTGAATAAAATAGATTTCTAGCCAAAAATGGTAATCAGAGACAAAGATGGATGCTACACAATTAATAAGCAATCAACATAACAGGAAGCTATAGCACATATTAAAATAAATGCACCTAATATAGGAGCACCAAAACATAAAAAGTAAATATTAACAAACCTAAAGGAGACAGTCACAGTAATACAATAAAAATAGGAGATGTTAGATACCTTATTTATAGTAATTGACAGATCATGCAGACAGAAAATCAACAAAGAAACACTGGTCTTAAAAGATAAATTAGATGGGTTTAATAGATATACATGACAGATTCCACAAAAAAAAAAAACAATGAAATACACATTCCTTTAAGTGCTTATAAAACAGTCTTAAGAACAGGTCATGTGTTGGGACACAAAACAAATCTCAACAAATTGATGAAAATTAAAATCATCAAGCATCTTTTTCAGATCAAATAGTCATAAAACTAGAAACCAAACAAAAGAAGAAAGAGGAAAGCCATATATATATATACATATATATATTTAGAGAGAGAAGCAATATGCTATTGAACAATTATTGAGCTAATGAGGAAATAAAAAGAGAAATTAAAATATACATAGAGAAAATGTAGATATAATACATAAGAACCTGTGAGATGCAGCAAGATTAGTATTGTAAGGAATATTTATAGCAATAAAGGTCGACCTCAGAAAACAAGGAAAATCTCAAGTGAAAAAAAAATAAGCCCCAAGCTTACACTTAAAGAAAATAGAAAAGGAGATTAGAAAACAGTCAAAAGTCTATAGAAGGAAGGAAATAATAAAAAGTAGAGAATAAATAAAAAGAGATCAAAAGGACAACTCAAAAGGACAACTTTATTACAAGAGTTGATTCTTTAAAAAAATTAAAATGGCAAACTTTTAGCCAGGTTCACAGACAGTGAAAACACAAATAAATGCAATCATATATAAAATAGCAATTAAAACAAAAACAAAAAATGTAAAGGATCATAAGAACATTAGGAATACCTATATGACAACAAATGGGACAATCTAGAAAAAATGGAAAAAAATCTTATAACTATTCAGTATTCCATAACTTAATTGGGGAGAATTAGAAAATCTGTTACATCTATCATGAGTGAGGAAATTGAAATTGTTATCAAAATCTTTCCAAAGTAAAAGTACAAGATCAGACAGTTTCGCTAGTAAATTCTACCAAACTTACAGAGAAAAATTAACATCAATCATTGTCATTCTTCCTCAAAATTGAAATGGAGGGAAAACTTCCAAACCTTTAATAAACCAATGTTATCTAATTACAAACCAGTCAGAGATATCAAAAAAGTAAACTATAAAGCAATATTTCTGATGAACACAGATGTATATAGCCTCAACAAAATACTAGCAAACCAAATTAACAGCCTTATTAAAAGAATCACACATCATGATCAAGAGGGATTTATTCCAGAGACGCAAGGATGGTTCAACATATACAAATCAATGAGTGTGAACACCACATTAATAAAAGGAAGAATATATAGCATATAATCATCTCAACAGACATAGAAAAAGCCTTTGACAAGATTCAATACCCATTTATGATAAAAAAAATCCTGAGAAATGTACACAGACAGAATCTGCTACAACATAATAAAGGACATATTTGACAAATTCACAGCAAATATCACTCTTAATGGTCAACATTAAAACTTTTCCTGTAAGATTAGGAACAACATAAGAATGTTCATTCTCACCATTATTATTCAATGTAGTATTAGAAGCACTAGTCAGAACAATTAGACAAGAAAAAAATTAAAGTTATCCAAATTGGAAAGGAAAAAGTAAAACTATCATTAATTTCAGATGACATGCTAAACACACAAAGTCCAAAAGACTACAGTTAAAAGGTATTAGAAATGATAAATGGGTAAAGTAAATTGGCAGGTTACAAAATTAATACAAAATCTATTGTATTTCTATATGCAAATAATGTAAGAGTATAGAGAAAGAGCAGGAAAACATCACCATTGACAATTGCATCAAAAAGAATGAAATACCTTGGAATAAATTTCACCAAAGAAGTGAGACACCTTCACACTGAAAATTCTAAGCCATTGTTGAGAGAAATAGAAGACACAAAGATATAGAAAGATATTCTATGACATGGATTTGGAGAATTAATATAGTTAGATTGGTTATATTACCTAAAACAATATACAAATTCAATGCAATCCCCATCAAAATGCCAAAAACATACTCTGCAGAAATAGCACTAAACAATTATCAACATTAATTTGCATCCACAAGAGACCCTGAATAGCAAAAATAATCCTGAGAATATAACATTCCTTGACCTCAGTCTACACTACAGAAAGTAATAGTAATCAAAGCAGTATGATAATAGAATAAGAACTGGACTGAGAACCCAGAAATAAACCCAAGCATATACAGACAACTAATTTATAACAAAGAAACCAAGAGCATATAATGGAACAAGAACAGTGTCTTCTATAAGTAGTGTTGGGTATACTGATTGTCAGGGTCTGAGAAAACAAGAGAATAGACAAAATCATTTAAGGGAAATGGGATTTATTTGGGGATGATGAAATGTTCTCAGATTAGATAATTATGATGATGTTTTCACATTGCAAATATTCAAAACATTTGTAATACTAAATTGTTTATTTTTAAATGGTTAAATGGTGAATTTCATATAAATAACAAAATTTAAGTTTATTGAAGAAAATCAAATATATTTTCACTCGGATATCAGAATTAAATTATCACATTAATTTATAATACAATAAACATTTAAATTTTCAGGAGTAAAGTAAATGATATAAGCAATTCCTTTTAACGTTACAGCACCCAGGATTTCATTTGGGTTAAAGATGAAGAAATGGACTGTAGATTATTTTAAAATATCTCTTAGGCAATTGCCCGAAGAGAAGGAAAAAGTAGGTTTTGCTGTTTAGTATAAGAACCAGGCTATTCCTCAGAATTAAACCAATGCAAACATTTTTATCTCAAATGATTGGATTCTCAGGAATAATGGACTTTGACTATAGCTTCCAGTTACATTCATTTGAATTCAAATTTGTGGCTAAAATCAACTCTTTCAAGTAAATTAAATAGACACACAAATTTATGTCTATGTCTTTAACTCTGGAGGTAGAGCTCCTTGACGTAATTTAATCCTTCATCATTTGAAGCCATTTTAAGAATGCACTAATTGTATTCACACTGCAAACTTTCAGGCAATAAGGCATCAGCGAGGATTCTCTTCCTTCAGTATGATTACAGCTCTGCTTCAGCATGAATGTGCTTTCTCTCAGGGCTCTCCAATGTCTACAATTGTTGCTGAACTAAATTATGATAGAAAGTATAGTGTAGCCTTCAAGATATATTTGTTCTAACAACATCTATAAAATAAACACCATAAAGCTGCAATATTCTGATATTAACTATTTCATTACTATTAATTCATTCACTTGTCAAGCATTTTTTAAGAATTGTTCATCTTTTAGCAAGGCACTTCTCTTGACTAGAATTCAAGTTTAACATTCACTACTTTTAAGGAGTATCTTAGGGGATACAGAGACAAAAATAGAAATCATGATAATTTAATATGGCAAGTACAATGTCAGAAATACACCAGGGTGAGAAAACAGAGGAAGAACCTGGATGATGAGGGAAGGATTCCAAGAGGGATGCATTCTATTTTTGTGAGTAGACAGACCATGAAAGAAAGTAGGAAAAGCACAAGAATTCATAAAGACACAGGTAAGAAATAGCACAGAGTGAAGGTTAACTGCAAGGTGTTTTTCTTTTTCTAAAAAGGTCATGTCAAGAAACATTTTGTATACCAGGATAAGGAGTTTGTATCTTACCACCCCAGTAATGTAAAATACAAGTATTTAAGCAAATTTATCTGTACTGTACATAGTATACTTTTGAAGGAATTTGGAATTTCAGGAGATATACTAGGAATTTTAGTGTAAATAGTCTGAATGACAAATATTCTAATAATAAAAATGAAAAGTTTATAAAATTGCAGCAAATCTACTGAAAATTAAAAAACCCTTCTTTTTGGATTAAATGTACACAGGTTTAGAAACTGAAGTGGAATGACATCTGCAAATTTATTTCTTTAAAAAGAATTTCTTTCTGAGTCACAGTAAGTTCCAAGTATGGGTTAGGATTAAATCTAAGACCAGTTTGTTTGACCACTGCTATCATAAAAATTCCAATCTTCTGAAAAACAAAAACACAAGAATCTTAAACTTCATGTATCAGGATACTTGCCTCCAGTGATAGTCATGGAATCCTTAATTTTAATAGAAGGCACAAAACATGTAGCATTTTATTGGACGTTTTCCAGTGAACTTGAAGAGTTCTACAAAAAAAAAGCAAAACAAAACAAAATAATCAATCAGGTCACAACAAAATTCCATCAACATGCTATGGTTTTGTTTTGCTGTATTTTTAGAATTTTAGTGATTTGTCAGATTGACCACCAATGTGGTTATAACAAACATTATGAAGTCTACAATGCATTTATAAAACCACAGTGTACAACCATTTGGCAGTCCCATCAATTGCTCTTCAGTAAATCATGAATATAGATATGGTCAGAGGACAAAGCAGAAACGAGTTGAAATGAATCCAGATAAAGTATAAAAGCTTAGACTCCTCTTTTTTCTCTCTCGCAGAAAACTTTCATCTTGTAAATTGAAACAGTGTCTTATTGTCCTGAACAAAATCCCTCCTTTCTTAGAGGAAAACACCATGAAAATTAACGTCCACTAACATCAATGTTTGTTTGAAGTAAAGAGTCTATTATAACTCCATTAGAAGAAAATTGCTTGTGGCATCAAATTACTGTGGGAAACCAGTCCATGCTCCGCCTTCCCATACACACATTGCTAAGACCCCGTAGAGAATCCATTAGTGGGACCTAGAGTCACACTAGCCTATAATTTTTCTTTGCCTTAGGAAAACAGTAGCCTGTAATTTTTCTTTGCCTGAGGTTTTAAAAAGGCTGTCCTTGACTGAGTCTCATGCATGCTGTCATCGTCCCAAGTCCAACTCATATCTGAGTTACCGTCTGGACATCTTTTCAGGAAAAGACTCAATGGAAGCATGCTTATTTCTTTTATAGTTTATCTAGTGAGTAAGAAATTTCCTTTAAGTGAACTCTCTTGATTTTCCATTGCAAAATTGACTTTGATTTTATAAATATTCTTAAATATTTAGTTTTAGTTTAATCTTATACACCACCATCAAAAGTTTACAGCTCATTTTGTAAGCTCTGTATCAGTGATGTGGAAATTTAACTATTCTACATTAAAGAGATTCTTTGTCCTTATAGAAGGTCATAATTTTAATGATGAGACTATAATGTTCAAATACATATATTGAAGTATCTCAAACATATATTAAGATGACAATTATCTAGTAATGGACTCAAAACTTCAAAATATTTGTTAAAGTAAGTCAAATGGCTTATGTTTACTCAAAGGCACAATAATATCTTTATGTTTAGTAATGGATAAAAAGAGATACAAATCTTAGATAGGAGGAGTCCACATATTTTAAATTTACATTCAGTAATTTAAAACCTACCTCTTTCAATTCTAAACCATGTTAAAACTAATAATGAAGTAATTTCAGTCTCCTTAGGTTAATTCTACAAAGGCATGGGCTAATGTTAAAGAAGAGATGTTTTACTAAGAAGAAATTTTATCTATATTTAGGTACTTTACTGTTATACAATGTTGTTTTTTCCTTCTCTAACGATTCTTATATCCTTTTGTTGGGGTAGGAAATTGTTGATACAAAGAAAAGAATACCGCCAGACACATTGCTTTGGGTTTGAAATTTGAAATTGCTACTATAGATAGATAGATAGATAGATACATGTATATATATAGAGAGAGATATGCATATATATCTCACATGTATCATATATCACACTTAAACTCCTCTGAGTTTTGAACCTTGGATATTTTCCTTTTTATCAGATGATTTTGTCATTTAGGATAAGGATACTGATTATACAGCATAGTCTAAGAACCAACAGAGGAAAGGTAAAATTCTAGATAATTTATGTATTATGTATATTCAATCAAGAATAGTTATTATCAGCAGCATTTGGCTTAGTTCACAACTCCATTCATCTTAAACTACATCCTTCACTAGACACTTTAGGCTCTCCTACTTTACTGCTTACTTCCTTGCTCTCTTTTCTACATCTTACTTTTTGCATTTCTGAACAATGTAATGTCTTAGAACTCTGTTCTGATAGTACTTATTTTCCTTTTTAAAATGTAAATTGATTTTATTGAAGGAACATTGCATCACAACATATATAGGTCTGAAGTGTGCATCATATTAAATATACCTCTAAATACATTAAGTTCATTACCATTTCAGTTTTTCCATCACAATACAATTGATCCCCTTTAGGCAATTTGCCTGCACTCCTCCTTTCTGCAACCACTAATTTGTTTTCAACCACTGAAAGTCTATTTATTTTAATTAATAGTTTGCTTGGTTCCTCTATAGACCACATATAAGTGATACTATACAATGTCTGTTTTTCTCCTTCTGACACCTCATTAAGCAGATTACCTTTGAGGTCCATCCATATTGCAACAAATGACAGAATTTCATTTTTCTTGATAGCTCAGTTTTATTTATATTACTCATCTCTTGATGGGTGCTTAGGCTGTTTTTAGCTTTTCGCTATTGTGGATAACACTGCAATGAAGGGTGCATATAACCGCAAATTAGTGTTGTTGTGTTTTTAGGGTAAATATCCAGTAGAAGAACAACTGGATCCTATGGAATTTCCATTCGCATTTTTTTTTGAGGAACCCCCATACAGATTTCCATAATAGTTTTACCATTTTTCCATTTCCCTTAATGGTGTAAAGAATTATTTTCTCCACATCTTCACCAACATTTGTTTCCAGTCTTTTGGATAATAGATATTCCCACAGGTGTTTGGTGGTGTTTTGATTTGCATTTCCCTGATAAAAAGAGAAGTAGAACATCTTTTCATGTGCCTATTGGTCATCTGTATGTCTTCTTTGGAGAAGTGTCAGTTAAGAACTTTAGCTAATTTTTAAAATGAAAAGTTTTTTTATTGTCAAGTTTATGAGTTCTTTATGTATTTTGGATATTAACCCCAAGTCAGAGGTATGATATGTAAATATCTTCTCCTATTCACTAGGATGTCTTTTGTTTTGATGAGTTTCTTTCGTTATGTAGAAGAATTATAGCTTGATGCAATTTGATTTATTTTGGATTTCATTTCCCTAGATATTTGAGTCAAGTTTGAAAGACATCTCTTGTCAATGTCAAAATGTTTTGCCTACGTTTTCTTTTATATATATTATGCTTTCAGATTTTACATTTAAACATTAATTCATTTAGAATTAATTTTTCTGTATGGTGTTAGGTCCTGATCTAGTTTCAACCTTTGTCATGTGGCTGTCAGTTTTCCTAAAACTGCTCATTGAAGATACTGTCACTACTCCATTGCATATCCTTATCCTTGGCTCCTTTGTTGCAAACTAATTGCTCATATGTGTATGGATTTATTTCTGGGCTCTCAGTTTTGTTCCATTGACCTATATGCATGTTTTTATTCCAATACCATGCTGATTTCTTTACGTTTGCTTTATAGTATAGTTTAAAGTCAGGGTGATGAAACCTCCATTTTTCTTCTTTTTTCTTAGAATTGTTTTTGCTGTTTTGGGTCTCTTGAGTTCCAAATAAATGTCTTGATTTTTTGTTCTATTTCTGTGAAGAATGTTTTTGGGATTTCAATGGGGATTATATTCAATCTGTATGTTGCTTTAGATAATATGGCCATTTTAACTATGTTGATTCTTCTAATCTGTGAGCATGGAATATCTTCCCGTTACTTTGCACTTTCTATTTTTTTTAAATAATTTCTTAGAGTATAGGTCTTTTACTTATTTGGTTTATTCCATGTTATTTCATTCTTTTTGGTGCAATTATAAATGTCATTATTTTCCTGAGTTTTATTTCTGCAAGTTTATTTGCATATAGAAAAATAACACATTTTTAAAGCTATTATTTATTTTCTCTTTAGATAATTGTCCTTTACTGTGGATGGGGTGTTAAAGTTCTCTACTAATTTTGCGCTGCTGTCGATGTCTCTCTTTAGGTCTGTTAATATTTGCTTGATACATTCGGGTGCTCCTACATATTGATTGCATATATATTAATAAGTGTTATGTCTTTCTGTTGTATCAATTCATTTATAATAATAAAATGACATTCATCTTTTATTACATTTTTAGTCAGAAGTCTATTTTATCAAAAATGAGTATAGAAGTGACTACACTTTCAGAGTCACCAATGGTTTGGAATACCATTTTCCATCCCCTCACTTCACATCTGTGTTTGTCTCTACATCTTAAGTAAGTCAATTTCAACAGCATATAATTGGGCTTGGTTTTTTAATATACCCAGTTATTCCGTAACTTCTAATTAGTGAATTTTGTCCATTTATATTCAGGGTGATTATTGATACTTGAGTACTCACTACTGTGATTGAATTTCTAGTTTTGTTTATCTTCTTATTGTCTTGTTCAGTTTCTGTGAACTTTAAAAAAATTTACATATAAGAGCATCTTTCAACATTTTTTGTAAGGGAGGTCTCATGGTAGCAAATTTATTTAGTTTTTATTTGACAGGGAAAACCATATTTCTTCTTTATATCTAAGAGAGAGTTTTGCAAGATAGCATATTCTTCACTGACACTTTTTCTCTTGGAGTATTTTAAACACATTGTTCCATTCTCTCCTGACCTGTAGAGTTTCTTCTGGGAAGTCTGACAACAGCCTGATGAGAGTGCCTTTATATGTTACTTGCTTTTTCCCCCCTCCCACTTTTGATATGCTCTCTTTATTTTGGACCTATTGATAGTATATCACAATTATATACTTTGGTGTAGGTATTTTTGCATTTATTTAACCAGAGTTTTGTTGCCTTTATTGACTTACATGTCTATTTCTTTCCCCAGGTTTGGAAAGATTCTAGCAATTGTTTCTCTTAATATGTTCTCTGTTCCTTTCTCTCTTCACCTTCTGGGATATCTATTCTTATCCTGCCTTTCCTAATGGATCTTGGAGTGTTACTTCACTTTTTTTAATATTGAATTTCTCTTTCCCACTTCACTCATTTTTACATTTCTATCCTCCAGATCACTTATCTTTTCCTCCATTTGATCAATCTATTTCTAAAGCTTTCTTTTTTATACTCTATTTAATTTATTGCATTCTTCACCTCCTGAAATTATATTAGTTTCTTCTGCAAAAATACATTTCCTGTTCTCTGCTCATTAATTTTATTTTTGAGTTTGTTTTGCTGTTTATTGTACTCCTTTGATCTGGTCTTATGAGTTTTCTTTTATCTCATTTAGTTTCTTTATAGTTGTTACTTAAATTCTATATCCACTAAAAAGATATTATCCTCCATATCTTCAAAACTGGTTTCCCTCAAAATTGGTGTCATTTCATTGTGTTGTCATAATACCTTGAGATTTTGAAGCATCTTGAGCGAATTTTCTTTCAGTCATATCCTTATACCTAGACTGTTTAGTTTTTGCTTTATTGGCAGATGGGGTTCTGGTTTTGTTTTATATTTTTGACTCTTAAAATCTTCTGTTTTAAAAATATCTTACTGAATCAGGGAGGTAGAGGATGGTTGTTGGGTGGGTTTGGGTTGTGTGCTCTGGGGGTGTCGAAGTGATCTGAAGAATGTGAGGCATCCTCTTCATGTGAGTATCACCAGAGCCAACACTTTTTTAAAAAACCCAAAACTGGGTTCACTTTTCTATCTGCTGTGGTGTCAGAGCTCATCTAGACTGAAGCATGGTTCTCCAGGGGTGGGTGAGGAAGAAAGCTGTTCTCTTCTTTGTACTCCCTGCTGGACTTCAGACCTCTGTGGATACTAGGGTCCCAATGTCAATGCCTCTTCTATGGATTTCACTTGAGCCAAGTGTATGATCCACCATCAATTTTTGTTCCTTCCTGTCTGAGACTCAGTGCTGGGTCTGCTGCCTTTTTAGTGCCACTGATGGATTCTGCTCTTGCCACTCCCACAACCACAACTACAATCAAGGCTGTCCTGCCTTTGCCACCATGTACAACTCTCTGGATATACCTTTAGGACACAGATACAGCACCATTCCTTGGGTTATCCCCTCAGTGCAGTCACTATTGTCCCCAAGTTGCTGGAGGGGTGTGTGTGTGTGTGTGTGTGTGTGTGTGTGTGTGTGTGTCTCGTGTCATTTCTGCAGAAGAAGTTTAGTTGCATGCCTTAGATTCAAAGCAGGGAATGACCTCAGCAGCCATAATCTCTTCCTTCTAGTATTTAAACACCATTTCTTTTCTTTATATACCAATATATTTTTGGCAATCTCATATTCTCCCATAGCTTTAAATACCATCTTTATGCTAATTATTCGCTGATTCAGAAATCTACTCTGACCTTTCCTTGAAATGTCTATTCATATCCAATTCTGTTTTTGACACTAATTTTTGAATGTCCAAAATGCATTACAAAATTACATTTCTAAAACTAAACTCTTGATTTTTCTCCTCTTAAATTTTTTCCTAACAGTTGCCCAATATCAATAAACAGAAATTTTAGCCTTCTAACTGCTCAGACCTAAAACCTGTCTATGTCTTCCTTATTTTATCTATTTCTTTCATAGCTAAGTTTTGATCCATTAACAAGTCCCATTGGTTCTAGTTCAGAACACTTCCAGTATCCAGCCATTTCTCACCAACACAACCATAAGCCTCTAGTTCAAGTAACTGTTATTTTTTGCCTGGATATTGCAATAGTCTGCAATTATCATTCCAGCTTACTCTGCTACTGTTTATTACTTACAAAGCAACCAGAATTGATCCCCTTCATAAAAAGCTGAGATTATCATTCTACAGTTCAGTGTTCTCATGTCATCTCATCTTATTCAGAATAAATTTTTAAGTTTTGATTTTTGCTTACAGGTGCCTACCTGATCTTCCCTCTTTGTTTCTCTAGGATCATCTCCTATCATTCTGATAACTCTCTCTTCCTGGCTGCATTGCTGTGTTGTCTGTCTTGCTGTTCCTGGAATGTGCGAAGCATACTTTCACTTCAGGATCTTTGCAAATACTATTCTCTCTGACTGCAGCATTATCTATATATCTGTATCAGTACTTCAGTGTATCTATAGATAAATACATATCACTGCATCACTTTGTTTATTCAAGCGCTACTTTAAAAGAAAGGCTTTCCCTGACAACTCCAACTAGAACAGCAAACCCATTCATTTTCTTTTTCTATCTCTTTATCTTGCTTATTTTACCTAATAATGATTCAAAATACTAACATTTTACAGGTTTAATTGTTTATTGTCTATCTCCTCCCATCAGGATAAACATCCCTTAAAGGTCAGGATTATGTTTTATGCTCTAAAAATCTTCCATAGGGTAATTTGTATTAGGTTTTCCAATAATATCTGAGAGGCAATAAACTTGTCTTTTACTAGGGAACATGCTTTACTGACTTCATGTCAAAAAGTAATTTTAAAAGTTTCCCTGTTTTGAAGAAAGAAGTGTCAGCTTCCCAAGCTGTCTTTCAATTTCTCGAAAATCTGCTTAAAATATAAATGATTATATAAGATTTTAAAACAAGCCTGCTCCTTTGGCAAAGAGACAATCATGGAATCTCTTGCCATTTATTTGCTAGTGCTAAATTTCTCTTCTTTAAGCTATTAAACTTGTGCTGGTAAAATTACTCTCAGATAATAATTCTCAATCTTCAAACAATAGTCTTGATTTCTGGTCATGATTATAGCCACCTATGCATCTTAGTATTTTTCCTTTAATGTTATTAAAATTAAGTATCATGTTTGTCTATGAAATAAACATTAATATACCTATGATTTTTAGGAAATATCTAATCTACGTGGGCATTAAGATTTAATAGAGATAATTTTTGTCCAATCCTTTATTTGAAGGTTTCAACAAACACTGATGCATTTAACCTAAGTCCAATTTGATCACTTATTGCAATTGAATTAGGTAAATACAGAGACATTTCTTTGTGAGATATACATTCTGGGAAATCCCAATTTGACTTGCAAGAATTTTCCAAATTTATTCCAAAGGTAAAGGGATAAAAATATATTAGTAACTACCAACCCCTCAAAAAAGAACAGGACTCTGTGAAGCATTTGGGATTTTCTTACAAGTAAATTGAAGAAAACTTGCCTAGAATTCTCTGTCCCCTGGATATTCTTGGTTACAGATACTTTTCTTACTTGTTAACGACACCTTCCTGGTATTCGTCACATTGATAGAATCCTATTCTTCCCACTTTTGTTAAGCGTGGGAAAAGCAAACTTTAACTTCCTCTTCAGCGTTCATGTATTGCATTATTTTTTGTCAAATTTCCAGACTTAGCATTGATTTTTCCCCAGGTGTGTTTTAGTCAAAATCAGTATATCTGCTTAGTATTCTCCATCACAACAAGAAAAAAAACCCTTGGTTTTTTTCCCCAAACAAACTTCAGAATCAAACTTAAATTGGTTTTTGGCAAATTCGAATGGAGTATGGTCCAGATTTTTTTACAGCATGTTTTCCCAGCAGCAGTGAAACTAAGAAAATCTTCATATAGAATAATTCCCAGTCATTCACAATGGCGGTGTAGGAAAATCTTGAGCTCACCTCCTCCCACAAATACGCAAAACTTATAGCTATACATGGGACAATTTTCTCTTAAAAGAGAACTGAGACTAAGATGAACAGCTCCTAATACCAAGAGAAAGAAGAACCACACCAAAACAGGGAGGAGAGGCAGAGATGTGGTCTTATTATAAGCCCCATCCTTAATGAGGTGGCCCACAATCAGGAGAGATCTCACAAATATGGGCTCCTCTCTGAAGAGTTGGGAGGGTTTATGCCCCACCTCAGAAACCCAACCTTTGGATCTAAACCAGACAATCAAACACCCCCAAAACATCTAGTTTTAAAAAGTAATGAAGTTTAAAATCAGGAGATCCAAGAGGGAGTGGGGAATGGAGAGTCTGCTCTTACAGGCTAGCACACATGCATCCAAAGATTTAGCAACAAAAGCAGTAATTTGAAAAGCACTTAAGCCATACATGGCTAATTTTAAAGCATTTACCAGGGAATCAAATGTCTATTGAAACTTACTCTGGCACCATATTTGTGCTTTCGCCTTATCTTATTGTAGCCAGAGCAATGGCTGACAGTATAATACATCATCTACCTGACTACAGTCTTAACCCATGTGCTGTCTTACTGAATGTGATCAAGATTGCCATGCTGAACAATTTCACACTGCTTGGGCTCTTGCCTTTTGCCTCTCTGTAGCTCATTGGGTCCCCCTCAGGAAGTAAATATATACTCATCTAGAACACTCATTCTTGAAGCTGTCTCCAAGACTCAATACCATTGGGTCTGGAGGACAGTAGGGTTTATGACTGTGATCCCACAAGATCATATGTACTGGTATAATATAAAGTCAGACATCTGAGAGTCTGACCTCCAATGAGCCCAAAATAAGACGCTAAAAGAGATTACTCCCCTTGGAACCAACAGCTCTTGTTGGCACACCCTCAAAAACAGGGACCTATTAAAATAAACCAGTCTTCCTAGCCAACCACAAAGTTTCAAGAGACAACTAGAAATAGGGCAAAGGTAACGGTAAGTTTCAACACTCATATAAGGCCACTCTCAAGACTGTGAGAGGCAGCTATTTCAGATAACATATAGAAACAAATACAGAATCAAGCAAAGTGAAAACAAAACAAAACAAAACAAAAAAACAGAGGAATTATTCCAAATAAAAGAATAAGAAAAAAACCTCTAAAAAACACCTTCATGAAATGAAGATAAGTGATCTGCCAGGAAAAGGATTTAAAGTAATGTTTTTAAGGTGCTCAGTGAACTCAGAAGAAGAATGGATAAACAAGTGAGAACTCCATAAAAGACAACAAATTACCAAAGCGAAGTTGTACAATTGAATAATTCAAAAACTTAACTGAAAATAGAGTATTCAATAGGAGAATGTTTCAACAGATAAGTGAACATGAAGACAGGGAAGTGGTATTCACCCAACTAGAGCAACAACAAAAATTTTTTTTAAATAAAGACAAAGATAGTTTAAGGTGTTTATGAAAAAACACCAATGGAATAGCATTCACATTATTTGGTTCCAGAAAACAAGGGAGAAATTAAGGGGCAAAAAATTTATTTGATGAAATCATATCAGAAAAATTTACCAATCTGGGGATACAAACAGGCATAAAGTTACAATAAACACATGGAGTTCCAAATAAGATGAGCCTAAGGAAATTCTCATCAAGATCTAACAGAATCAATATGTAAGAAAATGAAAGAATCTTAAAAACAGAAAAACAGCATGTTACATACACAGGAACCCCTATAAGATCCAGGAGGATATATTTTCTCCAAACAAAAAAATCCTTCCTTTTCCAGGATAATTTTCTCTTTCCCTTGGTTCTGTTTCTTATTTTGTATACATCCCATTCATTGTTCATCATAATACACGAGATATATTATAGACAAGTACTCCAAAAATGAAAATTAAACTCAAGGCAAAACACAAAAGCTCTTTTTCTTCAGAAATAAAGATCTACCCATAAAACCAAGGCCACAATAAGTCAGAACTCCTAACATTCAAGTTTCCCTAAGATTTAGGTTGTGTACCCAACACACATTCAAGGTGGCAGGGACAATGTTTGTTTTAAAGAATACTAACTCTTGATAAAGATCTGGTATTCAACAAAGGTTAGTGATAATTTGTATATTTGCTTGAGTTGTTGATAATGATAGTAGTAGAGATGATGAATAAATGCTAATAAAGAAGAACCTTTAGCTGTGATCAATTTTATTGCAAATCACTGGAAAATCAAGAAACTTAAAAGGAAAATTTTAAACTTTACATAAACTATGTATTAACAAAACTAAAGCCACTTATAATTATATATTTACTAATTAATATAATAATGATCATTCTAAAATATATAAAATTACCCTTTTTGCTAATATTGTTAGTTAAAGAGTTAATCTATATGGGTGTGTATAGTTGTCAAGATTTGTGTTTCACGAAAAAATGTCACCTACTTGAAAGATTAGAAACATAGGATAAATATTACTGTTCATGCTAAATATGTTATAAATATAAAATACTCAAAATAATAACAATTCACAGTTGAGATTATATTCTAGTCCTGAACTATCTTATTTAATGGATCATACATTGTTTTTATAGACTGATGACTGCTTGACATGTCATTGTTTTGAATCATTATAGTAATTTGAAAACAGCTACTCCATATCATACAGAATAAGTGTGTGAGCTAATTTCTGTTCATTGTCAGTAGGTTAGTGGTCACACCAACCTATTGATTGCATTCACACAGCTTAACCAAATAACCTGAAACTATATGCATTAACTACTTATGACAAGCACTCATGTCAATTGTGCTATCTTACTCGAAAAGGTTTTTCTCACATTTATTTCTTCTTTGAATATAAGTTGAGTAGAGTCTAGTTGCTTCCGGAAACCAAAAATGATCTTATTTAGTCCAACAAGAATAAAAAAAATCTCAGAATATAAATAGTTTAAAGATACTTTTTTTCTACTGTAAATGGCACACAGATGGTGCTTAACTGTTCTCTGAATCATTTCCAAAATTGTGTAACATCCTTAATAGAACTAAAGTTGGTTGAGGTTCTAAGAAAATCTTTAGAACTTGTAAATTTTTTCTAAATTTTATATTGAAATAGTATTATTTATACAGTTGTCTGGAGGAAATTTTACTTCCATAGGAAATGACTTTGAATGACATTTAACAATGTCTGTTTAATAAAATAGTTTAATTTACTTTGTAAATTATTGCATAAATAGTAAGACTATAACCCAAATACTTCTGACTTCACCCCCACCCTCTGGCTAGCTTGTACATTCACAGATGGAGTTTTTAACAATTTTATTTGGATTTCACTCTTCCTTGAAAGATGTATCATTCTGTTTCCAGAACTCTATCTAAATGTTTTATTTTCTTTCATACAATTATTCTCTCTTCTCTTTCATATTCCTTCTCCTATTTCATACTTACTTTCTTCTCAACCTTATAATAGGTAGCTATTAAAAATGCAAGGGAGAGGAAGGAAAATAAATGGGAGAAAATAGAAGAAAGAACAATGAAGGAACTGTAAATTACATGATTCCTACAGAAGGCCTCGCAGGTAACTGACTGTATAACACAAATGTCCACGTTCATGTCTATGAAATGATCTATGTTATATGACAATATTTCCCATCTTGAAATCAAGGATGGCTTGAAAAGAGTTCTGTAATGTTTAGACTCAAGGAAACATGGAAGTGCATATCATTTAAATAGATGTAGTAAGTTGTTAAAAAATGTCCCCATTCTCAAATGTATATGGAAATCAATCCTGAATACTCGGAATCAAAAAGAGGCCTATGATACAAATCTTTTGTAAAATTCATGGAGTTCTGGACAAAAGCCCAACATAATTGAGAGATAGTACTAGCACATGCATGGGTTCTCTAAGATCCCTAAAAAAATTTTTATCTCCTGAGTATGTTTCTGTTCACTACTACTATTTACTCATGACTCTACTGGGTCCTACTTTGCAAGGTGAATGACACATTATTTCTAATTCCAAAATCATCATTATACACTAAAGGAAGGAGATACATAGAAAGTAACTAAGAATCTATGCGGTGTAATAAGCAATAGTTTGCATGTGGGCTGGGATGGAAATGAGCAAGAACAAATTGATAGGGACTCAGAATATCTGGAAAGGGCTTAAAGAATGAATATTGATCCACTACCAACAATTACCATGAATCACAAAGGATTTGTTTGAATTGAAGATAATTTCATATATACAGTAAGGATCAACACAAGCCTGAGTTTTAACTTTTTCTTTTGAGAAAATGGAAATGTACAGTCTTGAAGGTATGCCTGAAGGTGCTCTGATGGAGTTTTCAAAGAAAAAGAAAATGTAATCAACAAGCTATATACAGAGATGTTTAACACTACAATTTTACTCTGCAGCATGGCTATCACATGCAAATACTCATAAGAACCAAAGTATAAATGAGTGAGTGGAACATGGTACAGTTTAAAAACTATTAATAGAGTCTTTATATTAAGAAAAACACAAAGTCACTTCACTTGCTTTTACTTTGGATAAATACATGGGTATAGAGTTATTATTACCTGATATTTGCCCAAAATTGGGGGTATAACAGAAATGGTTGGGAGCTTTGATAAAGTAGAGAACACTTGAACTGCCCAAAGAGAATCAGTACTACTTCACTTCAGCTTATTTTTGCTCTTGCATAATGTGGGGCAAATATTCATAAATATCTGAGTTTTTGAGAAGTAGAAATATTTAATTTAATGTGAATTATCCTGATTTTATGTTATAATTTACTTAAATAGGAATTCTCTCCTTTTAACTGTACAGTTCATTAAGTGTAGCTACTGTACATAGTCATGTACCTACCACCATGATCAAGATCCAGAGCATCTTCATTATCCTGAGAAGTTTCTGAATGTAACTTTTCAGTCAATCCTCTCTCACCACACCTGGGCCTTGACAATCACTCATGTTTTTTCCATCCTCATAACTGTCCATTTTTAAATCTTTATATTAAGGAAATCATACCGTATGAAGTCTTTTGTGAATTGCTTTTTTCATTCAGCATAATGATTTTCAATGTCCACCTACATTTCATATATAAGCACATTTTTAATTTCTAATTTTTTATTCCTTACATTTTTATTACATTATATGGTTGCTCCACAACTAATTTTTCATTCACCAGATGTCAGATATTTGAGTTTCTCACCCCAATATTTGGCTGCAATGAATAAAGCTGTTAAGAATATGTTCCACTGGTCTTTGCGTGCATTCATTTATTTTGGTAAATATATAAAAATAGTATTACCAGATTCTATGTGTGCCTAATTTAATAAACTATTCAACTTTTTTTCTAAAAAGGATATACCATTTGACATTCTCACCAGCAAAATTTGAATCCCCATTGCCCACAACCTCTCGATCCTCGGTCTTTTATTTTTTAATGTAGTGATTCTGATGTATTTTGTAGTATCTGGTTATGGCTCTGAATTGTATTTTCCAATGACTAATGATATTGAACACTTTCCATGTGCTTATGGATACCTATAGATCTTCTTTGATGAAGTTTTAGGCTATACGTTTTTGCCCATATTTTGGGTTGACAATCTTACTCAGTTCTAAAATTTCCTTATAAATTCTGTATATAAGTAATTTGTTAGTATTTATTTTGAAAATAGTTTTTTCAGTGTGCAGTCTTTTATTTTCTTAAGAGTGTCCTTTGAAGAGCAGAATTTTTTAGCTATTATGAAGTTGAATTTGTCAGTTTTTTCTTTCATGTGTATGCTTAAACATTTGCTAACCCAAAATCATAGAGTTTCTCATGTTCTCTTTGAGAAGTTTATAGCTTGGGTTCTTACATTTGACTCCATGTTTCAATAATGTTATTCTAATGTATTGTCTGCTTATGTCAAAACACTATTGAATATACTATCCTTTTTGCCATTAAATTATTTTACTAGGTTTGTATAAAGTTAATTAATAACATAAGGGTAGAGTTTTTCTGAACTCTTCTCTGTGCCATTGATCTACATTATTTTTCTTATGCCAGCACCACACTGTTTTAGTAACATAGCTTTGTAGGCATTTTACTCAGGCAGTATAAGAGTCCAGACTTTTGCTTGCTTGCTTTTTTTATTTTTACATTGCATTTTCTATTCTAAATTTCTGGTTTTTCCATATAAATTTTAGAATAATATATTTACTTACTAATAGCCCTAATTTGAATTTTAGAGATTACATTAGATCTCGAGATGAGTTTGGGAAGAAGTAATATCTTAACAATATTGAGTCTTACAAGCATACCACAGAGCTCCATTATTCAGATGTTTTACAATTTTCAGTGTACACATCTTACATATGTATTATATTGATGAGCAGAAAGTCATATGTTTTCTGATTCTGTCAAATATGGCATAGTCAAAAATTTTTATTTCTAATTATTCATTTTTATTATATAGAAATTCAGTTGACTTTATACCTATTGACCTTATTTTCTTGACACTTCTTGGTTTTAGAAAACTTTTTGTAGTTTATATTTAGAACTTTCTACATTGACAATTATGCCTGCTGTAAAGTTTTAATATTCTTTATAATCAGTATGCTTTTTAATTTTCTATATGACTGATTGAAGTGACTTTGACCTTAAACAATGTTGATAAGAAATGATGGGGCAGTTTCTTCACCATTAAGTGAAAGTATTTTAGCTGTAGATATTTTTTAAATTATTTATTTGTTTTATCTCTTATTAAATGAAGAATGCTGAAAAATCTTAAACCAGAATTGTGAATTTGTCTGTTTATCCTTGCAAGCCTATGATTTTTGCTGCATATGTTCTGAAGCAATTTATTTATATTTAAAATAAATTTTATGTATAGCTTATGTTTGAATACATTTTAATATAATTCTACCATCTCTTCAAATTAAAGTGTTTAGATAATTAAAATTAAATTCATTGATTGATATACTTGGGCTTCAATATATTACCTCACCATCTCTTGTCTGCAATACTATTCAGTTTATTTTTTTCCTGACACCTTTGAATTAATTGAATATTTTAATAATTCTGTTTGTTCCCACCATAGGCTCAGTAGCTATAGATCTTCATTTCATTTCTTAATTGTTGATGTGCACTGTATGATATGCATCTTTAATAACTTGCCATCAAATAGTATAGCATTTCTCATATGTCGTAAGAATCTTATGATAGAATGCCTCTATTTCCTCCTTCTTATCATCTGTTCTATTGTCATATATTTTATTTTTATATGGTATTAACCCCTCTATATTTTACTACCTTTTTGTTATGAAGTTTCAGTAATCTTTGAAAGAGGTAAAAAAAAAAAGAAAGAAAAAAATTTTATGTTTACTAACGTTTTTATCATTTCTGGTGATAACTCAATTCATTTGTGTAGAAACAGATTTCCAAGTTTTTCATAGTCTTTGCACCTGTAGAACACATTCTGATATTCTGTATAGGGAGGGTATGATGGTGATAAATTATTTCTCTTCTTTTTGATCTTAAAAATAATTTATTTTGTGTTTATTTTTAAGAGATTTATGCTAGTATTGAAATCTCAGTTGACAAGTTATTTTGTTTCTTTACCCAGTCAAGTGTCATGTCATTGACTTTTGACTTGAAAATTTTCTAGAGAGAAGTCTACTATCATCATTTTATTTCTATTTTTTTATTTCTTCATGAATTTTTAATATTTCTATCATACTGCTGACTTTTGGCTTCAATTGTCCTTCATTTATGTTGCAGGATTTCATATTGTAGGATTAGGTGGTTTATTTGTGATTTTTCTTCCTTCACGAGGTAGTCCTGGTTTGTTATAAATTTTCCTCTTAATATGACTTTTGTTGTATCCACAGGTTCTGATAGCTCATGTCTTCATTCTAGTTTGTCTCCAAGTACTTTAAATTTCCCCTTGAAATCTCTTTTATTCAATAGTCAGTCTCTTACATATTGTTCAATATCCATATATTTTGGAATTTTCCAGCTTTTTTGTGATTGATTTCTAGTTTTATGTCATTACTATCAGAGAAGATTCTTGGCATGAGTTGATTATTTGCAATTTTTGAGCCATTTTTTGTTTCTTAATATATGATCTATCCTTGAGAATATTCTGTGAGCACTTGATAAAATGTGAATTCTAAGCTTGTATAAATTGTTTGATAAATGTCTATTAAACCAATTTGTAGTTTCTCTAATTTCTAATTTGTCATTTATGATTGCTGTTTCCCTGTTAATTTTCTGCCTCGTGGATCTGTCCATTGTTACAAGAAGGTATTTGTCTTCTATTGCTATTGTGTTGCTGTTGATGTCTCTCTTTAGTTCTGTTAACAATTGCTTTATGTATTTTGATGCGCCTTCATTTGGTACATAAGTATTAATAAGAAGGATGTCTTCTTGCTGAAATGACACTTTAATCATTATGTAATGCTCATTTCTGTCTTTCGTTAACTTCTTTAGATGAAAGTCTGTTTCATCTGATGTAAGTATGGCTATCTCTGCTTTTTTAGGTTACCATTAGACTGTAGGATTATTTTTTAACCGTTGACTTTGAGCCAGTGTTTATCTTTTAAATGTGAGGGTGCTGTATACAGCAGAAATTTGGGTTTGTTTTTTTCCATATGATCATTCTTGTTTTTTTTGAATGGTTAGTTAAATCCATTAATATCTAGGGTGATTATAGATCATTTTCATTGCCATTTGGTTACTTGTTTTATGGGTATTGTTGGAGACAGTGCCTTTATACATATATATGTGTGTGTGTGTATATATACACACACATATATGTAGCTTTATATATACACATACATATATATACACATATATAGTAACTTATTCTACACATTAAATTAAGCTCATGTGTGTAGGTTCCCAATTGCTCAGATGTATGTCAACACACTCTGCCCTCCACCAAATCACCAAAGGTTCTTCACTGTTGTCTGGTGGGCTCCACTACCATTCCCACCCCACCCCCACCATTCCCATTCCCTCTTGGTTACCTCAGTTCTATTGCAAGTGTTCAAGGGTTCGTTTTGTTTCATCTATTTCTTGTTTTCTCCAATCACGTTCCACCTATGATTAAAGTCATTGGGTATCTATCTTACTTTTGACTTATTTCACTTAGCATAATCCCCTCTAAATACATCCATGTTGATTCAAATGAAAGGATTTCATCTCTCATAAAGACTGTGTAGTATTCCATTGTATATATGTAGCATATCTTCTTTATCCATTCATCTGACATTGGGCATCTAGATAGTTTCCAGTTCTTATTGTGAATAGGCCTGCAATAAACATGGTGGTCCATAAATCTCTGTGGATGAGTGAGTGTTGTACACTTGGGGTAAATACCCAGGTGTGGAACGGTAGGATCATATGAGATTTCCATCTTCAATTTTTTGAGGAACCTCCAAGCTGTTTTTAATAGGGGTTGCACCAATTTGCACTCCCACCAACAGTGTAAAAATGTTCCCTTTTCTCCACATCCTTGCCAACATTTGTTGTTTCCAGACATTTGGATAACAACCAGTCTCCCAGATGTAAGGTCATATCTCATTGTGTTTTGCATTTCCTTGATAGCCAGCAGTAGAAACATTTTATTTTACTTGTTGACCATCTGTCTTCAGAAAAATGTGTCTCCAGTTCCCCTTCCCATTTTTTATTGCATTGTCTGTTTTTCTGTTACTGAATTTTATGAGTTATTTGTATATTTTAGATATTAAGCCCTTGTCAGAAATACAAAATGCAAAATCTTCTCCCAGTTAATAGGCTGCTTTTGGTTTTCACGATATTTTCTTTCATTGTGAAGACACTTTTTAGTTTTATGTAGTTGTTTATTTTTCTTTTTGTTTCCCTTGATGATGGAGTTGATTCCCTAAAGACAAGTCCCTAAAGACATTACAGCTGATGTCCTACAAAATCTTTCCTATTTTGTTTTCCAAGAATGCTATGGTTTCTGGTCTTATGTTCAATTCTCTAGTTCATTTTGAGTTAATTTTTGTGAGTATTGTTAGAGAGTGGTCTAGCTTCATTCTTTTGCATGTGGCTATCCAGTATTCCCAACACCACTAATTGAAGAGACTTTCCTTTCTTCACTGTGTGACTCTGGCGATTTTGTCATAGATTAACTATGTGAGAAGGTCAGCTTCCGGTGATTCAGTTCTGTTCCCTTGATCTGTGCCTCTGTTATTATTCCAGTACCATACCATTTTGATCACTATTGCTTTGTAATATAGTACATTGTCTGGCAGTGTAATCCCTCCAGAATCATTCTAATAATTGCTTTGGCGACTCAGGGTTTGTTGTTGTTCCATACAAATTTTAAGATTTTTTTGTCTACTACCTGGAAATGATCCTGGAGAATTTTAACGGGTATTGCAATAAATGTATATATTGATTTGGACAAGATGATCATTTTAATGATGGTGATTTTTCCCAGCCATGAAAAGGGTTGCCTTAACATTTATTTGTGTCCTCCTTTATTTATTTTAAGAAGGACTTGTAATTTTCATTGTACAGGTCTTTTATGTCCTTTATTAAGTGTATGTCCAGGTATTTTACTCTTTTAACTTCTATTTTAAATGGTGTGATTTTCATGAGTTCATTTTCTTCTGGTCTGTTGTTTTCATATAAAACTGCAATGGATTTTTGTGCATTGATTTTATAACCTGTTACTTTACTGTTTTCACTGATGTGCTATAGAATATTTTTGACAGAAATGTTAGGGTTTTTAATATATATAATTATGCCATGAGCAAATCATGATAGTTTTACTTCCTCTGCTACAATTTGGATAACTTTTATTTCCTTTTCTTGCCTAATTGCTCTGGCTAAGACCTCCAGCATGATGTTAAATAGTAGTGGTAAGAGTTACAGACTTGGCTTATTCCTACCTTAGAGAAAATGCTTTCAATTTCTCACTGTTGACTATGATGTTGGCTGTGGGATTTTCATTTATTGCTTTTATTATGTCAAAGCATGTAACTCCTGTTCCCATTTATGGAAGGTTTTTTATCATAAATGGGTGTTGGATCTTGTCAAAAGCTTTCTCTGCATCTCTTGATTTGATCATGTGGTTTTTCTCTTTGCTCTTGTTGATATGGTATATTACATTAATATATTTATGTATGTTGAACCATCCTTGCATCCCTGGCTTAAATCCCACTTGATCATGATGGATGATCTTTTTAATGCATTGTTGGATTTGGTTTGCTAACATTCTGTTGAGAATTTTTGTCTTTATGTTCATCAGATATTTTTACCTGTAATTTCCTTTCTTGGCAACATCTCTACCAGCTTTTGGTATCAGTGTGATGTTAGTCTCATAAAAAGTATTTGGGAGAATTCTGTTCATCAATGTTTGGGAGCAGTTTGAGAAGAACAGGTATCAATTCTTCTCTGAAGGCTTGGTAGAACTAACTAGAAAAGCTACTGGGTCCTGGGGTTTTAACTTTAGAGAGACTTTTGATTATCTCTTCAATTTCTTTGCTTGTGATTTTTCTGTTCAGGTTTTCCAGGTCTTCTAGGTTCAGTCTTCATAAGTGGCATTTTTCTAAAAATCTGTCCATGCCCTCAAGGTTGTCCATTTTATTGGCAAAGAGCTGTTAGGAGTAGTCCCTTTTAATGTTTTGAATTTCTGTGGTATCTGTTGTAAATTAACCACTTTCATTTCTGATTCTAGTTATGAGAGTTTTCTCTTTTTCTTTGTGAATCTAGTCAATGGTTTGTCAATTTTGTTTATTTTTTAAAGAACAAACATTTGGATTCATTGATCTTCTGGATTGTCTTTTTGTTTTCTATTTCATTTATTTCTGCTTGAATTTTGATTATTTCTTTTCTTCTGCTGATTTTTGGCTTTGATTGTTTTAAAGTAGACTTAGGTTGTTTATTTGCACTTTTTCTTGTCTTGGGCCTGGATTGTGATGAACTTTCCTCTAAGTACTGCTTTTGGTAGCTCATGTCTTCATTCTCACATGTCTCTAAATATTTTTAAGTTCCTCTTTGATTTCCTCTTTTACCCAAGAGATTCAGAAGCATATTGTTTAGTTTGTAATTAATTTGTTGCCATTCAGCTATCTTTTTTGTGGTTGATTTCAAGTTTTAAGTCATTGTGGTCAGAGAAGATGCTTGGTATAATTTCAATCTTTGTAAAAATGTTGAGAGATGTTTTGTGTCCCAGCATATGATCTATTCTTGAGAATGTTTCATGCGCACTTGAGAAGAAAGTGAAATCTGTACTCGTTTGGTGAAGCGTTCAATATATGTTTATCTCTTCCAGATGGTCACTTAAAGCAGCTGTTTTCCTGTTAAATTTCTGCAAGTTTGATATGTCCATTTTTGTAAATGAAGTGTTGAATTCTTTCATTATTATTATGTTACTATCAATATCTCTTACCAAGTCTAATAATACTTGCTTAATATATTTCGATGCTCCTTCATTTGGTGCATATGTGTTAATAAGTGTATGTCTTCTTGCTGGATTGATCCTTTAATCATTAAATAATGTCCGTCTCTGTCTTTTGTTAAGCTCTTTAGATGGAAGTCTGTTTTATCAGATATGACTATGGCTCTTTTGTGGTTGCCATTCAACTGCAGGATTGTTTTCCAACGACTGACTTTGTACCTTTGTTTAACTTTTGAAGAAAGGTGAGCTTCATTAATGCAGCAGATTGAGTTAAGCTTTTTAATCCATTCAGTCACTGTGTGGCTTCACTGGTGAGTTCAGTTCATTAATCTTTAGGGTTATTATTGATATGTAATTACTTCAAATCACTTTGTAATTTGTCTTCTATATATTGCTCTAGACAATGCCTTTGTTCTTCTCTTTCTCTTCTTAGGTTGGATGGCTACAGCTATGTTTTGACTGGTGTCCCTTATTTTTTTTCTTTGCTTTTTCCCTGGAGATGTATTTTGAGGTTACCTTGAAGTTGGCATTAAAAATTCTGTTTATTTCCTATATTTAATTAAAAGCCAATTAGTCTTCCACTCATTCTTAAAATTTGCATTTTTGTTTACTTCTTTTCCTCCTCATTTTTTATATTTTCTGTCTTACTGGTTTTTATGTGGGATTTCTTTGCACTTATATAGAACAGCTTTTATTATTTTTTGCAGAACTGGTTTTGTGATGACAAATTGCTTTAACTTTTGATGATCAGACAAGACTTTTTATCATCCTTCAGTTTTGAATGATAATCTTATAGGATATGGTATGCTAGGTTGAAAATTCTTTTCTTTCAGCACGTTAATATATCATGTCATTCTCTTCTGGCCTGTAGAGTTTCAGATGAGAAATCCACTGATAGTCTTATGGAGACTCCTTTGAATGTGACACATTTTTCTCTGACTGCTTATAAGATTCTTTATCTTGTATTTTTGACATTTAGATGACAATATGTCTAGCTGTAGTTCTATAGTTCTGTTTGGGTTTATTAGGAAGTTTTTGAATTTCCTGGAACTGGAGGCTTCCTTCATTCTTCAGGATTGGGAAGTTCTCCTCTACTATTTCTTCAAATACAGTTTCTGAAGTTTTATTATTTTTGTTTCTGTTTTTTGGATGTTTTTACTTCCTCTATTGTTCTGGAGTCCCATCAGTATGTTAATCACTGTTACCCTAAATACATCTTCAGGTAGTTTGCATACACCTGCTGTATTCAGATTTTCCCTTGGGTTTTTAATTGAGTCCAGCATTTCACATATATTTCTCTGTGTCTTTGTTCTGTCTGGCCTTCTATTTATATTTATATAAGTTCAGTTACCCTACATTGATGGCTTTGTGTAGGGTGATCACCTTGGTGCTGGCCCACAATAGGCAATCAGGCTGCAGTTTTGTCTCTACCCACAAGGAAGCACTAGCGAGTAGCATTGAGGTTTATTTCCTTTAGGGAGACTACCTTCTTACTTTAGTCCTGGGGATAGGACGTCTGGTGGGCAGGGCATCCACTGGGTGGATCCTGACTCCTGCACAAAATGGTGGTGGGAGGGGGTGGACATGGGGAATTTCCCTTTGGTTATGATGTCTTTCAGTTTAATTTCACCATATGGGCTCCAGCTGAGTCCCAGGGTGCTGGCTATTCTTCTACCCCATGACAAGATGGTCTCCCACACCTTTGCATACTGGTCCCACTGGGTGGGCACCTTACTGCTTCTGCTACCGCTTTTCAATCTGTTTGTGTCTTTCTGCCGTTCCAAACTACCACCATGTATCTGATTCTGAATCCCAAACCTGCAGTTTAGCTGCATATTGGTATGTTTTTGCCTGCTCTTTGTCATAACAAAGCCACTCTGTCTTCACAACTGCTGTGCCTACCATTCCTTGGCATTTGTCTCTGGAGATTAGGCGAATTTCTAGTTGCTCTGTGGATAGGATCTGAATCTCACACCTACCAGGTCTACATCTTCTCTGCACTCTCTGTTTCTCTTTTTAGGTGTTATAAAAACACTTATGCTGAATCCCTTTCCATCTTTTTCTTCTTCTATGGATTTGTGTTTTGGGGTTACTCTGGGGTTCACATAAAAGTTTCTGTACTTACAGACTTTTTGACCTTAAGAGCAAGTTAGTCTTGCATTCATTGTAAAAGTCCACACTTTAAATATCCCCCTCCCCAATGTATTTTTATTTTTGATAGCTTGCTCCTTATAATTAGAGTTTCTTATCATGTTATAGAACTTCCTTAAGCATTTCATGTAATGCTGGTTCCATGTTGATAAAATTATTTAACATTTTCTTGTCTGCAAAGCTGTTTTTCATTTCTTCACTCTAAATGATAATCTAGCAGGGTAAAATATCCTTGGCTGGAAGTTCTTTTCTTTCAGCACTTAAACATATCATGCCATTCCTTTCCTGTCTAAAAAGTTTCAGTTGAGAAATCCACTGACAGTTTTATGGGTGCTCCCTTATAGGAATTCATCTTTCTCTAGTGTCTTTCAAATTCTCTCATTATCTTGGTTTCTTTTTTTCTTTTTTTTTTTTTTTTTTTTTTTTTTTTTTTTTTTTTTTTTATTTTTTTTTTTTTTTTTTTTTTTTTTTTTTTTTTTTTTTTTTTTTTTTTTTTTTTGCATTTTAATGATGACGTGTGTTGGTATAGATCTACTTGGCTTTCTTTTGTTTGAGCTTCTGAGCTTCCTGGGTCTAGAGGTGTGTAACCTTTCTCAGGTTAGGAAAATCGAAGTCATTATTTTCTTAAATAGATTTCTGGTCCCCTTATCTCTCTTTTTTCCTTCTTTGACTCTTATGCTAGATGTTCTTTAGCAAAGCTAGTGTGTTATTTAGTTCCATGAATCCTGTTTGGAACTAACTCATATTTCTTTTTCAATCTTTGCATTACTTATCCATTTGTTTATCTGCTGCATCACTAATTTCAGTGAGTATCATTATCACTATTCCTTTAAAGTCTTCATTGGGTCATTGATTTAGTTCCTTTTATTCAGATTGACCCCTAGGATTCCTTTTGTTGTATGATCTCAGCACTTGTCAAGATCATTGAATTGCTAGAGCATATCCTGTGCTGAAGACTGACAGGACAGTCTTAGGCATAGAGTTTGGCTGAGAAATGCAGAAGTTTTCCCCAGGATCATAGGCATGAACAACAAAGTACAAGAAGGAGAGAGATCAAGATTTGTGAACCTAATCCACAAAAAAGCCACAGTCCTAACACAGATCACAGGAGATAGAGAGCTGGGATTCTCTTTTTTAGTCAAACATATCCCTTAGTACTACAAAAGTGTGGTTAGTACCAATAGGGGTAGTTGTAAAACCTTGCAGTTTGGGGGAGGAATCTTTAGGGAATACCAAGCAAATAATCAAGCTATTTAGCTGTAGCTTGGAGCTGAACTGCTGCTCCAATTGTGTTCTCTAGTAGAACTGGTGAATGGAATTCTTCTGGGGAGAACCCGTCAACTAACTGCATAGCCCTGGTATACAGCTACTGTTGTCTGTCTCTGGAAGACTGCTGAAAGGGAGATTGGGTATCAACAGATCAGTACAATAGTGCTAATGGAGGAGAGTGTGGGTGTTTCCCCTTGAGAACTTCCTTCAGTGGCAGCCTCTGGTTACCACAACACGTGGAAGCTTCCTTTTGGTTCACGAGGAGACTATCCCTCTTTCTACCCCACACAGAGGTTTTCGGTTCACCAACTGAAAGCCAGTTCCCAAGAATGAGAGTACCAACTGAGGGGAAATGTTCATCAGCTCTGGGAGAATATCACCAGTGTCTCCTGGTGACACGGACATCTCTGAATAGGATGGAATACTGTTTGGACCTATGACTTCCCTACCATTTCTGAAAATGTATTCTGTTTCTCTTTGTGAAGATGTTGGTCTCTGTTCTTTTCAAAAGATTATACTTGCTAAAATTGAATTTTTATTCTTTTTCTTTTGTTGGTTTATATGAGGAGCTGAGCTGGAGATCTTAACATTCTGCTGTCTTGCCCAGAAGTTCTTCTGAATTTATTAATTTTGTTCTTCTCTCTCTCTTTTTTTATGACTGCTTCAAGATTTTTTCTCTACTTTAGATTTTCAGCAGTTAACTCTGATATGCCTATGTGAATTTACCCTGCTTAGGGTTTGTTGATATTCTTGGAAATACTGTTTGTTGGTGAATTGTAGCAGAAAACACTACCTCAAAATACACCATTTGGTATATTGATTATTTTGAGCTGTAAACACTTGAATAACAGCAAATTCTGTTTCGGGAAGACTTTCTCTGAACTCCTCCTGTCTGCCTAAAGAGAAATATTCAAAAGGAGAAATTTAATTGCTTTTTATTCCCTCAGTGGGAATATCATCATTCTGGGAGGATTGGCTCTTATTACAGGAGAGATTAGAAGTCTACACCACACTCAAACTTTGTCACAAACTATCATACCTTCTATCTCTTCTTCTAAGGCCCACTCATCTTTCCTCAAAATCATTTACTTGCCCCTAAGAGGTCTATATATTTCCTCCTTTTTATGTGTTAAGTTGTCTTTTAATCCTGAATTCTAAAGTAAACCCTTTGAGTTACTCATTTTTCTGAGCATCTCTCTTGTGTACATGAAGTACACATCTTAATAAACTCTGTTTCTTTTTTATTAAAGCATAAAATGATTTTCTCAAAAGATACTAAAATTCAAAATTAAAAACAGTATCATTCATATTTTCACCCCAAAATGGAATTCTCAGATATAATCAAGTAAATTATATATAAGATTTATGTGAGGAAACTATATAAATCTAATGAAAGAAAGCTGATCAAAGATATAAATAAATGGAGAGATATTTCATGTTTATGAAATACTACATAGAAATATTCACTATTTCCTAGATGTAAATTTTTCTCAACTTGATGTATAGATTCCAAACAATGCCTTTCAAAATATCAGTAAATTAATTTATGGACTTTGACAGTCTGCTAAGTATGCAGAAGTATAGAAGAATAATTATTTTCCTCCCTCACATTGACTTCAACCAATTATATAGAAATCTTGAGCAGCATCTCTACATTTATTATTGTACCATCATTTCTCTCCTTTCTCATTTTTGGATGTCATTTCAACTATTTTATAGAATTCAATAATATTCCAATATGCTGAAACATTTATTTCTTTAATGTTAATATACTCTTTTCTAGAAATTTCTATTAAATTTTAATTTATTAAGTTTACCAATAGGCATTTACATGGTAAAATAATAATTTAAGTATTATTAAATTTAATTCTAGAGGGGAAAAGAATAATTTCACATTTGCTTTGTGTAGGACACTGAAATAATTAGCATTCTCTATGAAGGGGAATATGTCCCTTGAAATTTCCAGATTCTCTGAGGATAGACAGTGGCACAGGAATATCTAAACTGTATTGCTGCCAAATACAAGAAAAACTAATGCTGGGCTTTCTGACCCCAATAACTATAATTTGCTTTAATTATATTTGGTGCTTTAACAAATAAAACGTCCATTACTTTAGGCCATCTGGGAAGTGCTTCAATGCTTGGACCACAGAGTCAGAGATATTCTGTCATACTATCTTTAACATATTTTTTTGTAATGATGAGGTACAGATAGTCAACACTGGGCAATATAGTCCCAAGTTAAGATTTACTAATCTTTTTGATATTGGATTTTCCAAATGGTCTTTTGTATACATGCTTGTTTATGTTAAAACGTTTATCTTCCTTTTTTCCTCTTTTCTTTCTTTTGTTACCCTCTGTAAAGCTATAACTTTTACATTCTTATGCAGGAGAGCACTAATTTTAAATGTCGATAATTAAAATATTGCCTGTATGGTATTTGTCTTAGTCACATCCCACCTCTATCAAATTTTATTTAAAAATTGAATTTAAATATACTTTTCACTTAGCTTCTTCTAAGCAATTATATTTATCAAATCAGAGGTTCTCAAAGCTTAGCATACATTCGAATTACCCAGAAGACTTATTAAAATATTGATTGCTGTACCTCACCTCCAAAGCTTCTGATTCAATAGGTCTAAAGTAGGACTTGATAATTTATAGTTCCCAGGTGATGCTGATGTTGCTAGTTTGGAAGCCACAACATTAAAAGGCGGTTTTGTTGTGCTAATTATGCACATATACACCTACATGATTTCTAATATACTAATGGATACATTTAATGTATAACCACTAAAATTAAAAGGTTGATTTTTGATGCCCCAACACCATGTTTTCTCACCAGTTGCATTTTTCAGGGAATATTTTTCTAGCACATCTCATTTGAATCTGAATTATCACTTATCTGGTTATTATTTCTTCCCTATTTTTCTCTTTGTTTATAAAGCTCTGAATGCCTGCAGGCTATCTGACTGCAGATAAAATGTCACTTGGCACTCCTATGTGACCAACATAAATATATAGGGGTTATCAACTGCCTATTTATTGTCAGGGGAAGTGGGAGATATTTTGTCCCAAGAAAAAAAGTGACAAATATTTTATAGCCCAGAAGGTCAATATTTATAGTATGAATTTTCACATGTCCACACCCTCTCTTACCCGCAACCTCTGCCCCTAATTCTAACTGAATTACACCATTATTCTGAATCCTAGATGGTCATATTGTCTTCATCATGTTACTTGTAAACTATTTAAATGGTAAGTAATGGATTTTGAGATTTGCAAAATCTCAAAATTTAAGGTTGGATCTTAATTGACATATGTTAACACTGAAGACTATAAATGCAGTTTAGACAAATACTGTTTCAAGTAGATTACCAAAGTATTATCATTATTACTTTTATTATTGTCTAATAAACATTACTATTAGTAATGCTCTTAAGAAGTCAACAAGAACAAGGTCAGCAAAACCAAAAAAAAAAGATGGAAATTGAAAACATTTTCTAGAACCATCTCTAAACTATGTAATGGCACTCTGTATTATTATATTCTCACAAACAGTGAAAATATGCATCTAGCTTATTTCCACCTTTAGGATTTCCCTCACAATATCTTTCTCATCTGGAATGGCTTCCATTCTCACCTCTATCAATTCAAACTTGACCTTTGCTTTAAGGCTCAGCTGGAACACGACCCCTCTCGTAGAGCCTTCATCAATCTTTTATCCCCGGGAACACCTAAAGCAATTATAGAATGTACAGTTTAGTATTTGTATTCTGTGAGGTATTTTTCAACATTGTTTAGTGTAATACATATTAGTTTTCCCTCAACTAAAAGAGAAGGGTATACCTCACAGCCCTGTTTCAGTACTAGGTATTTTCCCAGAGATTCATTATGTTTATATATTCTAGTGACTTCTAAAGAACATTTAATAAGGTTGTTTTTCTTATTACTCACATCTATTTCTTTTTTACTCAGATTAAAAGATTCTGAGTCAAAATTCTATTAATTCATTGTGTGATCACATAGACTTAAAGTTTATATATCTGTATATTTCACCTATTATCTTCTTAATAGATTTTATTTAATTCACTATGGTCAATACAATATAATTTTATAGAGAATGGTCAATTTTAATTCAGGTCTAACATGGAGTCTTCTTTTTTAGGTTAATTGCCTAAATGAATAAGAGGCTCTTAATAAGAATATTTTAAAAGTCAAGAAGAATACCCATGATTTTATATCCATAAGAAAGAAATTATAAAGCATGATATAGCTTTCCTGCTTCAAAAAAAAAATACATAATTAGCATCAGGAAAATTAAAGCCTTGGCTACAAAACATCACATAATGAGTCTATTTGCATTTTTCTTTTGTTTGGCAACACGTAGACAATGCTAATGCCTGTATGATGCCAAAATATTTACCATAAGAGTCAACTGACCTGTGTGTGGTGGGGGGAAAATTAACATTATTTCTTTTATATACTTGATGCTACACAATTGATTTAACTAGCGTTTTTCTATGGAAACAGCTAATATTAATACATAATTTGGAAGCTTAAACCCTAGTCCCTCAGATTTAGACTAACAAAGGCTGGAGTAAATGTGAATATATGTATTGTCTCTCTGTAAAACCTAGGACTCCTGTCTTAAGGGAGACAGGGTTTACCTCTGTCGGATCCAGCGACAGTAGGCTGAGGAGGAGGGGAAAGGCTTTATCGATCAGAAACAGAAATTGTCTCAAGAAGCTTCTACCTTTACAAATAAAAGCTCAGCTGAAAACTGTTCAGATATTGAAAGCATGGTGAATTGATTCAGAGGAGGAAACAGATGACTTTTTGATCAGAAAAGGCCACCACTCAGCATTTTCCTTTTACTTAAAGGTACAGAAAATAGTGTTCAACTAAGCAATCATAAATTACGTCCTGCCATATTCTAATTACACCATAATTTTTTCTTTTCATTTGATAATAATTCAAATTCTGACAGTTTCCACTGAGGTGTAAGAACATTAAATTATAAATTAAAAACCTACTTTCCCAAAAATGTACTGAGGTAAAACCAGTATCTAACACTAAAGGGAAATAAATCTTGGGACCAAGAGATGTGGATTCAAGTCTCTGCTTCTTCATTGACTCCTGAACTTAATTTTCTCATCTATAAAATGTGATTATTAGTATATGTCCTACCCTTCTGTGGTTGATGACATTTAATAAGAGATGCCATATTCTTTATAAAACATGAAAGGTCAAAAAAACAACCTATAAAAATTGGCAACCCAGATTTTGGCTTCTTTGTCACTATTACTAATGTCATGGGCGAGCACACAGACAACAGGCCTGTAACACACTTTCATACACGCAGCAGAGCTACAACTACTCCTGCGTGTCCCCTAAAGCATGGGTACTTAAGTCCTACCCTCTTGTGATCATTTAATGTCCACTTGGATAAAGTACCTAGTATGCTTGATTTAATTTTCTATTTTATTTTGAATGTCAGTAAAATGTAAGCAGAATCTCTATGGATATATTTGCATTTGGTCAATCAAAAGAAAGGCATGCATTCCTTAAAGGGCATGACAGTTTTTCTGGATTCCTTTTAACTTTTTTCTGAGAAGTGTCACAAATAGTTATGATGTCAGTGCCTGGCATGAGATATCAGAGAATCTTTTAGGGATGGAAAGAGGAGGTGGCATGAAAGCAACCTCTATGCCTGCTCTTTAGACTATTTTTTAAGTATCAAATACTTCTCAAAAAACCAAAAGTTATTTAAATCTAATGCATCCTTACACACTCCTAAATAAATTATATTTCATTTTTCATTTGTGGTTATTTTTGTCTCTTTAAAATTTTTAATTAAGTGAAGTTTTTGTTTTGTAGTAGATGATCTGATAGGTTTACTATACTAGGTGTTTTCAAACTGTGTCTGTTGATTAATATTCTGACAGCTATTCATTAGTATAGTGGGGTTTGTTTTACACATAAAATTAATGCATATATGACATATTAACTTATACCATAAATTAATTTATAAAATAATTTATTTTCAACTTTCCGATATCAATTTTCCTCAAGTGCTCTAGCATCATAGTTCTTTCTCTTGTCCCAAAACCTTTTTTTCTCAAAAGAAATCAAGGACATCACCAGAAAGATGAAACTCTGTTTCTACCTACAGGTGGAACATTTAACACTTTTGTTTTGTCAGGAACTGGATAAAGAACAAGAAAAATTGGAAGAAAAAAATAAAAAAAATGTTTCAACTCATATTCTCCAGACCTCAGAAGACTGTGACAAAATAAAGTAGAATTTGTCCTTTTTCTTACTGATTTATTTTGGTACAGACACTCATCCTGTTTGACTTAGTTGATGCTAGTCTTTTATTAGCCTTCCTCCAAGTGCCTCTAGGATTCCTGAGAGTATTTGCTCTATGCTCTCAAAATCTGTTCTGGTACTCATTCTTTGGAATATAACCAACATTTAACTCTCAACCCCACTTCCCAGGTTGGGTTTCATTTTTTGTGTATCTATGACTCTAGGTTTCCCCTTCATCTTTAGCTTCACTCCAAGCATAGTGGCAAGTTCATCCATCCTTCAATTTTCTAAAGCACATTTGGGTAGGTAAAGTTCAACAAGACTCTTGCTAAATAAACAAAATAAGGGGACTATCACACAGAAACTTAGAATTCTTTTGGCTGATTTCACAATCTACAGTCCCCTGACCCAAGTCAAGAGTCTTCTGCACCACTTTATCCCCCTTAGATCCTGACCCATCTGATTGGCAAACATCAGCCTCCTTGCCATCTCTTGTCTTACCAGTTTCACAGAGTCCAGTTTTCCTCCTGGTAAAGAGGCAAGGAAAACTCTAAGTACTTCTTCCCCTGTAGTCTAAATGTCAACTCACTGAGCCACAGAAAAATGACTTTCTCTTCCTTTTGACTCCCCCAGAAGTCCTCAGTTTTTGTCTATGATTGTCCTCTCTCTGATCTCATTCATTGAGAACATGCTTTCTCTTCAGGAAAAACTCTACCCCCTATTCACAGATGTTGGTCTCCACTGAGACTCCCATCAGGACAATTCCATACTTCATAATTCCCTGTGTAGAACACTAAGCATTGAAAAACACCAGTGGAGTCAGGGGGGATTGGCTTAAGCATTAAAACTTAAGTTTCCAGCATTTTATGTACAAATGCTCACATAGGAAAGCTCACACATATCCCAGAAGAACAAATAGCAATGATGTAGACACAAGCCAACTACACCAGAATCCTTTAACAGTGAAAACATGTGCTCTCTTAATCTTAAGTATCTACATAAGGAATATTTTTTCTGACTTCAGTACTTCTTCGAAAAGAAAATACAGGTACCTTCTGTATGACTGAAAAACTTGTAAAATCCCACAAAGGGAAACCTTCCCAGAATAGAGAGATGATCACAAGACAAAAAAAGAAAAAGTTCATCCTAAAAAAGCAAAAATAAAGTTCTAGCAAATTTTAAAGACAAATGTGTATGCAATTTTAAGATCACATTAAAATTGAGAGGAAGATTTCTCATATACCCTTTGCCCCCATGAAGAAGTAATTCCCTCCATTATCAGTATCTCTTACCAGATGATAAATTTGTTACAGTTAATGAACCTGTATTAATACATACAAATCCATAGTTTACTTTAGGGTTCGCTCTTGATGTTGTACATTCTGTGGATTTGGACAAATGTATGACATACATCCACCATTATAGTATGGATATATTTTTCACCGCCTTGAAAATTCTATATGCTCTACTTATTCACCCCTCCTCTCACCTCCTTACCCCCTAACTCTTGGCAACACTTATCTTTCTTATTGCCCCCATAGTTTTGCTGTTTCCAGAATGTCATATATTGGAATCAAATAATATATATGACATTTTTAGATTGACTTCTTTTGCTCAGTAATATGTATTTAAAATTCTTCCATGTCTTTTTATGAGATAATAAGCATTGCTTTTTTTAGTGCTAAAAAATATTCCAACCTGGATTTGTTAAAGTTTATATATCCATTCATCAACTGAAGGACATCTTGGTTGCCTCCAAGTTTAGGTGAGTGTGAATGAAGCTAATATATTATTTGTGTATAGGATTTTGTGTGGACATCAATGTTTACCTCCAAGAAGTAAGATTGCTGGATTATATAGTAATAATACATTCAGTTTTGTAAGAAACCAAATTGTCTTCCAAATGGCTATACCGTTTTACATTCCTACCCTCAATGAGTTTCTGCTGTTCCAAATCCTCACTAACATTTCATGTTGTCAGCGTTCTAGATTTTGGTCATTTAACAGATACGTAGTGGCATCTCATATGCTCATTTTCCATCTGTGTGTATATATTTTACGTGTGTGTGTGTGTGGTGTTTGCTAAAATCTTTGGACTATTTTTGAATTAGGTTATTTCTTATTGAGTTTTAAGAATTCTTTGTGTATTTTATATAACAATCTTTTATCAGATACGTCTTTTGCAAATATTTTCTCTTCATATAGTTTTCCATAGAGGAAAAGTTTTTCACTTTAATAAAGTTCTGATTATCTATATTTTTATCATAGACCATGTCTTTGATGTTTATTATTATCTGCAGTGTCTAGATTTTCTTCTAGGAATTCTAAAATTTTGTATTTTATATCTGAGTCTCTGATACATTTTTTCTTAATTTTTGTGAAGGGCATAGACTGTCTAGATTAATATTGTTGTATGTAGCTATCCAGTTCTTTAGTAACTTCTTAAATGGCCAAAATGACAGTTTCTTCAGTTTCAACAATGCAGTGACTATCAGGCAATAATTTTTACATCTGCCAAATAAGCACCAAATTTACATCAACAAAATACTTTGTTCTCATTACACTTTTCATTTGTACTATTAGTAATAACATTGTTCTGGATTCTTTTATTTGTAGAAGACTAATCCTTAATATGGATTATTAATTATAAATCTGTAAACATTTTTATAATTTTCCTAGTGGTATAAATGTTTCCATATAAGCATGCATGTATGTGATATTACACTTAAAGTTCATAAAAATGTAAAACAGGTTAATATATATTTTATTATTTGGTCACGATTTTAATAATTTTTAAAAATTACTTCAGAAAATGAAATGTTTGAAATCTCTGAATATATATTATACTATGTTTCCAACCAGTCAACAACTCTATTTTCAAGTAATGTTATATAACTGTGTTTTAAAGTATAAACATATTTTCGAAATCCTTTGTCTATTTTGGCAGGGCAGAATTCTAAGATAACCTGTAATTAGTAATACAATTGTATAATAACCTTGCTGTGAGTGTGGGTAGGACCTATAACCTATAACAAATAGGATATGGAAAAGGTGATGGGCTAGTCATTGACTTGATTAGGTTACATTTTATGACAAGAGTAAATGGACATTTCAGATATAATTAAGGCTCATATTCAGTTAAGAGTGAAGTAATAATAAGAGAGATTTTACTGTAGGACACTGACCTAATCAGCCGAGCCTTTTGAAAGAGGGTCTATAAGCCAGGTACTCTTTTTCCTCCTATCCTTGAAAAAGCAAGCTGCTATGATGATTTCTACTGTTATAAGAGAATGAATTGTGCCAAGAAACACATATTTTTGTGAGAGGACACTGAGGCTCAGATGAGACCCCAGGCACAGACAGCATCTCATTTGTGGTCTTGTGACATCATGAGCAGAGTGTTCAGTGATAGCCATTTCCAGAATCTTAATCCATGGAAATTGTGAAATAATAAATTTGTGTTGCATTAGCCATAAGTGTGTCATCATTTGTTTACAGCAGTAAAAACACATACATCTTTAATCAAGAAATATTTCTGAGCACCAATTACATGCCAAGAACTCTTATCATTGGAGATAGAGCACTGAAAAAGACAGTAAAAGTGCCTATCCTTAAATAAAATTAAAAGTTTCTATTATACACTGACAAATTGAATTAATGCTAAGATCAGTTGAATATAATCCTTTCGACTTTTTTGTTGAGTGATGTTGTGTGTTTCCTGTTCAATTAAGGTAAAATGAGCTGCTACAACAGATTAATCTTCAAATTTCTGTGTTTTAACACAACAATTGCGTATATTTGCCTCACACACAATTGAATGAAAAAGTTTGGCACATAATCTACATGATGATTCAGGACAAAGAATCTTTTCATGCTGTAGTTCCATCATCTCATGCTTTTTTGCTTACAACTGGGAGAAAGGGAAAGTGAAAATAGAGAAGGCACATCTGCTTCTTTATCAGTTTGACTTGGACATGATATACTCCCACTCATATTCTATTTACAAGAGCTAATCTCATCTCTCCCTCCTCCCCCCACTTATATGCTGGACAGGAAGTATAGTCATCTGGATAGCAGTTTCTTAGCAAATATTTTGCTTTGTGGAGGAAGAGCATTGATCTTTACTAGACAGCTGGATGTGTCTGCTACAAATCCCAATAGCTGGACATTTGACCTCGGGTAGACAAAACCATATTATAGTCATTGAATGAATGAAAGGGTACAACTATGCACATGATCGCATATTCGAGGCTATATTGATTGAGCCTTTAGAGAACAGAGTAAATATCAGTTGTTTCGGTTTATGAATATTAATTCCCACTTCTTCGAACACTTTCTTTATGGCTTGTCTAGAGTCATAAAACCCACTGGCAACCACCACACACTGACCAGGCCTAGTCTTTCAGAGTGAAACGAACCATCCCTCCAGTAGCAACTGTTGGCTCATGAACCACTCTGGTCCAATCAGGTCCTCAATGAAGCTTAATAACTTGCTGAATGCAATTGTAGGACTTCCAGAAGCTGTTTTATTTTCTTATCTTCATCATTTTTATACTAATCTTGGTCTGGTTCCTAATGAATAGGGAGCAAGAAGAGAAAGGAACTAATTAACAATGGAGACCAGTGTATGACCACTGACAGGGAGTATATGCAGAAGACGTTGACCAGACTGGCTGGCAGATGGACAGAGGCTAAAGGAAAATACAGTTACTCAGTAAGAGGTGGTCATGTTGTAAAGTGACTTTAAAGCTGGAAAAATTCATATGAGAGGGCAATAGATAGATATTAAGATTTTTAAAAAATGGATAGAATCATAAAACTTGAGAATCTTTACAACTTCATGGATAGAAAAACATTTAGATGATGTTATTAAACACTTATTCTCTATATAAGTAAGTTCAAAGTTTCAAAGCTGAAAAGTGGGAAACTGGAAGATAAGTATGGCACTGTTCTAGGAAATTAAACAATGGAAAACTGCAGGGAGATGTTGGATTGGACTTGGGTGAGGAAAGTGACCCAGGTCTTGGTGGGCAAACAGAGTTAGAGGTATGGAAATAAGCACAGTGAGACTAATCCTGCCTTTCATATGACTTCTTTCTTCATCTGCTTCTATATCATATTATCATAATGGTCTTTAATCTATTATTTCTACATTGGACATTTCAACCAGCATATTCATTTTATTTAGATTTTTGATCCTTTGCTGTCTGGTTCCCTAAACTATTCTCAGACTGCCCATTAGTTCACAAGCATCTATGTGCTCTGAAAAGAATAGACATTGCTGTCTATGTTCTAAATCACAGTGACTGGGAACAGGCAGAAATCCATTACAGGGAAAACACTGGGAAAGAGCCGTGTAGTGATAAAGGAAAGAGGACAGATTTGATAGAGCTTTTTAAAGGAATTTCACCCCTTTCCCTTACCTGTCTGGCTACAAATCACTCTGAGGCAAACAGAGGCTTGCACAATCTAACTTTCTGGCAGAGGCTAGACTTGCATCTCTTCTCAAAGCAGGAGAAGTCAGTCCTGCTGCAAAGGCAGCCCTCCTAGCTTTTACATGGACTTTTTATGCAATTTTGCTTGCTTCTCTTTGGTGTGATAAAACAGTCAAGGAAGATGAAATGGCTGGTAATTTATACTAGAAACTTGCCTTGGCTTATACTTGGATGACTTATTAAATAAAGGATATTATCAATATTATATCTGTCATAAATGAAAAACTCCACATTTGAATGAACCTAATCCATTCATTGTTTTATGAGCTCACTGGCCTCCAGAGAGAGCCACAAATCCAAATGATGTCCCAGAGTGATGGATTTTATGTTCTCTTCTCAGGCATGGCTAACAAATGTGTGAAATTCTTATGCAAAATGAAGCTTCCCCCTTGGTCATGCATTGAAGGGTCTTTTCATAGAAAAGTTTCATGAGACTGTGAGGAAATGTTTCTGTCCTGCTGCATGAGTATGAAAGCAAGCTGGTAGATGGCAGATGGGTACATATGACTTCGGATAAGGAGAACTGCATGAAGTCTCTTGTATCCTAACTTGTCCCTATAAAATTTTATCCATTTTGATAAAAGAGCTGAGTTTCTTACTCTAGTGGTATAGACATGTGTGTTTTTCACACAGACGTTATATTGACACATACTTGTTCCTATTAAGTGTGTTCTATGTATTTTGACTGCCTTTATACTCAGCTACTATTCTATAACATGGGAAGAGAGATTAGAGACATTACTCAGGAAATGAGTCAGCCATCATTTTTGACAATAAACATTCAAAGAACCTATGGGAACTCCTCTCTCCTCCAGGAGAAACAATGGCCTTTAATAAAAGTCACACTTGTGGAGAGCATAGATCTTAGTAAGAGGAAAAAGTTCAGACCTAGAGAAAAGAAAAAGAGCCTAAAGAAAGAGGAGGAAAGAGTCAGGACTTAAGGAACACTGAAAGCTTTTAAGATGCACACAGGGGCAGTAGATTTTACTGGTATAGAAATTTGGAGACAAAAATTTGTGTGAAAAATAATATTCATCTATCTACAGAGCAATCTCTGTATATATTCCCTAAAAATTCAAGTGGCTGAGGATTCTATCACTTGAGGCCTCACTCTTTACCCCAGGGACATCATTAACAATTATTACCTCCAAAATAAAAACAACTAATAAATACTTTTAAAGTACTCACTATATGTCTACATACATGACTCTGAGATAGAATGTCTCCTTTTGGAATAACAAAATGAACAAAAAAGGAGACTAAAGAGCAGTTATTTCTGCAAAATAAAGGGGAGACACACATAAACTCTACTACATTTTTTCTTATTACAAGTAGATTATAAAGTCTTTTATAAAATTAAGGGAATACAGAATAACAAAACTATAAACAAGTTTTTAAAAACAAAATTTAGTCACATTATACCTAGCTTTATATTCTGTTTTTTCATTTAAAGCATTCTGGGAATATACTTACTATTGAGTCTTCTACAAAATCATTTTATTGATAATTTATTATGCCATTCCTTGAACAGTCTCTCACTTATACTATAAATAATAAATAGTTGTTTTCCTCTTGCTATGTCCTCTTTTTAATTTATTACTTTTATAAGTTTCTGACATTTTCTATCAGTTTTTTAATTTACCAAAGCTAAAGAGAAGTGCAAACAATAATAATCAGTATACATCAGCAATGCAAAACTAAAATTAAAACTGTCCTCATCTTGGATGAGAATATTAACTCTCCACAGAATCGGTGGAAAAAAGCCATTTCTTTGATTTAAAATGCTAATTAATCTACGTAGTTATCTAGTGGGGATAAAAGTCGAGATGACCGAAAATCCCTATTCTATTTTATATTAAGAACTGGCAGACATCTAAGAAGGAAAAGAAGACTCATCATCCTCTCATTTCCCACATTCAGATTTATGATAGTAAAATAAATAGATTACTTAGGGTAGAGAACATCATGCCTTGTGTGTCTCAGATCTAACAGGGAGATTTTTATACCTAGGAGTTTATTGGGAAACCTTTAAAAATAAATTTATTCTCATCTCTGTCTGGAAACAGCATTATTTTGTAATTAATATCTTAAAGGTATAATTGTATATAATGCACATGCCTTAAAATTCATTCATTTATTTATTTATTTACTTAAAGTTTATCCTGAACAAGGTGATAAGATGTGAGGTGAACTCTTAAAAGTACAAGTGCTTACTTTATGGGCAAATTGGGTTTCTGAAACATGAACCCAGATCCTTGCACTTTAATGTCAACCTGTAGTACTTACAGGCCTGAGTACATCACCATTACCCTAAGAGTGCATTATACACCCTTATTTTTCTTTCTGATTGTATTAGAAACTCTAAGAGGGTTGGGACCTTATATTTCATATGTTCATGTCTATACTTCCTATCAAAACAATGGAAATTAACAAAACCCAACATATATTTCATAATGAATTAATCTAGATCGCCAATTCACACCAGCTCATCAAACTACTTTTTGGTTGAGTTAGTAGGCAGATATCTTCAAACCTGCCTGGGAGAAAGAATATTGGCTTCTGAAACAACGTAAAGCTGTTCTAAATGATTTTTTTGTGTGTGTGCTTTATCACCCACTGCTTATCTGCTCTCAAGGACTCATGGCCAAGGCATTTTAGAGAGGAAAATAAAGCATGACATGAGAATGAAAATAGTTTGAGACAAAACTGGCCCTCACACTTATCCCACCTGAAATCAAATTGAGCCTTCTACATTTGACCTGGTTATTTAAATGAATGGCACATAGTCCTACAGAAATGATGCTAATAAATGATGAGATAGGGAGGCTTTGTATATTTCAATCTATTTTCTGATGTTTTGAAAACTTAGTCTCTTACACTTGGGTCAATAAAGTTGGGAAGGTTCAATGACCCCCCAAGAATAGAGGATTAGTAATTAGATTGTTGTTTTGCTTTGCAAATTGAAATTAAAACGCTTTTTTTAAACAGGAAAATTACTTTTACACACATTTTTCTTTATTACCAAACAGACAATTAAACTGTATTTGAACGAAAACATGTATCAATGCTCTATACATCAGGCTCTTTGCAAAGAAGACTACAGTCATATCAGAGTAGACTTATAGGATGGGGTTGAATATCAAAACGTGTCTCTTTGTATAGACATGTTGTGCTGGTTGATTCACTCATACAAAAGGAAATTATTTACTTCTTTTTTTATTTACTAAAAATATCTTAGAAGCCATTTGATAGCAAACCATTTTCACTAAAAGGGAAATAGTGACATCTGGTGGAATGATCTAATTTTATCTTAAAATCTAGTTATCAACATTTCAATTCTCTCAAAATAGAGAGTTTAAAATACACATTCTCTTCCTGAAGAACAAATGTGCCTTTATGATAGAATTGGCACCTGCTACGTATCATGATGTTACTTTGTGGTGACAATACAAGTAATTATTTTTCTTCTTAATGTAAAAGCATGGAGTTTTTTAGAAGATGGTCAAGAGTAATAAATCTAATATACATATACATATACATATATGTATGTATTTATGTATACCAATTGCAAGGATTTGAGCCTTCCACCATTCTAGCCATTTGCTAAATGAAACATGAAAGTAGACAGCAATATGATATCTACAGAGATATGTAATTACACACATATTTATATAAATAAACATGCATAGAATGTATTATTATAATATTCAGGAGCATTTAATCCAACTATCATGAATCAACACTTCTTAAAATGCCTATGTAGCATATAATTGTTTAAATTAAATTACATATGAATATGAATAAAGAGACACAAAGTTGCCATAAATTATAGTAATGACTGGTGAGTCTGTTCAATGCCCACACAGCAACCATGAAAATTTCATGTTTCCATGATTACTAGTTTGCTATATGTCCTGAAATGTGGGTTATATCCAACTGCTGTGTACTTCAAATTCTAAGTCAAATAAAGTCATGTTTACCTAGACTTCAAAGGTTTTTATAATCTTAGACTTAAAAATCCCATAGACCTAGGTTAGAATATTGATTCCACTAGCTGTTTAAAACTGGACAATTTAGCCAATTCCTCTGCCTCTCAGCATCCCTACTAGTAAAATGAAAACAAAAATGCAACAGGCTTGTTATAATTATTGACTGAAAATCATGGTAAAACATTTTAACAGAGCGGTGCAAAGTGGTTTATTTGTCACCAATATGGTTATTCTATCACTCTTCTGTATCATATATTGTTGTGTAACTTATTGTGTGACACAAGATGTCACGTCACATATTTGTTGCTGTATAAAATTTTCTTGGAGAGCATTATTTTACATTAATGAGAAATGTCAGGGCCTCACAGCATTTGAAAGCTTGGAGTCTAGAACCAGATCGGAATGTGGCTCACATCTTGGGTGAGTCACTTACTTGTGTGATCTTGGACAAGTTACTTAATTTCTCTGTGACCAACTTTATCTTCACTCACATGATTTTATTATGAGGATTTATTATAAGGATTAACTGTGTAGACTTTATAGGGCTACCTGGAATAGGGTAAGAGCTGTAAAATATTCACTCAGTATGACACTATCTAAAATAAAATATCATAGGAAACAGAAAACATTTGACTTAATCTTTCACCTAATTGTGGGTCGGTGATATAAGGGGAGGTAGACCTATGTTTAACTCCTAAAGTTTGAAAAACCGAGAAAAAATAATTTTATGATCACATATTACTTTGGTTAGCTTGTACATTCTGAATATATATACTCAATAGGATATGTAATTCATATTTCTATCTTATATAGATGTAATTTCAACTACATTCCCTGATAGGATTCAGACATGGAGGAGTATCTCTGGCCAAATGGAAGAATAGATCTAGATTGAGCTTATTTGTATAAGGAATTGAAGTTTCTTAGGAAATAACCCATCCTACAGAAAAAAACTTGATCCAAATAAATGTGCCCAGTGACAAGCCTTGAGTTCTCAAAAGGGACAGGTAAGTCTCTGTCACTTAAGTTTTCCTATTAGACTTCCAGGAACTTATTTGAATCCTGGGAAGAAATGTGGTCAGTAAAATTTTTTAATTCCATATGACAATGAGATACAATTAGTTTTAGAACTAACATTACTGTGTATAACACAAAGCAAGGAGAAACATCTAGAGACAACAATCTTGACATAGACATCAGAATTCTTAAGATAATTAGTTACCATCAAGACAGAAAGAAGTGATGAGTGATGGAACATTCATAAAAGCAATGGAGGCCCAAATAAGGGAACTCTCTGAAGGGAAGAAGAGCTGGATGATGAAAATGGGAGATAAACTATAAGAATGAAAATGACTTTAGTGAGGATGAGACAACCTATAGTTTTCTAGAAATAATAAGTGAAGCTCTGAGAAAGATAACATCTTTAACAGAGAAATGGAATTAGAGAAGTGGATTTCATAGTTTGTATTTTCTAAACTTTTTATAAGGAGTTTGCTTAAAAGTATTCAACTGAGTAGAGAAAAAAAGGGGAAAGAAGGAGAAGAAAGAGAGTAGTCATCCAACACCTGAATACGTGGCTAGAAAAAATACATAAACTTCTGAGACTGAGAAAACATTTTAATACCCTTCTTGTGTCTCCAACTAATTCTGTCATTGATCATCTATATGTTCTCAGACAAGTCACCTAAACTTTCTCAGACTCAGTTTTCTTATCCATTCATCATGTACATCTTCATTCAGAAAATATTTATTTATCTCTTACCATTTCTTAAGTACTGTTCTAAGCACTAAAGGACATATAACATATTCCATATGTCCAAAGTAATTACAGTCTAGCTGAGAAATCACAGAAATAAAGTAACTAAGAAAGACTTGGGGCAGACACTGAAGGAAGGTTTTAGGCAAGAAGAGACTCTTGGGTTTTGTCATTGAAGGACTGGTAAGAGTATCAATCATTCCTCTGAGAAAAAAAAGCAAGAAGAGCACTCTGAGTATGAGTAGCATGTGCAAAATCATGGAACCATGAAATACCGTGATATGTTTGAGTAGCTGCCAGAAAACCTGTGTAACTGAAGCCAAGGGCATGTTGGGGAAATATAGTAAGTGGTAGATAGGAGTCATATCAAAATGTATTAAGTCTATCAAATGTAGAAGATATAATACATAGATTCCTCTGATTTTTAAGTGGCATTTCTTCTCATGGATGAAAAATTCTTTATCTTATATCATAGAGAACCATAGAATTTTAGGATTGGATGAAACTAGCTCCTAATTCCAATCTGAGGCAGGAATCTTGACAGCATTCCTCTTGAATGATTATCTGTTCTTTGCTTGAACACCTCCAGTGATTGAGAATTCATCACCTCTTGCGACAGCACATTCTGCCTTTTAAAAAGAAATTACTAGAACTTAAAGTCAAACATGGAAGATTGAGCAATGCATTTATCTTTTCTCTTACTCTGTAAAATCCAAGTAAAATAAGTAAAAATTTGCTGAATTCCCCCAAGATCAAAGAATAGGAATGTCAATGTAATTTTGGCATCTGATTTGACAGAATAGAGAAACTTAAAACTTAAGCTTGTAAGGGGAAATATAAACCATGGAAAGATTCAGGTATACCCTAGGAGTGGTGTGGGCCTATAAATGAGAGAATTTATTTAAAGGCAATTTAAGATGAAAGCCAAGAAACTGTCCTCCTTCTCCTCTAGGCATGATGGTTTAACTTCTGACACTGAAGCATAAGATTGTTGCTAGACACCATCACAGTAGACAGAGGTGAGACACCCTATGAAACTAAGAGAATTAAGTGTAAGTCTACACATTGAACTCTGAGCCCTTCAACTGACCTTCCGGCACACTAGCCACCACTCAACACATTCCCCAATTTTATTTGTGCTAATTTGTCTCCCCAAGAGAAATACCACTGATGCTGACATTTGAGGCTCTCCCCATTCTTGTGGTGAGAGCTACCTTTTGTCTAACTTTATCAACATCACTGCATTTTTCGTGCCTTGCTATGGTAGGTATTTTCATCTATCATCCATATTCTCCCTTCAGGACTACAGTGTTTTTCACAACTGCTGGAAGTGTTAGTGGTTTATGGATGATATTCCATTTCTTTTCCAGGAATTGCCCTCAGGGGAAGAGAGCTATCTTGCCCAAGGGGAGAACCCATATCCAGTGGCTTGAGGCAAAGAGGTCTAGCCCTCTTGCCTCAATTTGTTTATCTCTGAGGAGTCATTCCAAAAGCCAGAGTTTTCCATGTGATTACTGAGGACTGCCTTTTTGAAACCATATTTCATTCAATTTCTCCCTCTTCCCCTTAGGAACTGATCCCAGGAGAATTCCCTGTAAATTTATTGCACAAAGACATCCTCAGGGAATCTAACCTAACACATTCATTTTATAATAGGAAAGGATATACCAGTGGTATCTTTTAAGAAAGGTTCTAATATGAAAACTGAATCTAAGTGAACGCACAGAGCAAGGAGGAAGAAGCTTAAAGGAGACAGATAATACAGAAAATATTAATAATAATTTATTCTTAAAGAGATAAGATCATTCACAAAATGAAAAGCAGGATGCAATAAGAACAGACTTTCAGAGAAGAGGAAGAACTCTTGAGAATTCCTAATACAGTAATGAAAATACTGATTTTGATATACTGATATACTGATTAAAAAACAAAATTGAAAAATTCTTTAGAATATGAAAAATACACAGAGATGGATCAGAAAGACAATCTGAGAAAATTAGGTGTTCCAGTATGTATAACATTTGACTAATAGGAATTCCAGAAAAGGAACAAAAACTAGAGGTACAAAATTAGTTTATAAAAAAACAAACCAAAGCACATGAGAAAAATTCTCAAAATGGAAAACCAAAAGTTTCCAAATTATCCTGCACAACAAAAAAGTTTCATATTAATGCAAATCATTGAGAAATTTCAGAGCAACAACAAAAATAAAATAATTTACTAAACATTTTTCAATAGAAAAAACAGGTAACTTATAGGCAAACAACTATAACAGAATACTTAAAAACAGTCCTGGAAAAAACAATAGCACAATAGCACAATCCATGCCTTCAAAATTTAGAAGGGTGTGTAGTTTCCAATTTGGAATTTTAAACCCAGGGATACTCTCAAACAAGGTTAAGGAAAAATAGAAGCATTTTCTGGTGGTCAGGCTTCAAAATTCCTATTTCTTATACATCCTTTTGAAAGAAACTTCTCATCAAACAGGGAAGTAGACTAAGAAATGATAAGATTTAAGAAAGATAAAGGGAATGGAAGAACCACAGTTGCATCAAGATAGGAGAAAATTTTGCTATTCAAAGAAATGGTGCTGAGAAATTGACCAACATGTATACTGACTGAATCTTACAGCTCTGTAAGATTTATTTTGGGGATAAATTATAAAAAACACCAAGGGGTGAGGACAGCAAACAAAAATAGGACAACCACTAATTCTAAGAAAGATGAAATATTGTATAAAGCAAAATACCATCTTGAGATTTTTTGTGACTCAGTCATGAGCTGTTTGAAGAAAGCATAACTTAAATATTGATATAGTCATTATTTAATTGTATGAGAAAAGCCACAAAGATAGTATTAACTTTCTTAGAAATCAAACCACCTTAATGTTTTCTACTGTTAAAAGTCTTTTCCATAGATTTTTGAGTCACCTATCTTATGGGTGGGATTTGCTTTTTGAGCCATTACTTTTTTAAATCTTAATGAAGGGGCTTACATTTATCTCTGTTAAAGTCTGACTTATTAAAGTCACTTTTTTTGTCAAACTTAAAAGAAAATATATTTGGCTCGATTTACTCACAGAACGTATTAGCTATTGCTTCCAAATTTGTGTCACTCATAAATTTGATAACTATACTTTCATTCAGGTCTTGAGTAAAAATGGTGACTGCCATAAAACCTAGCAAGGCCGAGCCCTTCAGCCACCAGAGCACACGTTTCAGGTTAACAACCATCTGTTAGTCAGTTTTACATTGCAAATTGTTCAAACGTTGTAAGTTCATCAAATCTGGATGAGAGCCAGATATCCCAAGTGGTCTTCAATCCTCTATTTTAGACATTCACTAACCTAGCCATTAAAGCGATAAATGAGTATAGTTAAGTCTATTACTCTTTTCTGATAAACATTAGTATGAAACAAGTAAATGCAGCTACCATCCTTCCTACTTCATTACATATTCAAACAATGAGACATCATTTGACTTGTTTTACATCTTACCATGACAGACCTGGATGTAGGTCTTGATTTGAGCCCTATTCTTTAGAAATAGTCCAATGTCTTCAGATAAATGATTATTGCTATTATTGTAGGTATTTAACGTAAGGTTGCAAATCAAATGCTTCCAGCTTTATTTTTATACCTGAAACCCCATCTGGATATGGAATGGTGTGGTCCTGGAGGTCATGCATAGAAATTTAAATTGTGATGGGCAAACCCCGTCTTCCCTAGGCCCAACTATTCCCATTGCTCTCTCATCACTGACTGAGGATACAGCTTTAAGCCTTTAGATATTCCTAAGCAAAGAGTCTGTGCTTTGACATTTGCATTTATCTCATTACGTTTGATTGGCATATTGAGATCCATAAGCTTGTGGTTAATATATTGCCAAGGATTCTTAATTAAGCTGGTTGTACAAAAAAGGCATCAGAGTCTCCCGAGAAATGTATAATCTTTGCCAGTCATTCACTTTGAATTTGCCTTACTGCCCTGGTGGTATAGTAGTAGCACTACAGGGAAGGCTGGAGACTTGACATAGCAACTAAAGGCTTTTATCCCCTGGTGCTGCCATTTGAGTTTTGGGAAAGGGAGACAGCTATGAAAGAGAAGGGGACTTAACAGAACAGCTAAGTCCATGTTTCCCAGGGACAGATGAAATACAAGACCAAAATATATGGCAGGCCACAGTGTCAGTTGTCATACTTCAAGGAATTATTCAACATTAAGATGTTTATTTTTGACTTACTTTTAGCTTCTTGAGTTGGTATATTGGGAAGCAGAGGCAGAAAAAACCAAAACCAAAAACCCAGCACCCCCCCACCCTTCCCAAACCTCCAACAACAGAAACAAGCCTTAAATCACTACTAAATCAAAGCCACATATAAACACTTCCCAGGCCCCAGGGTGCTGTCAGGCCAGGTGTCTGGAAATCTGTTGCCCAGACCAGCAGGATCAGCATCACCTGTTAACTCGGAAATTCAAATCCTCAAGTCCCACCCCAGAACTATTTAATCAGAAACTTTAGGTGAAGGACCTGAGAACATGTTTTAAGCAGCCATCCGGCTCATTCGGACATACTTCCTTTGGAGAAGAAGTCCAGGAGCCACTCGGATGTTCTGAGTTGGGAACCTTTTGAAGCGATGATGACGTGATCTAAGGTAAAGAAAGGACAAGCCCTGGAGAACTCCAGGCTGAGCATACTCGCTGGTTCACGTTTTTCCCATGTTGCCTGCATGGCTATCACGGTGTTAGCATCCCCTGTGGGGACAATGCCACAGTAGCCCAGTGTTGTCCATCAGATGTCCTCAGGAGTTCCCTTCAGGGAGCAGTGTTCCGACAGTGAGCACAGTCTTTTTCTGCTCAAGATTCATTGTCTGCTTAGGTAAATTCTACCTTTGCTTTCAGCTTCCTTTCACCCTGCCCAAGACCACGAGCCTCAGGAGAAAATTAATTTTGTTGACTCCAGACATTAGGCACTCATCTCCTTCCCTCCTTCCCTCCCTTTTCTGATCAGGATTCCTGCAGGCATCCCCTTTACAGCCTGACTTCAGCAGGATGCAGCTGTTTAAATGTGGGTCATGCAACGAGTAGTGTGCCGCTGGGAGCTCGCTGCTCTGCTTTCCTCATACCCTGCTGATTTCAAATGATCCCACTGTCAGTTTTGCTCCCAAATTCTAGGTGAGACTTCCCTGGCATGCAATGGCTGAGACATCTCAACTCTGCTGTGCGCGCTGAGAATCTATTTAATACAGACTGAGTATTGGGCTTTAGTCCAAGAAGGGTTTGGTGACATTTCCCTTATTTGTCATACATACAAAATACCTCTGTGGCATGTACCCCTGCGTAGCAATTGCTCTACGCAAGGCATTGGGGGCAGGGGGCTGGGTGCACATGATGTAGTTAAGGCATTTATATTTTTTCAATCTGTGAGTTTCTAGGTTATTTTCCTCCTGCTCTTCACTCAGGGTGCCCAACATTTGCCAAACAACTGCAGAGTGGTATCCTGGCCACAGGTTGTGTTTGCTGCCTTTAGTCATTTTCAATTCCTTAGCAGAAGCCAATATGAGGGTAAAAGTCATTGGAAAGAAGGTTTAGATAAGCTCCATTCCATCCATACATATTGCCCAGAATCCCTGCCTGGACTCCAGGCAAGGAAGGAGTTTCTGTTCTGATTTGGAGCACCATAAATCAAATAACTACAGTTGAACCACCCCCAAGACTGCTGACATGGCCCCCTCCCAATATTTACTGGCAAATGTAAGGACTTAGAAATGCCAGCATGAGCATGCTGCCTGCACCTGGCAAATTATTTCTGGTTTGTCAGAAAAAACAGGGGCTGCTTTTGTTTGATAGGAGTGTTACTCAGCTATTGTTCCTGTGTTGTTTGCATGGCAATCAGCTCACAGCATCACAGTGACTGGGAATCACCTGAAAAACCTACAGGCCTCATAGTGCAATGTGCTTATCTCTATAAATGCAAACTGACAAGCCTCACTTCCTGTGTGCCAATTTTAAATATTCTAAAGATAGAGGTGGTAACTGAGGTGCTCATATAACTATCTGGTAGAGTAAACTGGGTTGTTATTTTACCTGAGTGAGAAACAATGTGTTTGATGACTATTTTTTGAGTATGAAGTACATGCCAGCCTCTCTGCAGGGGACAACGGACTCTGACCCTACCCTCAGGAAGCATAAGTCCTCCAGCATCCTTTATGAATAATAAAAGGAGATTTCTTCTTTAATCTCTAGCTCATTCCAGGTGTTCATGTAGCTTTCTCCCTACTTGCTTATATATCAGTTATGCCTCCTGAGATGTCTAAGTTATTCTTAGCATTGAGCTCTGTGGAAAGGAGTTAGTTATATTGTCATTGTAGCTTGGCTATATTGATAAGGCACCTGCAACTCTTCATTGATTACATCTTATAGTATCACCAAAGTTAACTAGGATGAGCTTTTCAGGAGACAAAGACCTTTCTAAAAATGTTGGGAACAATAGACTAGCTACTTAGAATAGCATATATAAATATTAATACAATGACATAATCTCTTCCCCCTGAGGAAATAAAAGCTAATCACATTAAATATACCTATTTGTAAACATAAATATGAATTATTAACAACATATATCATTTTTAATCTGGCTCTTTTATCTGAGCATTTTTCATGTAATTGAAGTTTTAATGAGTGTATAATATTCCATTATTTAGACATGTCATGATTTTTTAACCATTCTCTTTTTTTTTTTTTTAAGGAAGGGTCAGGCAGGAATGAAGATGAGCAGGCAGGCGGGCAGGCAGGAGCAAAGAGCAGGAAGAAGCATCTTAATTTTTCACTTGTATTTAGTTTGTTCTCAGTGGTAGTTTCCACCCAGATTCAGGACTGGAACCCAGGGGTATGTGGCCTGCACTCCTTTGGAAGTGACTGACCTAACTGCTACCCACCAGGGCATGCCTAACCATTTTCTTATGATATCACATTTACTATTTGTAATTGTCATTAGTTTGAATATCCCTATGATTAACAGTCCCGTATATGATCTTTGTTTTCATCTCTGATCATTTCCTTGGGATAGATACCTAGGAGCAGATAAATATCAAGGTTAAAACTTATGAGGGTTTTTTAAGTCTCTTGATTACAGAACAGTTGAATGTTATACCAACTAAAATATCCACCAGAAATTTTTACGAGCAACTGAAACCAAGGCTATTTTCTTCAAAGTCTTGTGTGGAAATATTAAAACACTCTACACATCAAAAGCACATAGTTTTCTAAGCAACACAATGTTTTTAACATTAACTTGTGTATTTTTCTGCATGATATACGGGCTGAACTATAATAAGATGTGTTTTCCAGTACAGTAATCTTCTCCGTCATACACTATGAAAACTATGATTTTTTTGTCACAACATGTCTCTGATTCCCCTTCTTTCCTTATGGCACCTTATGTTCCCTTTTCCCTTCTTCAATTCCACAGTTCCAATGGGTTTATTTCAAACTATTGTACATTCTCTAAGATACAGGGGTAAAGGACTGACTATTCTTATTTGGTCACATGATTCTATTAAAGCAAATCAGACTATTTCCTAAGACTTTTCACTTGAGTGAACAAGGACTTCAGGAAACTGAGCAGGAAGCCATCCTGACTGCCACATGGAGAAGCTGTACCTGAAGTACAAGGTCAACTAGAGACCAACGGAGCAGTGAAAAGAAGCATAATGATAAATCCTGGTTTTCAGGATGTAGCATTATCTGAAGTTGCTGTTTTTCCTAGAGTTGTATGTTTCATGAGAAAATAATTGCTATTTAGCTCACATGGTAGTAGATGGTTTTCTGATATTTTCAACATAAAGAACCCATGTGGATATACAACTCCAAACTATGCCACAAAGTTAAGGTGACATTAAAGCTCAGGCTAAGTCAGAGCCACCTTAAGTAGAATATGGTTCAGGGGGCTAATGGAAGACTATCAGTTTGAAAAGAACCACATATGTAAGGAATGGAACCAATTCTCAGGTTAATGAAATTGACAGGACAGAGGGAAATGCCCTCAGTAGGCCTTACACACTGTACATATTTGCTTTCGTAGATACGTGATACAAGGGCATTCCAGTTCCTATGTCACATCGCGTTAGTGGTTGAAGGAAGGGCACCACGAGTGGCAATGCGAGCCTCACTTCAAAGAATTACTAATCCAGTTCGACAAAAAGTATATGTGTGTATTTCTTGCTGTTTGGCTAAAATCTAAAAGTAATCAAAGAGGCTTACACCTCTGTGGCATATTTAATGTGAACATTTTAGAATATAAATTATAATAGGACTACATAGGATCATTATTTTCTCCCCATCTAGATTCCAGTTGATGCTAGGACGCATTCTGTAAGGAATGTGCCAGGTGAAATAACCATGGAATAATAGAAATGGCTCTTCAACCGAGAGCCAGGAGAGCTCATATAGTCCAAAAGCTGGCCCCAAGTTGTCACGTTGCTTGGGCTAATTATTTGTCTCTATGAGTTCCAGTGTATTCATCAATAAACCCAGCAATTTATACTACATATGCTGGCATACTGAAAGTCAGAGTCCGTGTTCAGAGAAGAACAGCTCAGAATGAGGAGTTAGAGTTGTTCCCAGAAACTATTTATCTTCAGCACTCAGCTCATGTCAGTCCCTTGGTGAATCCCTTGGGCTCTCTAGGCAGAGACACACACATCTAGGTGTTCAAGAAGGTTAAAAATAAAGAGTGGAAAAGGATAGATTAGGCAAGCACTGACAGTAAACTGGTGTAGCTATATTAATAACATTATTAAATAGAGACATAGAATTTTAAGATGCGTGCAAAGTACACACCTTAATAGGTTTCCCCTTACCTAAAAATAGAGTTCCTTTGAAATCTTTTCTAAACCAAGTGGTGTTTGGGTAAAGGGAAGCATTATCATTCATTTATAACGGAAAAAAATTAGCATTCTCAGACCCCAGAAATAACCTACCAAATTATATCAGATAACATATGAAACCTAAGATAACACTGATGTATAAAGTAGGAAATATAACCTGTTTGTATAAAGTAGTCCAGGGAATGGAACTTGGAGGGGCAACTCTGATGCCTGCCGCAAAGCAAACACTGAATCATGTTTTCGCTCTTCGTCTTTCGTTGTAAAAGCAAAAATCACCTTTGGATTTTTTTTTTTTTTTTTTTTTTTTTTTGGTCGGGGGGGCAAGGGAAAATAGGTACTAACATAGGTTTGTTTTTTTTTTTTTGTAAAGTGAAGCTACGTGACTCAAACTTTCAAAAAACATCGCCCACCTTGCATCGCTTGAAATACGGCAATGAACTTCCAAAAATTACGTTCTTGCTATACTTTACATATTTACCTCCATTGTTTTTCAACTTTGTATAAAACAAAATCATAGTATACGTAGTCCTTGTGATTTGTTTTTTGAAGTTATTATATTTGAAAGTTGTGTGGCTAGCGGCAATTGGTTTATTTTTATCATATAATATTCACATGTGCCAATTATTGACTTACTGTCTCCCTCACCCTTTCTTGCTCCAGCTCTGTGATCCTGGAACTGGTCCCTGCACATATTTCTCCTTTGCCAGCGGGAACCATGTTAAGCATTGTCAGTTGAGAGCTCTGGAGGGGCACTGCAGTAAAAAGGGAACTTTGTTTCGAATTCCAGTGTATTTTCTTGTTTCTGTGACTTAACGGCTACCAGCAGTATTGGTGAACTCCTGTGCCACTCACAGTGAGTTCCACTGGTTCCCCTGTGGGTGGTTTCCTGGACTAGGACACCTCAGCAAAACTGATATGCAGTAGGCCATGGCCACAGCCTCTTCATGAGTTCTCCTCTTTTTATATTGGACTGAGAGCTTTTCACCTCTTGTAGTTTTTGCCTTACATGTTAGCCATTTATAATACATTTTCAAATTCATTGTCTGGCTTCTGTCCTCTGATTGACATATTTTTTTACATGCCAATTATTTACTTGTATTCATTTTTTAAATGATTCTTGGTTTTGTCTATCTTCACCATTGAATGTTCCTGTTTTATGTCACTGTTTCTGATCTCATACTTCTTGAGAAATGTGAGTTTCTTTTACTGTTCCTTTTCTAGGGTCTGAGATGAATACTTATTTGATATAGTTTAACCTTTCTTATTTTCTAATATAGGTATTTAATGCTATAAACTGAGTAAGGACATGATCCTAATTCAATATACATGTTTCTATATATAATAGTTATCATTCAGTTCAAACTCATTTCCATTTTGATTTCTTACTCTACTCATGGGAGATATAATTGCCAAGTATTTGAGAATTTTCTAGTTCTCTTTTTTATATTGACTTTCAGCTTTAATTTGCCTCTCAATCAGAGTAACAATTCCTATGCCATGTCAATTCTTTGGATTTGTTGAACCTTTAACAGCTTAGCAAGTGGGAAAGTTTTGTTTTACGAATCTTGAAGCTATAATATGAGGTGAATACTAATTGGCATATTTTCCTGATTAATTTAATCTTTTCACCAATATGAAGTGGTCCTCTTTTTCTCTGTGTTATGTTTTGTTGTTGTTTTTTAAAATCTAATTTGTCTGTTATCAGTGTAACTGCAAGAGCTTTCTTTTGGTTTGTATTTGCCTACTTCATCTTTTCCCATTTCCAGATTTTCAACCTTTCCATGTCTATGATTTAGATAGTTCTCTTTTAAATAGAATACTTGGATTTTTAAATATTCATTCAGAAAATCTTTGCTATATTTGGACTTAATGTTATCATCTATGTATCCTGATTAATAAATATTCTTTTTCTTTTATTTACTTTTTATTGCTAATATTTGTAAGATTTTCCTTTCTGTTTCTCTTCTTTTAGTGGTTACATTAGAAATTAAAATATGCCTGCTTAACTAACCAAAGCATGTACCTTCCTCTGATAACACATAGGCCTGAGAACATTTTGCTCTTCTTTTTGACTTTTTATTATTATTTTATTTATCATTTTTCAGGTGTCTCAATTTTTTACTGTCTTAGACACTTCCTGTTTTGTACAACCAATGCTCATGTACATTTGCCCACATATTTATACTTTTTCCCTATTAATCTACTTTTGCATCTCATATCTTCATCTGGGACCATTTCCATTCTCCTTAAGCATCTCTAAAATATCCTATGAAAGACTACAGTGAATACATTTGTTCAGCATTAATTTCTTTGAAAACATAGTTTATATTTATCCTTGAAAAAATATTAGTTTTACATGTTTGAAATTTTAAATGAACAATTTTCTCCCAGCAAAATGAAAAGAAAATAGCATTACATTTACTTCCCACATTTCTACAGATAAGAAGTCAGTAGTTTGAACAGAATTGGGGTTTAGTTTTGAAGATTTTTTTTTTTTTTTGGTGTTTGTAATTTTATTATGATATGACTAAGTGTGGATTTTTAAATGTTATTACAGTTGGAATCTTCTGCACTACTTCAATTTGTATGGAAATTTCTCAGCTATTAAGTCTTCAAATATTACATCTGCTCCTCCTTCTGGGGCTCAAATCAAACGCTATTAACCCTACAATTTCTCCCATATTTTTCACCCTCTATTTTCTACTTTTTGCTTCTGTATATAGTTGGAAAAATTCTTCCAATCGATTTGTTTCCTTTTACATGTTCCCTCTTCTTTGTCCTATAGCCTTCTAAACTATTCCAATGAGTTTTCTTTGAACCGTTTATACAGAAGTAGATACAGTAATACAATAACTATCATACAGATCAGTATTATCAGCTTATAGCCAATTTTGCTTCACTTATACCTCCTCTCAGTTCCCCCATACCTGTATCATTTTAAGTAGTTTCCAGGTAGCATTTCCCTCTGTTGGAAATATTTGAATATGCTTTTCTGCAAGAAAGATTTTTTTCAAACATAATCACAATAAAATGTAAATCACATTAAAATGTAAAAGTCTTTACAGTCACCAAATAGCTATTGTTAAATTTCCCATTGTCTTGTAGATATCCTTTACTTGGGTATGACTTTGTTGTTTTCCTTTAAATAATTGAATAGAATGAATACGTAAAGGGGTCTTTTAAAATTCCTGTCTGCTAATTTCATCATTTCTGTCATTCTGGGTCTGTTTCTATTCACTGCTTTTTCCCCTAGTTATGGCTCATGTTTTTTTCTGCTTCTTCACACAGCTAGTAACTCTCATTCGTTGCCAGACAGCATACATTTTATTCTTAAGTAAAGGATATTGTCAGATTCCTTTAGAGTTATGGATTTTGTTCTGTTTAGGATAAGGGCTCTTGTGAATGAGCTCCATTTTTTTCTAGGACTATTTTTTTTAAGCTTTTGTAGCACCAGACTGGAGTAACTTTAGTCTAGTCTTTGTTTAGTTCCAGTACAGATGTGTGACCCTTTTGCATCTCTATTAGAGACTAATGGATTCAACAAGGTTTCTCTAGTGGAAACTGAAACGATTCTGTCTTTGCGAAGTTTTCAGTGTTCAGTTTGCTGTTCCCTAGCAATTGGTCTTTTTGCAACCGTTGTTCTTTGCATAGTTTTTGGAGTTTTGCCTTACATTTGTGTGCATGAGTATTAAGACAAAGACTTAGGGAAATGTCTGCAGATTTGTGCAATTCTTTCTCGGCATAGCTCCTGCCTTTATGATATTCTTCCTGCAAATTCTCTGCGTCTTCTACACTTAGCAAAATTGATGAACTCGGTTTGGGTTCCCCATCTTTGTATCAAATCAGAAATTGCCACCAGACACACAGCTGCTTTGAATTCAGGCATCACTATCTCTATTTCCCATCTCTCAAAGCACACATTTCTGGACTGCATTTTGTTCAATGTCTTCTGACAGTTGTTTCATACATGTTTTTCCAGTTTTCTGGTGGTTCACTATGGCCAGGTAAATCTTGTAGTAGTTAATCTTTCATAATCAGGAGCAAATAGCTGTTGATCATTTTCTTTTAACATCGGAAATTTACATGGTTTATAATATTTAGGTAATAGTAATTAATATTTTAAATCTGTTTGCTATTATCTCTGTTGGTTCTCGTTTATAGTGCATTGTTTCTTTTGTGCGTATTTATCCTTGACAGAGTGACAGCACTGTCTTTCTTTTATAATTATGTTGTGATTACCTAAGGCCAGGGATGAATGTGTCCTCCACCAGAAACATCTGGTGGCACTATCGGCAATCACTTCAAATCCAGAGAAAAAAATTAGGGGGCATATTAGTCTACTGTGACAAAATTTTAGATGACTTTTCTCCACCTTATATTCTTCTATTTCCCTGCCTCCTAAGGCAGATTTTTCTGTGTTTGCAGAGAAAGACGAAGTTTTAAATATAGGTTGCCCTCATCTCTTTAAGGTCCTAACTGAATGTGAGAAATAACCTATACATGGTAGAGAGGATATTTTATAAAAAAAAAAAAAAAAGCTTGAGTTTTAACTTGTTTACCTTTCCCCAAGAGACCCAAGACCGTTACTTTGAAAGATCTTCAGCGCACAAGCAAACAAGTAGCTTCAGTGCTCTGATATTCTGTTCATTCTACCTGCTTTTCTAGGTTGAGGCGCCTCGAAAATATTTGATATGACGTTTACTGCTAATAGAGGTAATATACAAGTGAATAATATAATAAATTAAGAGATTAAAATAATAACAAAGGAAATATATCTTACAGGTAAATCTGTCACATTTGTTGTAGTCTATATTAATATAATTTATATAGATGGGGTGAGCCTATCATTCCACTATATTTTACTGTTTTTAGCAAAAGAAAGTAATGTAAAATATCTGCCCATCATTCTCAGAGATAGAATTATTTGAAACCAATTTCTTAAAAAGCTGAATCTTAAAAGAAGAGAGAATTGTTCTCTTGTAGTCCCAGTCCAATGTAAGGCAGTTATTCTAGGTTAAATGTGACTGCTCTGAAGATCAAACATGCCTTTATGTGTTCTGTTCTAAAGTCTGGTCGCCTATGCTACCCATCTCTCCACCAAACAATAAATAAATAAATAAAACATAGCATTATATATTAAAAATTGTTTTCATTTAATCCCTGGCTAAATTTATATGAGAAATTATGAATATATAAGAAAGAAATGATACAAGGCGACACAAATCCTGCCTTCTAGTTGTGGTAACTGAGCAGAGAAAGAGGATTAGTCCATTCTTTTATACTTTACTGCTGCCCAGAGAATGCTCGATGATCCCTACTACTCAGTCAAACGGTGCCCAGAGGTGCCTTGCTTCATAGGTGGTTTTACAGATGTGGGTCCTCAAGATCAATGTTCTATTATTTTATATCTTGAGGCAACTAAAATCATTATGCACCATGGTATCTCTAGTGTTTTAGTCAATGACACCTCTAAACCTCACCTGTTAAGTATTTATTGAGGGAACTCCATATTACTTTGACTTCTTTGACCAGTAAATAAGAATATACTTAAGAAATAATGAAAGGCATCTCAAAGAGGTAAGAATGAAAAGAAAATGTCTTAGTCCTTAAATCTAAAATTATGAGGCAAAAATCTCTGCTCTTGTGCACACTCCAAATCATCTGGGTATTCTGGTGCTGGGACAGGCTAAGACCAGCCCGCCCTGCCACTCAGTTACCAACCCACTAGTATCAGTTACACACCATGAGACAACATTGGATTGGATGACTTAAGAGTCTGTATTGGCGTGTAAAAAAGTTAAAAGGTCAGAAAGGTAAACAGAATCAGGGCCATTGAGAGCTTTATAGGTCATTAAAAGGATTTAAAAAGCCATATGCCATCTAAGAGGCAGCCAAGATAGAGACTGTAAGATGGGAGAAATATGATCTGTAGATCAAGTCCTAGTAACAACGCTGGCAGCAGCAGCATTCAAAACCATCTGCAGCAAGTTTAGCGAGCAATCTGGAATGCCACCAGGAACAAATTAAAATAGTCGATCCTGGAAGAAATGAAAGCCTAGCATGGATGAGTGAAACGTTGTTTGCTGAAGAATGCAGAACCTGTAATCTAACAATATTCTAGAAACCATAAAAAGAATTTTTCACCACCAGTGTAATATGGAGATTGAAAGTTAAAATGAGGGCCATAAAAAGTAACATGTGGAGTAGGACCGTCACTCTAAGGCAATGAACATGAATACTAACCCAGTGGTCTTGCTGGTCAAGTGCAGCTCAACTTAAAAGAGCTGAACTCTGTCACAGTCTGTAAGGGACACTATTCACTTGGCTATCCCTTGAAACTCCACGTTGAGGATGATCATCAGTTCTCTAGCTAACAATCTGAATAATACTGCTTGATAACTCTGAAGTTATCTTTTAGATTAGAAATATATAAAAATTGCAACATGATTTGTTGAGAATGAACTCCCATAATTTTGTAAACATGCACTTTCTTAATTAACAATCAGAAAATAGAAAAAAAAAAATAAGATCAATAACATTGACTTAATACTATGTACCAACACAGTTCTAGTTGCTTTGTATAAAGTCCAAGGTAATTCTGACATGATAAATTATTATTATTCATCCTGTTTCCAATAGGCCAAGTGCCAGGCTATCCTGTAACTCTGTTTCCTAACCCCACATTGACACTATTCAGAGAGAAATAATTGGCCCTCCCTTAGAAATAATTGGAACAGGCCATTTCTAAGAATGAGAATGGGAATTCTAGCATTGCAGGATTTATGTAGAAACTGATGGAACCTATTATCCCTGATGACATTACTGGTAAAGTAATGTTCTCATTCTTATTTTATAGATAAGAAAGCCAAGACCTCGTGAAATTTAGTAGCTTGCATTGTAGTATATAGTAGAGTCAGAATTTAAAGTCTGCTTCTTTAAAACTAGATACAAATCTAACCACAGAGTGGTTCTGGATTAAATCCCAGAATCTAGCCCCATTTCACTCAGGCAATGATGAAACCTTCAGGTAGGAGCAGCTAAGAGAATTTGTCTTTCTTGAGTGTTGCCTAGATCTCCAGAATTAATCAAATTCTTCACTGTACTCATGCCTCCTTAGCCAACTCTAACCATAGTCCCCCTTCATCTTTTTCTGTCCTGTATGACTCATTATAGCCAGATAAATTTAGAAACTGAGGATATGCTTTAGTATCAACATGAAATTGTTCACAGATCAGAATTTTTAAAGATTGTCTTCTGCCAGGAGACAGAAACATCTCTAGTTTTCTGTCCCTCCCACTTCTGCAGTGTTAGAACTCCAATGTTCATTCTGTGATGTTGCCTTGCCAGCCAATTCAAAGGGCTAGCTGTGGCCTCTTTTTGCCCTTAGCAGTGTCATTGGGGAGTTACAGAGAGAAGTTACAGAATAAACTTGGTGATAATAACTTTCTGTTTGAGCTCTGTCTCCAGAGTCATCTTGACTTTCTGAAAACTCTAGGGAAACTTTCCATTTAAATTCATATCCCCCTTCAATGCATTGAAGAGTTACAGGTGCTGACCAGCAGCTCCATCGTCCTGTTTAGTATGTTATGCACATTGTGTTGACTTTATCTGCAGTTCCCCAAAGAAGATAAGCTATGAAGTGTAGAAGATTTGTAAGTGGGCTTTAACGTTTTCGGAAATAACCTCCACCCAAGACTGAAGGGGCAGAGATACATTAACTACAAAACCATGATATTTGGTTAAAACACACAGCAACCAAGGATAAATTAGATCAATATCTGATGGTTTCTGTTTGTTTTACCATTATTCTCAGAAGAGGAACTGTAACACAAATATCTCATTTTCAAGGAAATCAAATTTTTATGTGAATTTTGAGAATACTTAAAAAATGAGTTCAAATTTGCACTTGAATTTCATATATTTAAAGTAGGATGGATGCCTTACAATTTTTCTTAAAATATGGTATAAAAGATTGTTTTAACTTCAAAAAGCCCTATTAGAACTGTGCTTTGAGGGGCAGGCTAATTTATGAACATGGAAAAATATTTTGGTATTCCCAAAATGTAAAGTTTCAAATTTACATATAGAGATGCTATTACTGACACTGACAGAAATTGATCTTTGGAACAAAGTTTACAATGACATGAAGTTATTTTTGTCTTTATGGTCTCTTTACACCAAAGATATAATACAGACTAGAATTCAGTACTTTAATAGTTAATTCAACTGAATGCCTTTGATGATTATTCCATTTAAACTGAATACCAACTGCTGGTTCCTTAATTTATACAAAATTTCACAGCGAAGGAAGAAACTCAGAAATGAGACAAAAAATGCTGAAGAAAACAGTAGGTGTTATATATTTAAAGCTTAATATTTGCAAGGCACATCCTAAATTCTTTATGTTCAGGATATAAATGACCTTGTCCTGCAGTGATTTAGAGAAAAGGACTCTACAAGTACAGCCAATGGGTAATATGGTGTTATCATTTAAAAGTATAAAAGTAAATTAATACTATAAATGTCTAAGTCAGTACACCAGGATTTTGGCATATTATTTAGATGATATTGTTGTCTCAATGTCATGTCTAAATATTTATTTCAGCAACTTTTCAAGAAAAAAGTTTCACACTTTGATGAAAACTGGAAATTTCATGTATAAAACACATTTATATAAGTGTGTGCATGTATATATTCATATATGTAAATATGCACAGACATCCAGTCTGAAAATAAATGACATTTATATTAACCATATAGAAAGTTGGGCAAATTTGAAAAAATAATCTCCTTTTCCAGCAACTCCATTCCTGAGGTTAAGACATGCATACCCACAGAAAACATGTGCACACATGCTTATAGCATTATTTATTGTAGCAAAAACCAGAAACTGATGAATGGATAAATGAAATATATGTCCAAACAACAAAATATTATTTGACAAATAAATAATCATAAAACTTAAGCCCAGGACTTCTGCTTTCAAATCTTATTCTGTTTTTTGTTTGTTTGTTTGTTTGTTTTGTAATCTATAGTAGGCTGCCTAAGAAAGACAATATAGGAAGCAAACAGTAGTGAGGAAAAGTGCAGATTCAATTATTCAATAAGGAGTACAGAGCATGATACCTTTGCATTGTATCATGTCCATTAGACTAGATAACTTCATCTTCACCGTTTGATTCAGTCAGAATAAAATTGTTATTAACAGAATATCAATGTGGACTGTTTTGAAATTAAATATTTCAATAGATGTCTCGGTTGCTCCTCTGTTCCTTCTTACAAGGCAATAACACTACCTGTCGTCCACGTCTAGTCCTCTCACAATTTATTGAGTAAAGTTTAATAACACTTGATTAGACAGACACAACAGAAGATTTTTGAAAACTATAGGCAGTATATTTCAAACATTTTCAGTGTTTGATAGATTTGTATTGTTAAACTTTCAAAAAGAGTTGGATTACTATCTTGTTGGTCATGAATCAGTGCTATATATCAAGCCCCATCTAAGTCATATGTACCTGAAGCCATAAAGACTGACTCTATATTGTCACTTAGGACCCATTCAATTTTATCTTATTTTTAGTCTGTTCCAAATTCTTAAAAACCCTAAAGCTCTTATTCTTCACATGCATCATTATAACATTGAAAACCAGGATCTTCCAGTTGAGGTAAGCCAAATATTTATACTAAGAAAACAATTTTTAAAACAAATTTACTTGTAAGAGTAGGATATAGAAAATGTGCATTTCACAATTAACTTGTCACTACTTCAAAAACCAGAAAGTTTTTCTTTCTGAATGATTTCAAATTTAGGGAAATATTAAAAATATTATATGTGTTTATCTTATTCAAAGTAAGTTTAATTTACAAACAAGACCAACATTACCACAAATAGAATATCATTCTTTCATGAAAATTATAGAGTATTGATTATACTTACTGATCAAGTAATTTATTTACTTGGTTCCTAAGAAATTAATTGAAACTTCTGGAAAGTACTACAATTGCAGAGAAATACCTAGTAATATATGCATATTAAATTGCAGGCAAATTGAAGATTATTGATTATAATAATTAAAATAAAATAATTGTATTATTATTTCATTTATTCTGTTATGATTAACATTCAAATAAAACATGATTTTAATATAAAAATGGATACAATTCTTTTCTTCAATCAAAAATTATTCAACAGTGAATTATTGAATGCTGGCTATGCAAATCTCAGAAATCATGTCTAAAAAATACTTTTGTCTTATCAAATAACAATTTCATAAATGATTAATACAAAGATGAAACTCTTTTTCCTATTTACATATTCTTTGGAATTCTCTTTGCCCTCCTACTGTACAGAACTCCAATTTCCATGATTCATAAGCATATTATTTTGAAAAGAATTTTTTTCACTCAGTAAATGATCAACACTAGTACAAAATCATTACTAATATCTTTCCTTCTCATGTAGTTCCATCAATGCTGGCAAATAGTAAAGACATAAAGAAACATGACCTCAGTTTCTTCTTGAGATTTCTTAACTTTGGTTCACCAATCTTCATCTGCTCCTCCAGCACTACCTGAAAGAGGAAAAATAGAAGTGGTTAGACAAAGGTAAGAATATCAAGTTAGGAAGAAAGTGTGCTCATTCCACTCTTTTTGAATTCACTGGCACTTCACATATGAGAGAAAGAGAAAGAGAAAGAGTGAGAGAAGGCAGGAAGGGAGGGAGGCAGGAAGAGAGGAAAGACAACAAAGCAATAAGAAAGAAAAAGAAACTGCCTTCTCGGAGATATGGGAGCCCAGTTAAAAAGTTTAAGAACGATCATGTCCTGGATAAAGAAGCTGTGATATATATAGACTCTAGGGAATTCTACACCACAGCTAAAAAGAGATGAAATTTTGCCCTTTGCAACAATCTGGATGAAACTGGGAGTCATGTTAAGTGAAATAAACCAGAAAGAAAAAGAGAAATATAGAAGGATTTCACTCACATGTGGAATATAATTCAACGAAATAAATGATTACACAAATTGCAACAAAAATAGCAGGACATGGGATTTCAGTTATCTGGGAGGGGGCATGGATAGAGGAGAAAATGTGGTGCTAGTGGTAAGGGACACTGGAACTCTGGTGGTGGGTGTGGTGTGAAATATGGATGAATATAACCTGAACAAAAGAAATAACAAATATTGCTATTTTGAAAAAGGAAAAGAAGAAAGAATAGTCATCTCTGTTACAGTGCTTGAAAGATTTGCAGGTGGAGAAAACAAAGATCAAGAAGAAAAATGTTTCTCTTCAACATTATGTTTCATAAAGAATTCATCAAAGGTTTTCAGCTTTTCTTTAAAATAACCAGAGTATACTGACCCAAATGATTATCTGTGCCCATGGGATTAAAATCAGATGAACCTAAGTATTTTTTTTGATTATAAACTTCAAAACAAAGAAGAGACAGCGTAGGAGTAACTATAGATGAGAAAAAGAAAAAAAAAACATAAAAAAGGAAAAAAATATGAAAGGAAAAAATACATAATAACCACAACAGAATAGCACATATTACAGGTACAAAGGTAGGTCATGGTCAGATCATTCAGAATTTTTTATACTACACGAAATTTAGATTTTATTCTCTACATTAATAGGAACCAGTAAAGGGTTTTAAACAAGGGAACTATGATCAGATTTCCATACTTAGAGCACAGAGCATAATGGAGTGAAAATCAAGAGAGTGGAGTAGAATGTGGTTGCAATGATCTATGTGTGAGAGGATATGTCTTGAAGAAGAAGAGCTGTGATAATGTAAGGGAAATACATAGGCATAAATATTCAGCAGGTATTGGTATTTGAGAAAGAGTGTCATAGAGAATGATTAAAATATTTCTGGTTTGTTGATAAATAAATACCAATACTCTAACCAGAAGGAGAATTGTGCAAAAAGAAAAGAGATGAGATCATTGTGAACAAGTTGAGAGTCATGTGAAATATCAAGGTAATACTCAACAGGCAGTTAAATATCCATAGGTTAGGAAATAAGTGAGTTAATTTATAAAGCTGGGGAATATTTACATGGAGATGATAGCTATATAAGATTAGGGCAGAAGAAAACAAAATATAAAACTCTATAAACTTAAGGATGCATGTGATGAGTCTGTAATGGGCCCATTTAGCTAGAGTAAACGATTTTCCACAATTCCTTTATCTTGTATGTTTCCAGTTGGAGTGAACTGGATTCTCTTGCTAGAGTTAGTGAGGACAGGGAAAGTGACAGCTATTTTGTTTTGTGGCCTATCATGTGATATAGCTTAGATACTGTCCCATGTGTGCTTAAGAAGACCATTTACTCTGCTTTTATTGGGGGGAGTATTCTGTGTACATCTATTAGGTCCAATTGATTTATAGTGTTGTTTAAGTCCTCTGTTTCCTACTTGATCTTCTGTCTGTTAGTTCTATTATTTAAAAAAGGGTATTGAAATCTATTATTTGTTATGATCTATATCTCCCTTCAGTTCTGTCAATGTGTACTTCATATGTTTGGGTGCTCTGCTGTTAGTAGCATATGTATTTATAAGAATTATATAGTTCTGGTGAATTTATTATATATGCATAGCTAATCCTTCTTTGTCTCTTATAACAGTTTTTTAATTTAAAATCTAATGTAAGTATGTCTAACTCTACTCTTACTTTTTTTTTTTTTTTACCATTTTTATAGTATATCTTTATCCATCTTTTCACTTTCTGCCGATTTGTGTCCTTTTATCTAAAGTTAGTTTCTTTTTCGGCAGCATATAGCTCAACTTTGTTCTTTCATCCATTTATCTACCCTGTATCTTTTAATTGGAGTGTTTGAATCATGCATAGTTGAAGTAATTAATGATAGGCAAAGATTTTCTATTGCATTTTGTTCATTTTTTCTGTAGGTTATATAGTTATTTTTCCCTATTTTCCTCTCATGCTGATTTCCTCTATATTTCATTGATTTTTATTTTTATTTTTGTGATGACTTACTTGGAATCCTTTCTCATTTGCTTTCATACATCTTGTATGGGTGTTTTCTTAGTGGTTACCATGAAGATATATCAAACAACTTATAGTTGTAGCAATTTATTTTAAACTGATAACTTGACTTCAGTCATATAAAATCTACTCCTTTAATTCTCCCCCATCACTTTCAATGTCACATTACACATTTTTATATTTTGTATCCATTGACATAATTTATAGTTATGGTCTATGTTCTTATTTTTTTAATTTAATGTATGAAATAAAAATATACTCATTATGGTGTTGCATTCTATATTCATCTTTATATTTACCGACACCAGAAAGCTTTATGATTTCATATCTTTTTGTGTTGCTATCCAGTGTCTTTTCATTTAAACCTGCAAGTCTTCCTTTAAAAACTTTTATAAGGCAAGTCTAGTGGTAATTAATTGCCTCAGTTTTTGTTTATCTGGGAAGGTCTTTATTTCTCTTTCATTTTTGAAAGGCAGTGTTGCCCACTGCTTAGTGCAGTATTCTCTGTTGGCAGGGTTTTTGCCCTTTCAGCACTTTTGCTGTAACATTTCACTCCCTCTGACTTATCTTTCTACCCAGAAATTCTCTGATTTTTTAATGTGTGCCCCCTTGGATGTGACAATTCACTTTTCTTTTGTGATTTCAAGTTATTTTCTTTGATTCTGATTATAAGGTGTCTTAATGTAATTCTCTTTGGGTTCATTCAACTTGAAATTCTTTGAGTGTCTTGAATTTGGAATTCATTTTATTTCTCAGATTTGAAAAGTTTTAGGCCATTTTTTCAAATAAGTTATCTGCTTCATTCTTTCATTATTCTTCTGAGAATTCAAAAATATGTATTTAATATTGATGGTGCTTCTTAAGTTCCTTAGGCTTTCTTCACTTTTCTTCATTCTTTTGTCTTTTTCTTCCTCTTGATATTTTCAAGCGACATATCTTTGAGCTTGCTGTAAATTAAATCTCAATAAAAATCATTAAAGGATGCCAGTTCCATCAACAATCCAAATCAAGTGAGACAGAAATCCATCCCACAGGCAACCCCAAAGTAGCTATAATATTGAACATATTCCTTCCTTTCAAACTGCAAATCTGGCATTTCCTTTCAGTTGCAAGATGTGATAACTTGGAAGAAGGGCTAATGTGTTTGAAATGAAATGTCTTTTCTTACCCACTTCAAATGTAGCTACTCTTGCCTTTGAGCTTCCCTGGGGGTATTACAATTTCCTAACAATCTAGAGATATCATAGAGGATACTTTGGCTGTGTGGTTTTGAATTGTTACTATTGTTAAATCAGTGTTTATGTGAAAGAATGAACTTCTTTTTCATCCATCTTGCTCACACTGTTCCTTTTAAATATTTTTAAGTAAAGTATTAAAGTTCAATGTGAACAGAATGTTTTTAAATTAAAATACTTTGAACATAATTCAAGTTTACCAAAAATGAGGTGAGTGAGGATAAAATTGAGGACATGCATATAGAGGATTATCAATGGAGTAAATTCCTAAAAGCTTTTTATGGAGTGGGATCAGGAACGTAAGTAATGCAAGGAAAAGATACAGTCATCTTTTCCAATGAAATAAAGGTGTAAATATTAAAGGAAAGTCTATTGACCGAGATTTTTTTCCCTTTGAATTAAGATGCAAAGTTGTCTGCTGAAAAAGTGGCAAGGAGGGTGGAATAGGAGGATATATTCTTTCTCTTCTAAAAGAAACTTCAAATTCGTTATGAGAAAATCAGTGAACTGTAGAATGGCCATTTTGAGGAATAGAAGAATTAACCAGGAAAAACAAAATAATTTGTACATAATTCAAACAATAGGATGTTTAGTAAATTCCCTCCTAGATTGTCACCAGTATACATATGTGGTGGTGAATTTTATGTGTCAACTTGCCTGCACTACAGTATGCTCAAATAGCTGAGCATCTGATAATTAAACTTATTTCTGGGTGTGTCTGTAAGGGTGCTTCCATTTAACTGGTGCACTGAATAAAGCATATGACTTTTTCCTGTGTGGATTGGTGTCATCTAATCTAGTGAAAGCCTGAACAGAACAAAAATGTGAATGTAGGTTGAATCCATTCTTTTTCTGAGCGTATGAGCTGGGACACCAATCCGTCCCTGCTTTCAATACTCTTGATTCTGATACTTTCAGAATAGACAGGAATCCACACCATAGGCTCTTCAGCTCTCTGGCCTTTAAACTATCCCCAAACAGTCCTGTTTTATAAGTTTTCAGATGTTGGACTAATTAGATCCTACAGTTGCATGAGTCAATACCTGACTACAGATGTAGGTATAGATGTAGATGTGTATATAGTTCTGTTTCTCTGGAGAGTTCTGACTAGTACAAAGTGGCTATATGATTTTTGTCTCTTGACTATATCAACAGGGCAGAGAAGACAGAGGTTTGGACCAAGAAAAGGTTGGCAACACAAAACAGGTAAATTTTTGAGGCTGAAGTAGTGAATGATGTCTCCATTAAACCATTGAAATACCTTATAAATATTAAGTTCAAGGAAATTATCTATCACAAGAAAATCTATAAACAGTGAAATGAGGGACTGCAGGCACAAATTCTACTAAATATTACCTTGGTATAGATTCAGAACTGTGAAGTTACAACTAAAGAGTTTTTAACTACCTTACTATCAATTTTAGTAATGCACATGTGTAGGAAAGAACAATATTACAGAAAAGGGGTGGTCAGCAACCACATCTATAGAAATTAAAATGACAGAGCAAGACCTTGAACAATTATCTCCTAATGTAGTCCTGGAGAGTAAAGTTTGTTTCTATGAGACTGAAAACTTCAGTTTTCTGTATGGTGTAAGACAAAGAGGATGAAATATTCCTCAAAAATATGGCTTTCATTTGTTCAGATCTTTGTTCCCCATGAACCCTTCTGAATATAATTGTCATCATAGATAGGTTTTGTTACATTAGGGAGATGTATTAATCAAAGGATGACAGTTCTAATTTCCTTGTATGTTAGGTCTCATTGTAAATGCACTAATTTATTAATATTCTGGTCAATATATTGGTTGCGTGTATTTGTCTTTCTAAATCAAATTACCTCTGAGTACGTTGACAAATGATTCTCGGTCTTAGAAAATCAAGGCCAGATCATAGTTTCCCCATCAGTTTACTTCCCTGAGAGAGCCTTTCTTACTAGCAACCTAGGAGCATTTTGGAAGTATCTTCCTTCCTTTAGGTGACCCAGTTACTGTGTCAATCTTAATTAAATGAGCGAATGAACAGCCAGCATAATCATTCTACTCAATTCTAACTAAAAATTATGGATTATATTTTGTGATTTTAGAGCTTCCTTTAAAGAAGTATTTGAAACCAAAGAGTTACAATAAAACAGGGCATAAAATATATCAATCTCTTTATTGTCTTAGAAACATTTTCTAACATCTTGTTTTCTTTATGAAAGCAATGCTCACAAAAAAATGCTTAGCCTTTGATAATAGTGTTGTCCTGCTACATTTTTCTCAAAAATAGACACTGAACAAAAAGACAATTTTAGCTATTGTGGGTCATAAAGGCATCTTCTCCAAGTTCTTTTGACTGTGATCTCCCATGGTTGTTGAATAGAGCCAAGGACTCCCGAGTTAAGATCACCTGGGTGAAGATGTTTTCTCAGCTTAGAAGCTGTGGTGATTAGTTGATTTCCAAACAAACCCACAAAAGTTCATTCTCATAGTTTTCATCCTATACAAATGAAATATACTGCTAATTATTTGTTCAAAATATACCCTACAAAATATTTATCCTGTTTCACAGTACATTTTAAAGCAATATTAGGTTATATCTTTGAGCAGATAAAGTGATTCACTTACTGAATTTCCTTAGGCTTAATAACCATAGACATTTTCTTATTTAACTTTTAAAAATAACAATAGGAAACCGTGGTTTCATGGTGATATATTCTACTTAATTTCTTCACTCTTCAAATAAAACTAGTAATAACTTGGATTATGGATGGATTTTTCAGCTCTTTAGAAAAAAATCAAGTGCATGCATTTTCAAAATCTTGGTCAATTTGGGTTAAATGAAATCTATAGATCAGGCTATCTAAATTTCTCTGGTTTAGTTAGTGTATGCAAAGTAAGTTGATGCAGCTGAATTAATCACAAGCTCCACATAATTCTTTTTGCATCCTTATTAATCAGGTTAGGGTTTCTGCTCTATAAATGTAAACACAGAAAGGTCAATAATTTCGCTAGGGGCATATTCCAGGGCATGGGAATTAAGTGAAAAGTCATCTTTCATTCCCTTTCTGGACTGAAAACAACCTCTACCCTTAATTCTGAGTTTTAGAGAATGTGGAATGTGCTGTATTCACAGAGCATATAGTTTCTGAGCAACAATGAAGGTCATTTATTATAGGATTGTCAGCCAAGTCTGCAATGATTCTTTGATTAAAGAAAAGTGGTTTTGCATGTTATGCCCTGGGATATTTCTTTACTTTTTTTTTTCCCTGAAAGAGGATTTTGTGGATTGTACTAATACTCCAAGTGCTGATTTTTAGCATGATATTTGTTACATGATGTGCCAAAGGTGATCAACAATAGATAGCTTAAATTAATTTAGAAAGTTTGTGTCTTTCTCTTAGGGAAAAAATATTATGTTCCTTAAAAAGACAGCAGTGAGAAAGTTGCATAAAATGCTTCTTTGCTCTTACAGCTTATGAATATAGCCATTTTGAATAAACTTGCACTACAGTAAATGAATTTTTTTAACTTTCTGGGTTAAAAATGAATATTTTAAACTTCTACCACTCCAACCTTAATCTACCACAAGCATATTTTGTTCTCTTAGATGCAGTGCCCATTGCTTCTTCGTTGTGGGGAAGGCAAGGCTTCATAGGATCAGCCCAAAGGATTGCAAATAAAAATCCTCTTTACCTTAAATCTCCACAGCTTTTAGAACTAAGAAGCAGAGTCTGTTTTTTGAACTCATATTTGATATCCATCTAGTTCCTACAACTTTATGTTTTTGTCTAATTTCATGGTATTCTGGGTAATTTAGCAGATCCCAGGATGGGAATTCTGTACCTAAGAGCACCCAGAGCATTTGAAGATCATGATTCTAACTTGTTCATTATTATTTAACCATGGGAAAATGGATCTCTTCTTCCAGGTAATCACTGTGCTAGCTACTTAAGGTAGGGTTATGGCTATAGATAACAAGTCAAATATTGCCTCTTAAATTAGCAGGTTTGATAGTGAACATATTCTTTCCTAAAGGCCTTTGAGATGTTCTTTCCTTGGAGAGCTCAGATCCTTCTGATATAAGTTACTGCTTCAGCTTTGCTTCAAAGCATGCTTTTCTGGTATTCTGACACCAGTAATCTCAACCCAATAAGCACCACTGCTACTCTCCAGTGGGAAGGAGCTACTAATCACTGTTGGTCTAGTACTCACCATATTGCCTTTCAGATTCCAGAATGTCTCCCACAGCTGGACCAGAAGACATTCCCCTTAGCTAAGCAAATCTTGTGGAGTTTTATGCATTTATTTTCCCCAATTATCCCATGAGGCAACAGACTGTTTAACAAAAGGCAAATGTCTCACTTTCCCAGTTTCTAAAAATCATATACCTTCCAGCTTGCACCAGCAGCAGCAAAGAACTATTGCCTTCTGAGGACGGAACTTCCATTATTGGGCTACAAAGACAAAAATCACAACTTCTGCCCTTGAGGGGCTTATCGCTACTGCTCTGTTACCTACTATGACCCCTGCTAGCACCCTCTTACATATGTAGGTTTAGGGATTCCTGATGCTCTGGTTGTCATTCCCACAAAGGTACCATAGCCGAGCTCATTCCTTGAAAATGAACAGTACATCCCAAGATTCTATTATGGAAGCAAATTTGACCTTAGACCCTTTGGCAACTAGACTGGCAATGCAACTAGATGGACCTCTGCAGTTGGTCAAGAAAGATCCCTGCAGGCCTGGTACCTGGATAAGTGGCTCAGTGGTCCTGGGCTCCAGTAGTGGCTCATGAACCCCAAGTTTTCCTGTACTGAGGGTAGACCATCTCTATCACTCTCTTACCTCTAGCAAGTCTAGAATATCCACTTATTTAGTGCCTCTGAGGAGCCAGGCTTAGTGCTAGAAATTAAGCATTGATTAGTACTAATCTGTATTAGCAACATTCACTGCAAGGCAAGCACAAGAGAAGTTTTTATCATCCAGAAACAAAAAGGTGAGACTTCATTGTTCTTAAGTTTTCTAGTTGTGGTTATAATTCCCTGATGGGGCTGAATAGGCTATCCTGAAACTAATCCATTTAGAAGGCTCATTGTTCATCTGCCTGGTTCTTTCCAGTTTTTATTCCAATGCTAAAACCTGTTCTCCAATGCCCAGGATATTCTCAAAGACCCTTCTTTTCTTTGGTTAGACTCTATGATTCTGCAATTCAGTTGGCTGAAAATATCACCACTACCAAGGAATTGCTGCTAACTTGACTCACCAGGTCTAACTCTTCAGATGATGTGAATAATACTGATGAGAGTCACCAGTTTTGAAAGCATCAGACTCTATTCTATGACCTTTAGTAGGCAATTCATTTCTCACAAAAATTCTAATACTGACTTTGCCATCTCCAGTTTACAAATGAGGGTCAAAAGGTTGAAGACATTTACCTATGATCTACGATCAGAACCTGAATTCAAACTCAATGTAGCTTATTCAAAAATCTATATTTTGACTCTTAGGAAATATTGATTTAGATTGAACACCCACCTGATTCCTCTGAAATTCTACTGATTTTAGCTGAATCTGCATTCTCAGAAATCCATCCGTTTCAGAAAACTGAAAATTGTTGGCTACTCTACCCTGTGTTAGAAGCCTTAACCGAGCTTTCCTCTTCTCGGTGGTACAACATGGCTAAGGCCTGCAGCACACTCAACATAGCAGAGGTTACTTTAGACCAAAGTGGCTCTGGTGCAAAACTAGGAAAGAGTAACTTCCAACCCTGTGACCTCAAGAGTTACCCAATTTTGCAACTTTGAGCAGTGAACTTGAGGCTGCCTTGGGAAAGTATTGGGGAACAATGACCTGTACTCCGTTACATGTTCTCTTTGCACTGTTGGTTTGTTTCTCAATAGTGGACAAAAGGAACAACACTCCTCAACTGAGCCCAAATTGTCACTCTTGCCAGTCTTCAAATCCAAGCCAGACTTTGATAAAATGGCCTAACTTAACTTCCCTAGCCCCTTTCTCTGCCCCAGGCAGGTTTAAAATTCTGGAATGTTTCACCATGAAAGCTATCTGTGTCTTCAGAGCACATATGCTCTTGAGAATGCTGTCAGATGGGAGCAGAACATTTACCATGTAGCTATGGAAGCTTCACCTTCAGGACTCTAAAACTGCATGAATCTTTTCAAAGTCCCTGAGAAAGACTTTAAAAACATGTTTCCATGTTGGAACTTTTAAAAATTATGAAAATAAGATATTTTAATCTCAAATGATGTCTGATGTCTCTTTCCATGTCTTTACCATGATGTCTCTTCCATCGTACTTTGCTTTTAGCAGGTAGCTTTAGCGTGACAGATATTCTTCGGGGATCTGGCAAAGAAGAAATTAAACTGAGACTATGACAGATTAAATTCAGAGGGATGCTTTCAAAAGTTTCAACAAAACAAACTGAAATTACAGGTCATTGATTTGACTTTATATGTTATCTGTTTTAAAATTTATGCATTAAGTTTTAAAAACTAAGATGAGATGCATTCTGGTGGTGTATTCGTTGGGCACAGTCCACATATCTCCCAGGGTTCCAGGTTTTTTTCCCAGATCACTGGGAAAACCAGTATGAACAAGTACAAAATTAAATAAAGTGCTTCTTCCTCTCTCTTCCTGCTTATCTCTGCTTGCCTTCATTCCTGCCTGCACCTTTCCTTTTTTAAAAAAAACTAAGATACAAATTAATGGAGTAAGAAACAGAATAAAAATGTCTGAGGAAATCAGGAAAATGATTCTACAATGAAAAATGAATTGCAGCATAACAAAAACCCACATAATACCCAAAGTAATATTTTTTTTTTATGATGGAAGCATTTCCAAATAGAAGTAATGGCTAGAAAGAAGTTTGATTTGTCTGAGAAGTCAATTAATAAAAAAAAGTAAATCATATTAGCAATTTGGGGAAAAATATCAAAATTATTAAATTGCCTTCTGATCAAATAAATATGAACAGTGATAAGGATAATAAAATAGAATGCTACACTAGCTCAAGAACACCAGCAATAAACTAGTTAATGTCAACTATCAAATCAAAGAGCATTTAAGAGTTGTCACTGCACCAGAAAACTTGAAATGCCCTCAAGTGGTGCCACTAACATGTGAAAGAAATTTGCATAAAAGTGTGTTTTTTACACTCCTTTGATAATTATCCTAAATATTTCTGTGACTTTACTAGTGCTAAATTATGAAACTAATGTGTTTTTTTTTTAATTATCAAGACAAAAATACAAATTTTACTCAACCACATTAATGGAAATAATGAATTTTCTCTTCTCTCTTTAAAAATGTTACATAATTGCCACCTTATAAAGAAGTGACCAAAGTGTATCCAGGAGAAATATGTTTGAAATATAAAAATAAATCCTGAAGTTAATTAAGTAAAAGTAATATTGTTTAATTTTTTTCTCATTCAATATAAATATCTATTCCCATGCCTAATTTCATTATCTTTTTTTCTGAATTAAAGAAGTTACTTCCAATAGTGTAAGATCCTGTGGTGCCTAGACCTGCTTTCTCCTCATTTGCAGTGCCTGAGGGCAATGAATTCAGTCAACCAGCCCCACTTGGGCTATTTCTGTACACAGAAATAAAAATCCATCTTATATAACTAGGACTCTTCCTTTTTCTTCAGGCACTGACTTGAGAATTTAAACTGCTCAAAACTTTCCAATTTTAAGCACAAAATATAGTGATTCTCCAAAGAAATATTTTGGAAGTATTCTGATTGGTTCCGAAGAGTCCACTGATGCTATTTCCCACAGTACATTCTAGAATCTGTTTTTATTTTATAAAATGTTGGCCTTTACATACTACAGAGCCCCACTAGATGGTCAATCATGTATTAATTATTGCATGCTGTTAGAAGATTTGATGTTAAGTAAAGTTTTATAAATTTAATCAGACTGATTTAGTAGAATCAGCTGGTTTTGCTTTATTTATTGTAACTCTGTTATTGTAGTAGATCCAGCCTGCGGCATTGGAAATGAAAAATCCTCAACATAAGATATCAAATGCACTCAACAGGACTACCCCACCCCACCCACCTCCGGCCATCTGGTCCTTCATAACCTAGATTCTACACATGTATCTATAGCGTCAAGGAGTCTGGCAAAACTCAATTCTGTTGTACAAAACAGTGAAGCAAATTAAATACACCATGAGTCAGTTTATTTAAAACAATTTCATCCTTTGGGGGCTCTCTAGTTATTTACAAGTATGAACAATCAAGTTCTTTGAAAACTCTTGCCTCGTTTATTAAAAAAGAGCCCTGGCCCCATGATATTCAAGCAAGGCTCAATTTCTGACTTGAAATGCTGATTTTGTTCCATAATGTATTGAACTGTGATTTTATAAGGCTTAAGATACTAAATGGGAAAAATGCACCTAATAATTCACAACAAATGGGAAATATTTTTAAAACCTTGCTCTAACAAAAGATGAAATGGCTTTTAAGAGTAAAGGTAATGTCTATACTCTCTATGTAAAAAAGACTTCATTTTTATTATACTTTTTGCCGATATATACTTTAATGATTAGGATCAACTTTTTTTTTCATTTGTTTTTAGTTGTACATCTTGGTGAAAACAGCCGCTTGGAATGTATGTGGACTGCGCCACGTGGTGAGGCAGCAGACCTAACCGTTTCTTCATCAGAATGCACCTGGCTCAAAATATTTTTGAAGGATCTTTCAAAATCTGTCAGGGATGAATCACAATCTTAGAACAAAAAGAGGGAATGAATTTTCGATATTCCGTAGATGCTGAATATGGATGAGACTGTGTACCACTCACAACAGCACAGAGCAGGAACATCATGGTGGTGCAGGCTCCCTGGTCACCAAGTCCCACAGGTGACACTATGAGCCAGATGGCTGCTGTGCATGCAGTGAGCTGTACTACAGTTGAGCAACCCTGAGTCAAGGGAATAGAGTCCCGAGCCAGCAAACAAGCCTATCTCCTTCCAACAGGGACTTACTGAGCAGTCAGAGAGAAGTCAGCCTGTTGTCATCAAAGCTGCCTGGTGGCCCAGCCTGCCTATGAGGCTGGCTTAGCGTCGGGGGAAGACAATACAGCTGGCTGCCTGGACACACAGCGAGAACAGACAAGCGTGCTGATTGTTCAGATTGCCCCTGGTTAACTGCTTTCCCTAACAACCTATTGTCGAGAAACAGAATCTTAAACCTAAGTGCTGCTACCATTATTTTACATAATCTGATTTTGATTCAGTTATCTTCACTGACTCCAAAATCTAAACATTTCACCTTTTTACGAATTGAAGTTTGTGAAATTATTAAGAATCTATTTCTTCCCTCCCCACCCCAAGTAGCTAGCTAATAAACTTTTATAATTTGGCACAATATTTCAAACTGGTATAGAATTAAAGAAAATCTTCTGATGATAGAAACTAACCATTTTCAGTTAGGCAATTGTGTTCCCCCTGGGCGGCTAACTATGAATTTTTTTTTTTTTTTCAGTCAGTTTCTTCCTGCATCTTCTACATAGCTACAGGGGGATATGCTAACAGATATTACATTTATACAAAAATACAAGAACACTCTATGGAGCATTGAGTTTTTCAAAAACAAATGGGTTAATTTTAGGTTCTCTCACTGCTCCTGCTACCTTAGTAAATTATTAGCAACCAGATAACATTTTTTTTGCAAAGTTACTCTAAGACTTAGCACCATTTTTAGCTTTTACAAAGCAAATGATGAAAGGAGTGGAAGAGTATGCTAAATATCATTTAACACCATAGATTTTCAAAAGATCAGCCGCCTGATACAATGTTAAATATAGTTGAATGTGGTCCCACATCTCTGTGCCACTTTGCCAAGTTTCCGTCTGATGCGATTTGCAACAAGTAACATATTAAACCCCCATAAATAGTCATTATAATGTAAACACTGAACACTCCTCCTTGTCGCAGTGAAAGCAGCCTCTTCAAAATACATAAAACAGAAAACAAACCCTTGAATTTCATCTCAGGGCAGAAGGTGGATTTGAATTTGAAGGCATGCCAAGTGGTAATTTGGGGCACAAATATTTCAGACAAAGCTGATCTATTATGAGTAATAACAGCATATGTTAGTTTCTAAGTCAGTTTGCATATGTCACAGGAAGCACACCCAATTAATATGTGAGGCCATTTACGCTTCAGCAAAGTTATTAACAGTAAATCATAACAAAGTAGGTAAGATCAAATTATACATTCTATTTTAAATATACACAAAAATCTGACACAAAAGCAACACACCAGAGTAGAAAATAGACTCTTCAGTAAATTAAGTTAGCAAATTAGCTTTTTTCTTCCCCTTCCGATTATTGTTATTATTGGTATTATTTTTTTCTTTCTCATCATCTAGATAGTTCCCATGGTTCTTGACAGTTCCTTTTAGCTAGCTAAGCCCCAGAGGATTAAAGAAGACATTTGGCCTTTATGGTTTTCTGTGTTTGAATGTGTATGTCCTGAGGAGAAAAGGAGCTGTGCAAGAAGCTATTAAGTACCAATGAGCGAGCACGGATGTGGAATGTCTGAGTTATGTTCCCTGAAACAGATGTCGTGTCCCAGAATTCCCTGAGCTGCCTCAGGCTTTTGCTGGTGTCAACCCTGTGGTAAATGGGTTTTCATAATGAATATACTGTTAATTCTCACACACACACAAACCATTAGAATCACATTAAAGGGCTGACTAAATGCCACCAAGATTCTGAGCGTGACTGTCTTTTGTTCATTTGGAAGACGCTCTGAAAAGTCCGGAATCTCAAATCAAACAACCAGGAGAGTTTGGGGGAGAGAAATAGGTTTCCATGTGACTGGGGAAGAGAAAGAGCCTGCGGGGTAGGGGGAAGATTCCTTCCGGATAATCACAATGATGATCAGCGCTCTCAATAGTGAATGTGGAATATCTCATCAAATGCAATTTTTAGGTTGTTTGGTCTAGCCACTTCTCTTAAAAAATTGCTTTGGTTAACAAGAGAAAATCTTTGGTTGGAGTAAATCATGTTTGAGCAATATGTGAGGAATATCTAGAAGTTACAACAGCTTAATATTGGCTGTTTGAAGGTGAGGATAAAAAGCAACAGGGAAAGTTACAGAGACTGTGACAGAAATAAAGACAGATAGAACATTATCAAGAGGAGAGACTCCAAAAGCCATCTATTTTTCAGAAAACAGAATGCTACCAGTACTACTAAAAAGAATAAACCAAAGAATGTTCTCAGTTGCACACCTACTATGTTTAAAGCACTACACTACAAGTCTTCTGTACATTATCTTTTTTCTTCATAAAAATGTCAAGAATAAAAATTGCTCCTATTTGCAAATGCTTCCTTGGTGCTCTGTTCTCACCCCTGCACCCATCACCCCCAGCCATGTAGTTGTGCTTTCTGCATTTTAATACTTCAGCTTTTTCTGCTGCTGATACTTTGTACCTGAGTTGCTCTCTCTTGGAATCTTCTCTTGGTTGCTCTCCTCACCTTTACTTTTGCTTTTTGTTTGGGTATCTTCCTCTTCTCCGTAGTGACTCACTTAAAAATGTCTACTCCAGGAAGCCCTCCTCCAGGAAGCCTTCCTAGAGTGCTTTACTCAGAATAGGTTCCCAACTACCTCACCCAGTCCTTGCTTTACCTTCCTCCTTCCTGATCATGTTTTTCTCTACCATGGTGGGGCCCTTGTTTAGTTCTTTAAGTAAATTCCTCAACTTGTGTTTATTTGCTTATTTTTGTCTCTACTAAAATGAAGTCAGATCATAGATCATACTCAGCACATAGCAAAGAATCTGGTACATGGGAGGCCTTCAATAAATGTTTATTAGATAAAATAATGTACTAAATGCCTTTCATTAATTCTCTCATTTAATGAATTATCTTTCTATGGGCTTACTGGAGACAAAGTTCCCTTGATCACACAGCTAGTAAATGCCTATTTTAAGATGCAAATCCAATTATGTAGGGCTTTAACCATGATATGTCCATTTGACATCTCACAGATTCTTAATTATCAGTTTGAAATTGACCCTTAGGATTTTTGTGTTATTTTTTAAAGAATTTTTCATGATCTTGATCAATAGACACAAGCCTTTCATGCATTGTTGTAGTGCTACTGCTCTTAAGTTCCATCAACTACAGTCAGTTTAACAGCTCTTCAGGAACTGGCAGTCAAGTAGATCAAAAGAGGAAAGGGCAGAACCCTTCTACCAGATGTATAGCTCTCACTTTATACAAACCTAGGAAATCAAATCTCGCCTTGTTCCAAAATCTTGGGATGAGTTAAAGTTATATGAATGACAGGGTTCTTTGATAGGCATGGCCTTAGAACCTTAGGTAGGGTGTTAAAACCTAAAATGATTCATCATTCTATTTCACTGATGTCGTTGCTTCTTTTATCTACTGTAATATGTGATTTTTTAAATAAAGCAATCAAGGAAGTTCTTGTTATGGACTGAATTGTGTCCCCACCAAAATCATATGTACCCTAACCTCCAATGTGAAGGTGAGGTCTTTGGGAGAAATGTGCCCTTATAAGAAGAGATGCCAGAGAGCTTGCTTCCAATCTCTCCATCACATCCATCAAGGAAAGGCCATCTGAGGAAAAAGACAGGAGGCAGATATCAGGAGACTATAAAGAGCTATGATTAGACATGGTCCCTGCTGGCACCTTGATCTCAACCTTTCAGTCTCCAGAACTATGAGAAATAAATTTCTGTTGGTTAAGCCCCCCAGAGAATGGTATTTTATTATGGAAGCATGAGCTGACTGAGACAGTTTCCTTTGTCAAAAGTAAAACATCAGATATAGTGTAATTACTAATTATTGTTTCCTATCACATCTTTGTAACTTGGAGTAATTTCTTTATAATATCATCTTCCTAATAGTCTTCAGTCTTTGGGATTATTAGGAAAGTTTAAAGGAACACAGAGACCATATGTACTTTGGTTCTAGATATATGGTTGTATAACATTCCTTATGTCATTGGAATGAAGCATATTTATATACTAGGAAAGAATCACATAAAATGCTTTCACAAAAATGTTGATACATTTAATACTGTAATAGTAATACATTATTTTTCTCCTGATTAAATCTTTATTTCATCCCTATGGGAAAAAATGAACAGGAGGAGAAATTCTTAAATATTTTCTTATCTCTTATGACAGTAAAAGAGTTTTAGGTCTGACTTTATCATTATTTTGAAACTAATGACTTCAAGTTCTATAAGTTTACAATTTTTAGAGATTGGCCTCAGGTATAAACTAATTATGTATAATGGAGAAAAAAATGAATTAAAGAAAAATTATACTTAAGTCAATGTAATTTTGCCCTTAAAATAAATAGGTAAATATAAAGAAAATGTGGATTTTCTTGCTATGTTCAAAAAAGAATAAACATCTTAACCAGTGTTAAGAAGAACTCTGATTAAGACTTTCTACCTCATAGAGTTGCTTTAAGTGTTAAATTGTAATTCTATAAGTTATTTAAAATAATGCTGAAACAGTAATCAATAAATGATAAAGTATATTTCACTTTTAACCATTTTAGACATGCTCCTGTAAAACAAATCAAGTATACCTTGTAACCCAGAATTATGCTCAATGCTTTATAGTCTCAATTTGTATTATCACTTTTGATATCTCTTTTGCTTCCTCTGGGAATAGGTCAAGGTGAAGGAGAGAATAATCCCTGGACAAGCTACATTTCTCCCTCACAGTGGTTTGAATTATATATTTTTTAATTTGTTTTTCCTTGATGTGACTCTCTCTCATGGAAAGGAGTAACAACAATGTAGAGATCCTCGTTATGGAATTTTTCTAAGAAATTCCTGAGATGGGGCAATTGGAACTAGTTGTTTAAATTACAGATTGGGGGATGGGAGTTATTGAGTAGAGAAGGAAGAGGAAGAAAAGAGAGGCTGAAAGGTGGATCATTAGTGGAAAACGGAAACACAATAAGAGAGTGTATTAGAGGCTTATGAAAAAGCATCTCAGTTATATGATGGCAGAACAACTGAGAAAATACTGCCTGAAGCAACTTAGGATGTAGAAAATGAATTTATGGATCTGGCTAAGCAAGTGTCAGGCTATGTTAAAAATACCATTTGGTTTTGATTATTTTTGGTTATTTGTTTTTTAGCTGCATCTTATAAGGTAAGAGAAGAAAGAGATGAGGTAAGAGAGAACTTTCCAGCTTGAAAGTAGAATGTAGGAAAATATGAAGAGCTAGGAATTGCTGAGCTGTAACATAAAACAGACTCATATTTCCATCCCATAGAAGATTCTCAAAGTAAAAACTGGTTTTACAATAAAAATCTATTTGAGTACCTAGTTATAAAACCCTTTGTTAAAGTCCCAAAAACGCTTAAGGGCTAATAGACTCCAAATCAGTCTAAAAGATTTCTAAATATCAAAAATGTGTTGTCTTACACTAGTTTTTATATGTCCAAAGTAGACAGAAATCTGTACCTCAGATTATGGATGTCACTGTTGAATTATGGATATCATTGTTGGATCATAGCATTAAGTTCAGTAAGACTCAAGATAATTTTACGAGAATGATAATAGTGCAAATTCTGCTCATTGGGCCAAAAGAAACCTGTAAAGTTACTGGGTGGGGGATAGAGAGAGGTCTCTGAATCTGACGTTCTGTGAACAGAAGCAGGCCAGAACAACTACTCAGCTGCAAACAAGAACGTGAAGGGAAGACCTCTTGGAAAGCACAATCAGGAGGCTAGAGGGTGGAGTCAAAATCCAAAAACAATGAATAGAAGACTTGCTCCCAGACTCTAGCAAGGACTCTAACAAAGAACAGTTTCTATCTTCAGAAGAGGGGAAACTGTTAACATGTGCCCAAGTATTTTTCAGAACATACAACAAAATCATGGTAGCTCTGTACTTTCCATCCTTAGGGTTTTATTTTAATATTTTCTAAAAATGTTTTGAGATTTTCATACTTGAAAAGCTGCAGAGATAATACAGAAGTTCTCCTATACTCTTCATTCACTTTTCCAAAACATTAACATTTTATATAATCATGAAACATTTGTCACAACTGAGGATCCAATAATGGTACACTACTAATTACACAGTTTATTCAGATTTTACTTTTTACTTTACTGTCCTAATGTTCTGTTTCAAGATAGTCTGTAGGATACAATACATTTAATTACCACATTTTCTTAGTTTCTTTTGTGGTGACACTATCTTAGTCTTAGTATTTGATGAGTTGAACTGTTTTAAGATGCGTTGGTCACGTAGTTTGAAGATTAATTATGGGTCTTTAATCCTCAACTTAGGCTTTTCTGATTTTTTTAATGGTTACACTGCTCCAGCTCTAGAATCAACCATTTTCCCAAGAAGCCCTCATTACTTCTATTGAATAATAGAAGTATGCTCATTGCTCTAGTCTTGCTATTTTTCAACAGAGTATCTACTTTGGCATGCATATTGAGTTTCTGGCTTGAAAACTACTTATGTTTTTAGTTCACATCTTTTAGCACCAAAAGAAGTTACACCTGGAAAGTAGACCTGAGAAGCTTTACTCATACTGAACCAGATACTTGTTATGAGATCCTGGAATTCAAGCCTGGTGTTAAAATTATAATGAGACTTTGGAATGCTGGAGGTGAGTATATTTTACATATTGAGGGAATATGAATAATTTTTGTGACCAGAGGTACACACTCTGGTAAATTGTTTGTTGTCTATGACATTAGACCCATCCCTTTGCAACATGACTCTATGAACCCTTTCATCCAGAAGTGAAATCTGTTTTTCCATTCCTTTGAAATTGGACTAGACTTGCAGTATGAGTTTTTTGGTTCTTAAGCCTAGACCTCAAGAGGACTTGCAGCTTCAGTCTTGTGGGACTAATCAGGCTTGTGAAGAAGGCCAGGCGAAAGATACATTGGTAAGGATAGCAATCTGTACTGTCCCCAGGAAGTCCAGGCCCCAGCTACCTCGCCAGCTGAATGCAGCAACATGAGTGAGTCCAGGGAAGACTGGCAGAATCCAGTAGCACACAGAACCATGAGAAATGAGAAATCACGATGTTTTATTTGGGTGTCATTTGTTAAGAAAAAATGAATCATGAATATAATACAAATGATGGCTAAAGGGATCACTTTTCTACTGACACCAAATCTACTACATTTTAAATTCCCTATAGCCCAGTCAGAGTTTTTCTCTGGTAATAAAATATGGTAAATTATAATGTTGAGTTAGTATTTTGAGTTTTTTCTCTTTTCAAATTATAGTATTTTTTTCTTAAAACATAGAATTAAAGCTTTACTGGAAAATAGTTTCATCAGTAGAAATTTTGATAGCAGCCACAAATCAGCAAGATCTTTGGAGAACTAAAGTTTCTGATCCCCCTTATGATCAGATCTTAGAGAGAAACCCACTTATTACACCTGAAACTAGAGATTAATTCTCTGAGAGTCAAGTTTAGGAAACTGAAGTGTAATTGTGATTAAAAACTGGCAGCTTAAAGTTATTCAATAGAGACAGCAACTTTTTCATATGAAAAGTTAGATTTAACTCTTGAAATTAAACTTAAGTCAGTAACATTATCTACCCTCCCCTAACTATGCTGATCTCTAAGTTACTTAAGGATAGATGTCAACTTCTTTTTCTTTAGTAGATTCCTAGGGTTTTAGGATCTTTTTATATATTTTTTAATTCCAATTGATAATTTCATTCATTCCTTCAGAAAACACATACATTTAATGGATTAGGAATACAACATTGATTACTACATGACCAATGCTTTTAAAATATATAAATGAACAATTATGGTATAATATTGTCAGTATATTATTAGAGGAAAGGAAAGCATGTGGGTATCTAAGCTAAATAGGGTGAATTTTTAGAATGTGTATTTTGATGTTTGACTACAGCTGACATCCTTGAATTCTCACACCTCCCTCTTTCCCTCTGTCCACACCTAGGAAAGCCTAGATGCTTCCTCTTTTGTTGTGGGAAGTTCAAAGCATTTCAGGAATGTTTTCCCCAGTTGTACCCTCAGAACAACAAAAATGTCAGGCCAGTCTCCTTTCCTTGAGAAGTCAAATCATTTTTGTAACAATTTAGAAGACTGTCCTATCTCCCTAGAAAATCAGATTATTTAAACAACCAAACTTTTCACACCCTCTGGTATCTGTATGCCATTATCAAATTCAAGCCAAATTTTGGGTAAAGGTTTCCATTTAGTCTCTAAAGAATGACCACAAAACAAGTAATCACTGAGAGTAACTTGGATGACATTTGAATGGTGTTTTAAAGAATGAGTTCTCAGAATGTAGGGTTCTAATTCATTATTTTCCTGTCTTACCCAAAAGTATTTAAGATCCTGGAGAACAAGAAATCACTCATTCTCATGGTACACCCTGGTGGCTTAGCAGTTAAGTCCAAGAGAATAGTTCTAATGTATTCCAAGGACTAGGAATCAAGACCAACAGCCAGAGGTTGGAAAAAACCCAGGATGAACAACTAAATAAAATAAATAAAATGCTCCTTTCTCTTCTCTTTTCCTGGCTGCTTCTTTGCTCACTTTCATTCCTACCTCTACCTTGTCTTTAAAAAATAATAATACATGTTTTTTAATTACTCATTCTTTTCTCTGTATCAACCACTATGGCACTTGGAAACTAATAGATGTTTACATTTTTTAAATATGTAATTGGTGTTCAGAACTTAAGAGAGTATGGTTTTAAGAAAGAGGGAGTGTTAGGGGTATAAGAAAGAGAGTATCAATAAGGAAAGGGTAGAAAAGTTGCAACTGATCTGGGGATTTGGAAGTAAATGAGCAATTTTTCCGGAAACCTTTAGAAGCACAATGGGGGAAAAGGTCAGATTGCAAAGGAGGCAAGAGATGAGTAAGTAAATTCAGCAAATGTATTTTTCAACAAAATGGATAACAATGTTCAGTAGAGGCTGAAGATAAATAGTGAAAACAGACAGAAAAGGAAGCAAGGCCAAATTAGGAACTGCTGTAGAAAGGTAAAAAAAAAAAAAGATAACTAAAAGATTTTTGAATAAACTATGGTTCTATCCAATCAAATAAAGAAGGTTGGAAACACTGGAAAGAGGAATTAATTGATAGAGAAGTGTTTAGGAAAGTAAAAAGGAAGTTTTATTCTTAAAAAAGAAATTAAACTAAAAACCAAGATGGTACAGAGGAGAACTCCAGGAAGATTTTATTTCAATTAGAAGAAAAAACGTCAATTAATGATGCTCAAATAATACAAGCATACGTGAATTTTTACATGTATGTATATGTATGTGCATATATAAAAATATATATATATGTCTTTAGGTGGCCAAAATCAATAGGAAATTGGAGGGTAAAATACATAATGGCATCCTGAAAGTGCAGGCAAGCTTATCTGTGAATGAATCCTTAAATAGGAACAGGATTTAGAAGGAGGAGAAAAGTTGTGGTGATGGCTTAGAATGCTGAAAAAATAAATATGGTAGAATCACTCATAGCAGATGTCAAAGTTTTAACAGCCCAAAGGTCTACCTCAGTCTAGAGTCTAGGAGTTTTCAGGGACACCAGTCAACATAAATGCTATTGTCTTCCAGTCACCTTATTTGGATACCAATCTTATATGTGTATATAACACAAAAATTGAGATCTAGGACCTCAAGACCACAACATCATATTCCCTTCCATTTTTATTCAAACTAGTGAATTTTAAAACATCTCTGTTATTTTACTTTACTCTTTGTTTCCCTCACATTACAGTTAACCTGGATGGTTTGCCTAAAACTAAGGCAGATACTTAGAGAAATCCCATCACAGCTCCAGCACAGGGTTACAGAACATTATTATATAACATTCACTTTAGAACAATATCTAATTTTTTGGGGGGAGGATTGTGAGATGGAGCTCAAATACATATTTTATTAATTTTTGGATCTTCTGAACAGTTAACATTTAACGTAATTAAATTCATTATCCATTGAAAGAGAATCACTCAAAAAGTGAATAAGGTTATATTCCATTAAGGATATTTCAGAAAATTAAACCTGAAGACATATATTCACACATCTGGTAGTGATTCATAATTGAATACTATTTTCTCTCTAGTTATGATGGTTTACTTCAGCCTCAATTCCCAAAATGAAAGTAGCTGAGTAATATTGCTGGCACTATCTCTTTATCCCAGCTCCAAATGTGCAGAATAAAAGATTTAACTATAACTCATTCTGATAACATTACACAGGGAATTTCAATGAAGATGTTAAAAGAAAATAATTACTCATGGAGCCTTAGGCAGGAAGGGAAACCTCTCTATCTCTTTTACGATGTGTTTCTAATGAATATGTGTAAGGAGCAACCTGGAGGATGGGACATTTTCTTATATGAGGATGTCAGTATCTCTGAAACAGTGAACTTGTGAAATGAGAAGATGGATCATCCCGTGATAAAATACATCAAGTACAAACTTCAAGTTTTAGGAAATTCACCTGGTGGTAGACTTTTTCAGATACTTTCTGCCAGGCTCATAGCCATCAAAAGTTATGGTAAATTTGACATGATCCTTTGCAATGTGAACTCACTACACACCCAGCTCCAGTTACCTAAGACTAGCACTATAGGACTACACTGTAACTATCTATACAATAGCCTGTGACTGATGCATGAAGTCCAAAGGGAGCCTGTGATGAACACTCACTTCTATAAACTACCAGACCAAATAAAACCATTTGTGATTGTGATGCCAAACTTTAGGGTACAGATCTAAAGCTGACGAATGTTTAAAAATTCTATTCTTAAATTCATCTCAATGAAATCTAACTTACTATGTTTTGGACAGGATGACTGAATCTGCAAGCTTAGCAAATACCTATGGTGATTCTGGTGCAGATATTAAAAGGATCACTAAGATTTAGGAGAAATCTGGCACCATAATTTGATTGGTTTTAACTGAGTAAACCTCCACTATGTAAAGCTAGACCTTACTACTTTAATATTTTCATTGGCAATTTAAAGAAGGGCAATTGGGGGGTAAAAAGACAAGAATTTTCTGTCAATCCCATTTTTGGCAGTCACACTGCTATTCTCAAATTTTAAATGCAGAGCCAAGGTGAAGGGCATGGGTCCAAGCCCCAGGAAAATCTGTTATGTGGGAAAAATTGGATTTGGCTTCATAAACCTCAGTTTCACCATATCTATGCTTTTGGGGTAGGCAAGTGAGGAGAGCCTTGGGAATCCACAAATGTCTTCCATCACCCAGACTTCCTCCCAACGTCACCTCTTATTCCCCAACATCGGCCCACCTTCTTACCCTCAGCAGCATTCTGAGTCCTAACCAGTCTTCCTCAGCAACATTTATTCTGTGCTTTGATCTAAGTCCTTGATGACAATGCCTGATAAGCTGATCACATGAATTACTTCTCCCTAAGGCTAGTACAAGATCTGGCAATGGCTTACATGTGTTTTGCCTTTCTTATAATATTTACTCTTGTCTAAATGAGTAACTAATAATATTTTCAGGATCCTTGCAAGTCTGGTGAAGTAGCTATTGGACTAGGAAACATCCAGATACTCCTGAAATCATTCCCCTTTGGGATTAATCATGCCAGCCCCCACCCCCATATACCTACCACCCTCTGTAAATGCGCTTTTATTCTGTCTTTGTCCCCCCTCCCCCACAAAAAACCCACCAGTGCCAAGACATTATACTCACTGCCCGGCCTTCCCTGCACTCTCTCAGGCTTTATTAACTGAAGTTAAGGCACCTTAAATTACAAAGTTTAAGCTCCTTACTGCTAATGTAAGTAAATAGGGAGTGTGGGAGCTTGGAAATTCTGTAAGATATGAACTTCACTGTTGGTTTAGATGCAAATTGTTGCAACCTCTTTGAAAACAGTATGGAGATTCCTCAAACAGAGATGGATCTACTATTTGATCCAGGAATCCCACTGCTGACCATATACCCAGAGGATACAAAATCCCTAATCAGAAAAAAAAAATATCTGCACCTCGATGTTCATAACAGCACAGTTCATAATAGCCAGCATATGGAAAAAACCTAACTAGCCAGGAACAGATGACAGGATAAAGAAGCTCTGGTATATATACTCAATGAAATTCTATGCAGCTATTTAAAACATGAAATTGTGCCCTTTGTGGCAATTTGGATGGAGCCTGAGGGGATCATGCTGAGTGAAATAAGTCAGAAAGAAAAAGAGAAACACAGGATGGTTTCATTCATATGTGGAGTATAATGAAATGAAACAGATGAACATACAAATCCCAACAAAAATAACAGGACACAGGACAGTGGTTCTGGGGGTGCTGGGTCAGGGGCGGAGGGAGGAGGGAAGGAAGGAGGGGAAAGGTAGTGGTAAAGATGCTGGAACACCTGTGGCGGGTGTGGTGTGAAATAGAGACTGACACGCAATTTTAATGTCCTAAAATGAATATAGAATTGTGAGCAAAATAAATAATAAATATTACTATTTTGAAAAGAAGGACGTATAGAAACAGGGGTACTAAATTTGGAAGTTGACTTGGAAAGTACATTACAGCCTGAAAAGATTGTGTCTTTCTGCATACAAGGCCAGAAATAGCATCGAAATCAGGAACAGTAAAAAAAAAAAGGTCACGATAGCATAGAAGGAAATAAAAATACGACTCTACGTTTATTTGTGTTTAATTTACTACTGAAACATTTTTCTTGTAATAATTGTTCTTGTTAAGTATAGATTTTTATGGACTTATTAGCCTATTTCTAAATGTGGTCATGAAAACAAGAAGCTCCAACTGAGAAAACAAACTAAAAAGCTTCCTACATTTACAAAAGAGTAGTCCTTATTATTTAGAACAGAAAAAAGATTTAAGTTTAATCAAATGTATTATTTCTATTGCTGAATCAACAGAAAATGAGTGTGGAATATTATGTAATGAGTACTTGGAAAGACATCATTTCAGAGCATTTAGCTAATTTGTACCAAGCTAATATTCTTATCTTCTTAAAAATAATAAAAGCAAACAAAATTCTCACTGTAACTAGTTAGCATCAGGATTATTCTGCTCTAGTCTCTGTAACTGTTGGTAGAATTAGGTATTGTCTGTTATTTTCTTTAAAACAAAAAATATGATTCCTAAGAGAAAACTAGCTAAATCAATTCTTCTTTCAGTGGATGACTAATCAGTAGGAACCATCACCAGAATATCATATATCTCAGCCTCTGAATAGGCAGCAAACTCACTCCTGATCATTTCATTGGGTTTTGTGACCAGAACCTCATCTGAGTATCCAGGTGTGCTTGTCATGTCTCGGTTGACCTACTCTCTCTAGCAGTGGAGTATTTTTAACCACATAATTACAATGATCGATCATGTTTTTGATCTGAAAATATTACACTACCTTTAACATAAATAAAATTCTAGTAAGCTGTTCTGTAGTTGTCAGAAATAAGAATTATGTTTACATGTTTAGGAAAGTTGTAAAAACCCTGTTGTGGACTGAACTGTGTCTCCTCAAAACTCTGAAGTTAAATATATTTGGAGATAAAGTTTAAAAGTGGCAACTAGTATTAAATTAGGTCATAAGGGGAAGTCCTGAACCCATAGGATTAGTATCCTTATAGAAAAGACACCAGAAAGTCAGCGCTCCCTCTCTCTCTCTCTCTCTCTCTCTCTCTCTCTCTCTCTCTCTCTCTCTCTCTCTCTCTCTCTCTCTCTCTCTCCTCCCATCTGTCTCTCCTCTCTTCTCTCTCCTCTCCCTCCTCTTCCTCTCTCCTCTCTCTCCCTCTCCCTCCACTACTTCCTCTCCCTCTCCCTCTCCACCCCACCACCTTTGCCACACACTGAGAAGGTTGCCCCATCTCTCACCATTTTATCAGCTAGCATCTTGATCTTTGAATTCCTAGTCTACAGAACTTTGAGAAACAAATACTTTCTGTTGAAGCCACCCAGGTTATAGTGCTTTGTTATAGCTGCCTGAGGAGACTGAGCCCTGCCCCCGGCCCCCACCCCCTTAGTCATCAATCTTGTCAATGATGCAGAGACAAAGCACTTACTTTCTGCCATACTTCCTCACCTTAATTTATTCTTGTTTTTGGCACATATTATAGCTAATTCACAATAAATGTATTTTTTAATTATTATTTTTTTGTTTCTGCCTTCCCTGGTTGGAACGCAAACTCCATGAGGGCAGGGATTTTCTTTTTCTGTTTTATTCATGGCTGCATATCCAATAGCTAGAAGACTATCTTATCTTCATGACCTTGGAGCAAAAATATTAAACATGCTGAAGAATATTTTATTTGGTTTAGGAACTCAGGAAAGACAAACAATAGCATCTCAATGAAGAACTCAAAGGAATAATAATATAAATATATACACATTAATTCAAACTAAAACAGGATGTAAACCTAGTGAAAAGAAGACTGTGTAAATTCAGCCTTGCAACAAAAATTACCTTTATCAGAAGCATATAAATAAAGTCACAATACTTCACAGTACTAGGTGGAAGTTTTTATAGACCAGATTACCAAGAATAATGGATACTTCCAGGAATTTTCAACATATAATACTCTGTGGTCACTCTAAGAAAGCAATATGTATTATTTGCAGGAGAGTAAATACTTTAAAATAATGGACACAAATCCATTTGAGCATAATAGTTATCATATTTCAATTTATTTCCATGTAAATTGGTTGTTACATGCTGAGTTAGTATAAAGAATTATAAAAAGATAATTAAACACATTGAAAAGTACAAAAAAATAAGTGCAGCATGTTAGACTACATGATTTTTAACTAAAAATCTTTGGATTGTGAAAGTACCACTTAACTCCCTATTTGAAATCTGGCAACAAACTTACTGCTAAAAAGTATATTCTATATTGAATTAGATCATCATGCCACAGAATGCAGAATGTGCATTTTTAAGGCCTATATATGTTCAACAACATACTAATACATTTTGGTAACCACTAAATGTCAAACATTATCCATACAGGGTATTAACACATTAATGTTTTCATTAAAAAAGAAAGATCTCTTTCCTCATTACATTGCACATTTATAGAATTAGAGAGCTGTCAAATAAATTACTGCAAAGTAGTTCAAGCTAGACCTTATAACACTTGAATCATATAATCGGGGGCAAATAACCTTTAAAGTGAAAGACAAATGATAAAATTTAAGGGTATTTAATTTGCATAAATGTAATGTTAACAGTCTTTTCCTGGCTATATATTTTATGCTTAATTTATATATGTCAGTCTATTAAGTCCTTAACACTCTTATAGGTCAGTTTTAATTTTTTCCAATTTTATTTAACCATAGTAAGTAATATGGAAGTAGTTTGTCATGTATAAAAATAAGGTGATCTCATAAAAAATAATTCTGCATGACTAGAAATATTCTAACATCAGGATCATATTATAGTTCTTGAGCTGCTAATATCTGATTTGAAATAAACATTTCTGTTTTAGAACCTTATGTGTCTAAATCTCATGTTCAAATATTGAACTCTTAGAACTCAATCCCACATAGTTTCTTCAGGTCAACAGTCATTGTAACCATGATATGCAGGAAAAGTCTAGAAGAAAGAGCTTTATATGGTTTATGGTTTGGTCTTTCTTTACTTTCAAAATACTATTAACATTTGACACTCAAGTTATTGGGTTTAAAAGTTTTATCCATTAAACTTTTACTATAAATACTCAAATGTATCTATTCAGACAATATTGTGTAGGCTTTGACAATAAAATGGAACAAAGTATCCACTGATTAATGGTAATGATTTTTAATAGCATCCATAGTCCATACTCTCTAAAAGATTAGAAAATGCCTATAGTGAATAATTTAAATATAGGTCAAAATTGCATAGTAAAATATCAATTTATACACAGCAAAATATATTTTCTCTTCTTTACTTTCCTTAATTCATGTTTATGTGAATGACCAGTGGATTAGAAAGGTAAATGTCACCATTATCCACCACTGGAATAATTTAATTGGAAAAAAAAAAGGAGTAAAATTCCTTTCTCTAAGGAAATTTTACCTCCAATTATTAATTCCCTCTTTTCTTGGAATAGTATTTGAGAGGAATGAAAATTGTCCTTACCCATTGCAATCCAAATTAATGATGATGAGATTGAAGCTTCCTTTATGACAAAGACTATTTTATTTTAGTTCATGTCAATCAAAATTGAAATGGTTGGATAAGTTATGAGAATTCAAAACATTTATTATTCCCCTTTTATTTTATCATATTGTTCTACCTAGAACTTAGTCAAAATTAAGGACCCTATAAAATGTCTACCACGCATTTGCTAGGGATTGTTACACTAGAATTTACTCTTACAGATGCAGGCACTAGAATTTACTCTTACAGATGCCCACAAAAATACCTTAAAGATGAGCCTTTTAATTCTGTTTTTAAATCGACTTTTCAAATTTACTCTAAAGTACCTGGCTTCTTATTAATTTCAGAAACAATGATAATGCCATATGATGTAAACATAATTATTTGTATATTTGAAAGTGAAATTTCTTCATAGATAAATCAAATTACTAGATAAAAAGTGAAATTTTGTGTAACTGTATGTGATTGGAAATACATGTACAAGAATGATAACAATAACTTATACAGGTCAGTCTGTCCTTTGGTGTCTATTTGTCCAGTATCCTATTGGCTTGCTGGGTTTACAGATGATCCAAACTCTTCTTAATAAAAGATAAAGAAAAACACTATGGAGATCTTTTTTTATCTATTTTTCTATCAATATAGATATAAAGAGATAAATGTATTATATTGACTATTTCCGAAAGAGAAATTAACTACTATAATTAATCTTATATTGGAACAGCACAAAGATATTCTACTGGAGTTATTTTCTCATCTAGAAATCATGTTTGTGAAAAAAATATAAAGTTTAGTATTCCATATTCTCTGGCACCAACAAAATGTAAGCCCCAAACAGAGATTTTTACAGGGTAGGAATGTGAAAATTGGAGCCATCAGAACTGAAGATCTTAAACATTGCCGATAGTCACAGAATAACAGAGTAATATCACAAACTTAGTTTCACTGGGCTACTGGTTATTATGAAAATATTGCTGAAGAGTTTCATGTATGGAAGGGTCTGGAGAACAAGAATTCTAGTTTGTCATTTGCTTTTGTTTGACTTCTTTTATGTGAAATTCATATCGTATTGCATAAAGTAACATTTAACCTTACTGATATTTAATTATTTGTGGTGGATAGGGGAAAAGGAACATTTAACTTATTTATATATTTTAGTTACAGATTTTTACAAATGGCTTGCAAATGTTTTAAATCTCTTATCGACAAAGTGTTTTTCAATTTTACAATTTAACTTATTAAAAAAGGAAACAATGCAAAATATTGTGGTAGAGGGAAATAAGTTCATGATTCTCTTCCAGCACACTAAAACTAAATGCACATCCAATTTTCAGACAATAACTATACAACCTACTAACCGAATCTGCTGACTAACAAAGAGTAGAAAAAATGACAGAAAACCTTGACCCGCGGCTACATGGTTGATAAGTCGCATCCTATTTGTTGTAGTAGAGGTCATTCATCTGTAGGTTCTAAAAGGCTGTGCAAAATGCAAAAGCATGTATGGCCTCTTCGGGGTGTTGCTAAAAGACAAACTGTACTGTAGCAAAGGGGTCTCAGACTTCACTGTGGTCACCGAGTTTGTTCAAATTCTGAAACAGAAAAGGAAGAAATGAACACCTGCTAATGACTGGACTCTTAAAAAGGATCCATAGTCAAAGAGCAAGTGTTCCTGAAGCAGTTACTGAAGCAAGCCGTCCAGCCAAGCTAAGAAAACATGTTCTTTGAGGCATCAGAGTGTGTCAGTTTACAGCCCCAAGTCAAGGTCAGACTACTGACTTTGAAACTGGGTCTACTACTTACAAATTGCATCATTTCTCTGGGCCTCAGCTTTCTCATTTGTAAAAAGCAAAAGGTATTAAAATAGCTATCTATAAAGTTGTGACAAGTCTAGTGGATTACTATAGGTAAGCCTTTTAGAATCTTTCTGGAACACAAGGGACACTCAATACATGTTATGTATATAACAGTAATAGTGGTAATAATAATGATGATGTTATTATTACTACTTTGCCAATCCATACTGTTCTGATTGAATGTAATAGGGAAGACTGGGAGGTACCACATGCTGTTCTAGGGAGGAGGAAAAGTAAAATGACTACAAGTCAAAGAAAACTGACAGGAAATCGAAGTTCTCACAATAGTTCTCAAACTAACCATACAGCCACATATTTGGAAGATAACTGCAATACTTCACATCATGTGGGTGCAGCTACAAATATTTCCCAAGATATAAACATGAGCTTCGAGGCCAGGTATCAGGAGCAGTGAAAAGCTCCAGAGGCTAAAGAGTTTTTGCATTTAACAGAAGGTAGATTTTAATTCATAGGAAAATGGGTTCTGGGAGATGCATTTCTTTTATAAGCAAGCAGTTTGTACTTAACAGATGAACACCAAAACCTCCAAGCAGTGGTAGTGTTGGAAGATGCAAATGATTAAGTGTTGTTCATAACTGGTCCAAAAAGAGAATGGAAAGTTTACTTGTAGCAAAAGGAAACAGAGAGAGGTAACTTGTTTTTTATATGCCAGTGGAGTAATAGGCCACTGCAAAAAAAAAAAAAAATAGCCCTTGATTGCACATTCTAATTTTTCTTATAACTTCCGCATGCCAACTTGCTCCACTCACCTTATTTGAATGAATGTCACTTATTGCAGCAGATACTGATTCAAAAAATATTGGTGTCTCTGAGTCTAGGTTTCCACAGTAGTTCATCGCTCTTATCAAGGAAGCTACGAGAGAGCAGACGTGATATCAAATACATGGAGTAGCAAGAGGATCACGTTCAATGTTAAACACCAAGGACACACTCTCTTACCTGTGCAATGGGCTAATGATATGTCCACATTTCTGCTCTTACAGTCCATGTAAATCTGGAAGAATTAAAATGGCACACCTACTGTTAATTTAGGCGAGCTGGCAGAAAGAAACTAGGACTTCAGAAAAAAGGAGAATTTCAAGTAATAAAAGGCCAACCTTTATGATCTCAGACCACCAGAGGGAGGCATTGTTACACAGTCAGGTCTACCCTGGGACGCTTCTAAGACAGGTTTAGCAAACTAAGTTTAATAGGGCTGGCAATTACCTTTATTGCAACTAAGTTTGTTCGCTTATGTTTTCTATTTTATTTAATGAAAACAAAAACCTCCCTTTTCTTCTCCTTAAGAATGATATAAAATTGTTCTCAACCTTATTTTATTGGAAGTCATGGGCTCATTTGTGAAAGTGATGAAAACTGATGACCTACTGCTTATTTTAATATTTTACAACCATTTGTGCACATTTATGGACTCTAAATCTTAGGTACGTTCACTGTCATCAAAAGCAACTTTCATTGCCCAGCTTATTAAGGGTTCATCAGGATGACAGATCCTAACTAACTTGCTTGGCATACTTCAGTGTCTTGTGTCGTTTAAATCATATAAAATGTCAAGGGAGAATTTTATTGAAGGCCTTGATCTTAACTTCACTAAAGTCACCCTTGAAATTCACTGAAGGTAAATCTAGAAGTTTCAGTAACAGCACGATGAATGCGGTTATCTAACAGTGATGTGTCTTACATTTAAAAAGGAGAAAGCTACATTTAAAGTACATTCTAAGAGCAAGAATGATGCATCCAAAGATTTCCTTATAAGCATTTTTAGTTAAAGGAATTGAAGAGTAATAGGAAATGTCTCACTCTGAACATGAATAAAGCAAGTAAATGAGTAAGTATTCCATGAACTGAGACTTTGTCACTGAATGAATGGCTCCTATTTTTCTAAATTAAAATGATTAATTCAAGGTGACCTGTCGGTGTTTGACTTTTTCTTAAGCTCAGTGAAGCACAAACACATTGTTACGGGTGGTTTGTTCTTGCTGATAAACATAATCCCCAGTTCATTGACCTCTCCAGTGTCCTAAGTAAAAGAATAAATAGAAATCATGTCATTTCCTTCAACTTACACCTCTAGGAAAATGTTCATTATATTAAAGTAACAGAAAATAATCCTGGGAGTGTGGTTAGAAAGCAGGAAGACATGCATGGCTGAAGAGACTATGGCTCTTTCCTCTGACCTTTCACGATGGCTGGAAAACAAGAGAGTATTCACTGAAATCATATTATTTGCCTTTTAAGAAATGACTTTTGCAAAATGGAAGCAAATAATAGAAGCTAGCATTTCTGAGTACTTACCAACTGCGAAAAACTGTGTTATGTGCTTTATATACAACACATCATTCTAAGCTTCACAACAAGTTGATAAAGTGGTTGTTTCTACTTCTAGTTTGCTAAGAGCAAACAAATACTTAGGCCCCGATCATAAAGTTAGTTAAATGGCTAATATTGCCAGGGTTGGTCTGTGTTTAAAGTCTATGTCTTAACAACCTTTATAATTTACTGGAAGCATAATGAAATAAACCAAAGGGTAATAAGGACATTTGAAAAGGCAGATTAATACAAAAACTGCAGGTTTTATATATACAGATTTAAAGACAAAAGGTTGAAAAAAAAGACCAAAAGTAAATGTCATTTGCTGGCTATTTAAATATAAAATGCATTCATTGATTTATTTCATCATTTAATGGTATAGAATTTTTAAAATATTAAGATAAATGAAAAAAAAAAAGACTCTTCTTCAAGATGCCCACTATGGATTTTATGGATTTTCTGAACTTTCATCCTTAATTCTAAACTTACTGGGAATAAGTAACCATGCTCTCCTCTTTACTAACTCTAGGTCATAATTTGCAATGTCTATAAAGGATAGCTAACAGAGCACATTAAAAAATGTTTTAACACAATTAAACAAAAAATATGCATACTGGCCTTTCCCATTAAAAAGACAAACCTAGTCTTGTGTTTCTCAAAATATGACTCTTGATTCACCCGCAGGGGAATTATTTAGAACTCAGAAGAATGTATGTTAAATGAGCACCCCAGGTGATCTTTATGCACTAAAGTCTAAGAGCACTCTTCTAGCCATCAGCAACACAGAGTTAAGAAAAATGTCAAGCATGAGAGGTCCTCCAGTGAAGAGGCACACTTTACAGTCCGTATCTAGACGCAAGAAAATATGAAGTATTCAGGTTGAACCCTGTGATAAATTGTGTGAAGCTTTTAAAGTGAGTAACAAAATTATAAAATCCTAGTCTTTGGGATCAAGGGTAACATAAAAAAATAGTCACTAGATATCAGGCCTAGGATATTTAAAATTCAATTTTTTTATATCACTTATTTTCTAGATGTCAGCTAATTTGGAAAGAAAACCATCACCCCCTCAGTTTTGCAAAATGAATTAAATGAGATCCAGAAAGATGAGATGATTTCCCTAATAAATCTAGTGTGGCTGAAATGAGACTACACTCTCAGATTTCCACATACTGAGTACATCCCCTTCACATATTCTTTGCCTTATCTTCAGAGCAAAACAAAACTGCAGTTGACCTTTGCACAATCTGATTTTGAAAAGTTGGACATTTCAAATGGAGACAAGTTATGCAATATCACAAGAAAACATCAAAATCTAGAATGAGTCTTTTAAGAACTACTAATCTTAGGTCTCCAAAAGATAATGCCTGATTTTGACACAAGACTATCCCATCCTCCAGAAATAAGTAGACAACCAGACAAACATATTTGAGTAACTGTTTTCAGACATGGGAATAGGCAGCACAGGACTGAGTTCTCCGAGAGAAAGAGAGTAAATGGGGCAAGCTCTCTAATATCTTTGCTTTCTGGAACAAAGCAGTTTTGGGACCAAGGCACAATGTGGGGAACCCAAGCAAAATACACAACTTCACTGAATGAATAGCCAGGACTGGAGTTCAGGAAGGATGAGGTGGATCAAATCTGTGTAAGAGAGTCATGAAAGGAGGGAAATATGCCGACAAAGAGCTCCAAAAATGTTCATAGGGTTTTGATTACAATTTTGGCTAAATGTAGTCACACATGGGAGATGAAGGGGATGCCTCAGGCAGTGAGACAGGGCAAGAGACCTCCTGGTAAGCAAACACCCAGAGACTAGGTGTGCTGACCCACATGCAGCAAAATATGATGGCAAACTGAGAACAGTTGAGGAACAGATGTTGCTCCATCCTCAAGACCACCCCCACCCTGACCCCATTTAGAGCATTGAGGAAGAAAACAGAAGGAAACAAGAAAAGATATAAATTCCTGTTGGTTAGAATTAACTACAAAAAAAAAAAAGGGAGTGGGAATTTCAGAAGTGTCTGAATTTTCCGCTAATTAGCATAATTAGATGTCCTTCCGGCTGTGGAAATGGAAGCACATGAGCCTTGTCAGTTTTAAAGAAATTAAATAAAAATGCTTTGCACACCAGGATCATGGAGACTCCATCGAGACCATGGGGTAAAGAAGCAAGTGATGTGGAGACAGTGGACCTTGGAATCCACAGGGCAAGTATGTTGATGTATGAGCTGGAGAATCAACAGGCTGGCAAAACCTAAGCAAAGGTTTTTTTCACCTTAGCAACCCAGGTGTGAAGACACACCCCCTAATTACTAGGGGAGAACTCCAGGCATCTCTGTGAGAATTCCAGGCCATTCTACCAGCTCTGGGGAGAACTCCAGTCTACCTGAGCATTTCTCTCAGCTCTCAGGAGAGCTGCAGTCCCCGGTTACACACAAAGGGACTCCATTCCCCAGTATATGTGGAGGACGCCATTTTGCTTACACACACATGAAGTGATACAGATGGCGGGATGGTGCTCTTTGCTTAATGTAACTTGACCAGCCCACAGGAATTTAAAATTGCTGCTACTACTCCCAAGAAATCTGCTGTGTGATCCTGGCCTAAAACAGCCATCTGCAAATTGTTTCCGAATGGACCCCGCCTCCCATCGGGGTGCCCCACTCACCGCCCCACATCAGTAAGAACCATTAGGTGAGAGAATGGAGTCAATGGAGTGCAGTCTCTGCACTGGGTACTGTTTGAGAAAGGAATAATGGTGTCAGGTCAAACTACCCAGTCATGATACAAAAACATCCTGCCATCACCAAGGCCAAATGCTCATGGGAGGGGACTTTTCTCCTGCTTTCCAGAAGCCTGTACACTGACTCTCCAACAGGCACTTGAGCAGATGGCAAATCTCTGAGTACATCATGTGAATACCGCCTGACCACCATATCTAATAGATGCAGAAGCTTGATGAGATCTCCTGAAAACAAAGGAATAGCAGTTGGGAGCATAAGGTTTTCAGCCCTTTGGGGAGAATGGATGAGAGCAGTATTGAAATGAGCAGGGTCAATATCTCAGAGCTGAGAAAGTGTTGGTGAAAACCCTCCTACTGAAGTAAAGGGATGGACTCAGTCTAATCACAAGCTGTGTAAATACCTCAACAAGCATGGAGATTCCAGAATAGTCAAAAAAAGTCAATCCACTGCAATCCAGGATTACAGAGTCCTTCTCATTGGGGCAGGGCTGTGAAGCTTCTTCTGTAAGGAGGAACAGAGATTTGAGTTAGGGAGAATGCTTAAAAGATTTCTGCTGCTGACTGTTGAATGGTGGGAAGGTAACAGACATCATTTCAACAGTGCTAATTCTTAACACTTTATAAATGTTTACATTTTTATTTAATTTAGTTATTTCTTAACCACATTTTTATCATTCAAATGTAATTTTGGGTAATATAACTGAGAGAAGAAGAAGGAATAGGTTAATGAATGTCATTTCACAGATAGATGAACTGAAGCTCAGCCAGTTAAATGTTCATGAAAGGATGCCTGTTTAGGGTGAGTGCCCAACATAGACTAGAATTGAGGCCTCTAAGTATTCTAGAGTTTAGTGTTCCTTACCTAGCCCACACTGTTCCCTTCCTGGATATGCCCAGGGGTATGGTCTTGTTTTATGATACCTGAAGCCTATATAATTTTGGAGTCACACTTTAAAGAAAAGATTAGTTGATAGAGTTTGTCTCTTGATTTTGGAAGGGTTCTGTGTGAGAGGCCCTCAAAAGTAATCATCATTTAGTTCATGGTAAATATGTCTCTGAATGCACCTGATGAGAATTTATTTATTTTTTTACTTGTAAGCTCATGACCTCTTTTTCATTGACATCCTCAGGGTCATAGTTTTTTTCATGAACAATAGCATGCTTCTAAACATATGCCCAAGGTCTACCCTTACTGAAAAGTGACATAGCTCTTAGAAAAGATCATGTAGACTAAATTCTCTCACTGTTAGAAGGCAATGTATCAAATAAACTCTAATTCAATCATTATTATGAAATTCTCTAGAAAAATCATAATTGGATTCATTTTTTCCATTTAAAATGCCTATGGTTTTCCCCTTAGAGTGGCTACAGAAAATTCAGAAAATGGTTATTTTTCAATTAGCAGAGGAAAAGATCTATGAGGGAAATAATGTCTTTTTAAAAACTGGCTCAGAGGTAAAACAGAAAAATAAAAAAAAAAAGCAGAAAAAATGAGCAGCTATATAAAATATACCAATATATAAATATTTATAGAAAATAAATGAACAGTAATGTTAGGAAAAGGATAAATGTTACAAAGTAATTTTTAATATAGGTGAAAAATGATATTCAGATATAGCATTTGTTACCAAGTTTCACGTTTATATCTAGAGTCAAGTATATTATTAAAATAATAACTATATAGTCTGTACTGTGTTTACAACAATTTTTGAAATATAATGAATTATACAGATGTGAATAAGATCTAATTCCTTTCTTCTAGATATTTTCCTTGAATGTCAAGGGTAGGATTGGTAAAAAACATGATTAAAAGTGAAAAAGAATGAGAATTTTCAGGGAGTAGTCTCTCTGGAGTGATCAGAGAAGGTTTTATGTAAAAATAGCTTTGAAGGATACTTATAATCTAAAAAATATAGGTAAACATCCAAATGTTTAGACATCTTTAACTGAGCACTAATGAGAGTCTGATACCTCAAAATCCTCCTGCTCCCATTCAACCAAAATTTATTGAGGACCTTTAGCATTCAGACACTAGTAGTGCCTTCTGCTCCCCTGTATCTTCCATGGAAGGAGGACTAAGCAGTAAATATAAATTCAGGTTATGCTTCCATTGAACTAAAGCAGTGAGTTAGAACTTCAAGCAAAATTTAAAGTAAACACAACATAACTCATTCACTGGCCTCTCAGTGGAAATAATGATCATTCACTATTTGACCAATTAAAAAGGACCTACTTCTACTAATGCAAGGGCTCTTATCTACATCTTCAGATATAATGTGCCTTGCTCATTATCAGAGATTAAAATCATAGGAAAAAGGAAAAATACATATCCTAAGCAGAAATAAACAGTGGAGCATTGATGTATTTCTTTCTTTTATCTCTTATTCCCATAAATACAGATTTACACACACAGTTTGACACTACATTAATTAGTTTATATATTCTTTTATTTTACTTTGTTTAGGCTTAATAGAAAAAACTACTAAATCAAAATTAAAAGAGTTGCTAAGACATTTGACTCAGCACTTAACCTGTGACAAAGATTTCCTTATTTTTTTTATAATTCTTAAGTACAGTTTTATCCAATTTGAAAACATTTCACTGAATTTTTAGAGGAAAAAGTCTAATGAAGGTCAGATAAACTTTCTTAGAAAAGTTTTCTAATTGATAGATACCCAAATATAACATATATCAATGGATTATAGAGTTAGATACGAAAAGTTTTAGTAAGACTAATGTTTTCCATTTACCATGGAGTTCAACATTTGAAGGGTCCCTTTGAATATCTCTGTTTTAGAAAATAAACTGATATGACTTCTTTAAAGGAAGAAGTGGGTTAGGACCAGTTCATACCAGCTCTTTTGATATCTTTTCAATGTGTTAATTGTGTATAAATCCTCTGATACCTTTTCAATATGTTATTTGTGTATAAATCCTCTGAACTCCCTGTTCAATGACAGCATATTGGTAACTTGGAATGAGCAAATGTTACAAATCAGTGATTCGCTATCACCGCACACACTTTATCCTTCACTCCAAGAGTTGTTTAAGATTTGTTAACAAATCACTGCTTGCAGGTAGGTACTCACATTAAAAAATTTTTTTAAGTAATTTTAAAACTACAATGGTCTGATTAAATAAATGTCTTAAACCACTGACATCTTTAGCAACAGATCTCAAGATGGCAGTGATGACACATTTGATACAAAATTTGTAAAGTCATTTTCCCAGTCTCCTTATACAGCACTGTTCTTAACAAATGACATATACCATTTATAAAATACTACATATTTCAAAATAATCTACAATCAGAAATTCCAAAAGTTTATCATTAAGAGTTATCATTGCTATTTAACTAAAATTAATATTTTAATCCAAAAAGTTAAAGAAATGATGAACTTTCTGAGATCTTTAAGTCTTAGTCTTTATCAGAAAACATAATTGTAGTATAAAGCAGGCTTGGTAAAAAGATAACTGTAATCTAAAAGAGTGTTAACACTTACATTATTAGAAAGCATGCCAATGCATTGCTTTTCCTCAAAGAAGCTATGTAAATTATTATCTTTAATTATAACTACATATTATGAGTTCTATCGTCTCCACGTCTTACTAAGGCAGACATAGCTAATCAATCATGGTAATTTTTCCACTGAGGTCAAAGAAGACTTCAGAATTTTTTTATCAGTTGTATATTTCAGGAAGCTACTATTAGTTGACTTGATTAGAAACTCATTTGTCAAATTGAACTAAAAGATACTACAGTGAAAAAAAGTGTATATATTTTCTAGATCAACTGACAACTAGATCTAAATAACTAGAAAATGTCAGTAAAAATAGAGAAAATTCTGTAAGAAAGTTTTTTTTTTACTTTTCTATCCTGTCACATTTATTTTCCTTGTAAATTACACTGGCCATTTTCTGTTTTCTTGTAATTATTTCATAATTAAGTTGGTGATAGATTATTAACTATAAGAATATTTGAGTTTTATCAATAGTGATACAAAAATTCATTTCCATTTTTCCAGAGTTTGCTTGCTTTGTTTTTTGTTTTCAGACCTGAGTTTCCTTTTTCCTAATACTTTAATCAAAATATATACATACTTTCAGACCATCCAAAACAAAACAAAACAAAATGAATTAAGCAAAACAAAATAATCATGCCATGTAGCTGCAATAATAATTTAAGTACATGTTATTTTAAAAGAAACAACTCTTGATGTCTTTTCTCAATAAAAAGACATTCTGAATGTTAAAGTTACTAATTCACTCAAAGGAAAATTTAAATATACTAGGCATATCTGAAATCTTCTTCAAAAATAAGTGAAATTTCTTTTACAAAGTGTCCTCTCAGTTCTGCCATCATACTGATTTTATGGCTATAACCTTGTGTTCTAAACTTCTGAGTAAATCAACCAGAGCAATAAAAATCACACTGTTGTAGAAAAGAATACAGAGAAAGCAGAGCTAATACCCTGCCTTAAGCAAAATGAGGTAAGCTTAGAGCATGTGCTAAGGAGACAACTAATCTATACCCATGTGGGATTTGGTAAATGATGGGCTTTATCTACAAAAAAACAACATTTCAGAAAGAAATTAACCATCAGGTGTGGGTGGGCAATTAACTTCAGACTATGAAAGCCGCCTCTTTCCTGTGGAATATTCATTAACTCCTTTAATTAAAAAGTATTCATAGTTGCATGATTTAGGAGTGCTTTTATATACTTCAAAAGGCTCTTGACAGTCTGAGTCACTCATAATTTTTTAAAAGAAGGTATTTTCTGATGATATCAATTAACTATTGAGAAACAGATTTACATCTCTAATTTCTCAAGAAAATAAGAAGGTAAGAAATATTTAGGAAAAACCACAGCGCTATCTTTAGAAAACATGTGCACATATTATTATTGCACATCTCATTTGTTTATTTGTTCAATCATTTATTCATTCATTCAGTCAGTCAGTCAACATAAAAATATTGAATGCTTACTCTAACCAATGTCCTAAGAATCCTAAGAAATGCAAGTAGAATGGTGAACAGGAGAGATGATGGTTCCTGTCCTCAATAAACTAACAATTAAGTTGGGAAATCAGTCACTTTTACTAGTGATTTGAAGTATTGTGAGGGCTAGTAAAATTATGCAGAGTGGCTATATCAATTTATAAAACTACCAACGGTGTACAAGGATTCTCTTTTCCCCACATCCAGCCAGCATTTGAATCTCTTTTCTTTTTAATGATAGTCATTCTTATTTTTTAATTTTAATTTGCATTTCCTTACTGACTGGAGATGCTAAGCCTTTTCATGTAACTGTTGGCCTTTCTTATATCTTCTTTGGAAAAATGTTTATTCATGTCGTTTGCCCATTTTTAATTGGGTTACTTTTATATATGTATTGAGATCTGAGTTCCTGTAATCGAGACAATGTAATCTAAAGAAGCTTAATGATCACTGGTTTTACGCTCAATGTTTTCCATTTCTTGTATATATTATCTTCTAAATTTATATTTTGTCTACCATACTTAGGACTTTGATACACCAAGTACTGGGGGTGTGATATGGGACAAAGATCTATTTTCATTCAATATGGATACATGATTATTTGACATTGTATATACATGACTTTTTAAATTTTATTCCATTATGGATTCTCCACTCTGTCCTACTGATCAGTCCATTTTGCCTCTGAACCACAGTACATTGATTATGAGAACTTCATAATACATCTTGATAGCTAAGGAAACATGTTCTTATTGTTCATGTATTTTAAGAGTGCCTTGCCTACTCTTGCATATTTAAGTTTCCAAACAAAATTTAGAATAAACTTGTTAATCGGCATTAAAATGTTCTATTGAAATTTTAACTGGGATTGAATTTATATCTTTAAATAAATTCAAGAATTGACATCTTTTCCATATTGAGATTTCTAATATATTGCTGTTAGTTGCTTATTAATCCACTTATTTGAGTATTTTTGGCATTTTAATGCTTTATAATACATCTTATACTTTCATCCTATATAGGTCTGTACATCTTTACCTAACTTTACTTCTAAGAGAGAACAGGATGATGAGGAAGAACAGAAAGAAAAAGTGAAGAGGAGAGGAAGAAAAGAGAGGGAAAAGAGGGAAGAGGAGGGAGAAAAATAACAAGAGTAGGAAGGAGAGGAAGGAGGACAAAAAAGGATATGGGTGGAGGGAGAAAGAGGAAGCAGATCTTGGATGGAGGAGGAAGATAAGGAAGGAGAATGGAGGGAGCTAGAGCGGGGAGGAAAGCAGGCAGAAGATTTAATTTTCTGGTCTATCTTCAATTCAGAACACTTATTTTGTTGCTGTAAAGCTAACTCACCATTGCAGTTGCCATTGGATAGAGAATTGAGCAATGTGTTTTGTTCACACTGAAATGAAAACAAGAGTAACCAAAGAATAACATTATAAATATTCATTTCTATTTCTGAAAAAGTACACCATTTTCTTAGTCATAAGTAACAAAAAAAAACTAGTATTCAATAACCATTTTTCACTAGCTTGCTATTTTAGACGAATAATTACAATGAACTGAAATAGTGAAATAATAATTAATTCTAAGTGTATATTAGCTCAGTAGATACTTTTTTATCAAGTCACATTATCATTTTTAAAAAATGTTTTCTAAACAACTCTTGATTTTTGATCAGAAATTAAAAATGTGCATGTTTTTCACACAACATATCCAATGAGAAATTAACCTCATTAACACAGAATTCTCTGAGAACCATTAAGCATTTATTTCACATATACAAAAGTTAGGTGTGTTCCATGAAAAGTCAGGCTTCATGGAAATATTCCTGATTTATGGAAATGCTGTAGAAAAAATGACTCTACATCCTATAATTCAACTTCTTCGAAACTGATAATAGCTCATGATTCAAATGAGATTGTGTGCTAACTACGTCTCAAGTAATGTATCATTAGTATTGCTGAAGTGAATAATGGTGATAACAATTGACATTTCTTAAATACTATATACCAACCACTTTATGCTAGTTATTTAATCCTAAGAACAACCTTACAAAGAAACTAATTTCATTTTCCATGTGAGGGAGCTAAAGATTAGGAAGGTTACATAACGACTAAAGTCACAAAGCTAGTAAGATTTGGGCTAAAATCAAAGCTCGTGTCTCTCCATTTCAAATCTCATTTTACTGCTGCTCCCATGAAATCAGCTTTTATCTTAAAGGCTGACCACCGAACATCTTAAAGCCTTCCTCTTCTTGATACCCAATGTTGCAGCTTATATTTCAAAGCCGACTCTGACAGCTACCAGTTATACAATTCCCATCAATTTATTTTATATTTCTAAGTCTCAACCTTTCCTTTTAAGCAACACTCAGATAACATCATGGAGCTGGTAATGATAAACTCAGGCAGCCTCATTAAAGGAATTAACCTTTAAAGACTGTCAATAAATGTGAATTTCCTTTCCGTTCTCTTAAAAACACACTGTCTGAAATCTGTGCAAAAGAATTTCAAACACTTGGTGCTGATATTCCATCCTCAGGAATGTGGGACGTAACTTCACATCCTTTAAGTGTGGGCTATGGGTAGAGATTTGCTTCCAAAACATAGAGTATAGAAAGGGAAAAAACCGAATGACTTTACGGTGAAGAAACCTGGACAAACTCTACTCCATTCAGGTGATCAAGGGCAATGTTAATGCAGTTAATCACATCAATGAACAATAAGGAAACTGAAGCACCAATGTTTCAATAACTCAGGTAAGGTCCTACAGTTGTTGTGACAAATCCAGGCAGCTTAACTCCAAAGTCTCAGGGTCATAGTACATCTATTCATTAGCTATAGGTTAAGTGACTGAGTGAATGAATGAATGAATATACATGATTATTTAAAAGCAAACTACAAGAACTAAATATGAATGATACATGTAAGTTCTTGCTGAGTGCAGAGGCCTCCAAATTCTTTTACGATGTATTATATTTAGATTACTGATTGTTTTTTCAGTATCGTGTGTAAGGTTTTCTGAAGTATGACATTGTAACCAATAAATCTTACCTTACTGACATCATCAACTGGCTGGTTGTTTGCATTTTCCTTTTGGATTATGTTTATTAGATCAGTATGAAACTTCTTTGCATTCAGGAAAACAAGTGGGTTGTTTATTGAGATAATTTTCACCTGCTGCAGGGTTTCCTTTTGGAAGAGAGAAGGAATCAACTCAGAGTTCTGAACTGAAAAAGCAGAGCTCTCCAATGATTCTAAATCTTACAAGCTGTCACTCAGTAGAAGCAATATCTTAGCTAATATTTTATTACTAAAAATTATTTAGAGAATTTAATATACTATTATGCTTCTGAGGGAAAATATGCACTTCTTCTTTTACTAACAAATATAATCAAGAGATGAGTCAGCTGCTTTTCAGAAACTAGCCCTTTTTCCTACTGACTGGGCTTGGGGAACAGAAGAACCTAGAATATGAGTTAGTCTGGAATTTTGTATGAGCACTAAATTCCTACAGACAACTTAAAGAAAAAAGATAGAAAAGAAAGAAAAGGCAGAACTGGTAGGAAACTAGATCTCGAGATACCCTCTAAGTCTCTGAGTTCAAAAAGTTCTCTGTGAAGCAAATCTTCCATATTTATTAAAACACCAGCCATTTCTCTGGGTGTCTCAGAGGGACTCCTGGTGCTACTTCCTATTTTCAGACTTCTCAGAAATAACCTGATATAGGTCTTTCTGATAGGAAGCCATTTCTCTTTGTTCTAAGTGTGATTATGAGGTACTAATACAAGTAAATGTGAAAAATAAAGGAAAAAAAGTTTATCCAAACATTTACAAAATAGCTTCAAAGTAAGGCCAGTTTTTAAAAACTGGCAAAAATCTCAAGTCGACATTTTTTCTCTTTCCTTAAACTTGTTTTGGTCATCCTTCAGAACATGAGACAAAACTTCAAACACAATTGGCCTGTGTAAGCATAGACAGAGAAAGGCAATTTATAGAGGTTGCTCACATTAAAAAGTGTTCACTATTTAAGAAATCACTCTTCTTGGCATTTGTAACTATTGGACTGAATTACTCTCTGCTAATAATACATTATATTTACTGTATGGGAGAAAAAAAGAGCAATGCTAAGACCTGACTTTGCTTTATTCCCTTCCCCACTCCAGTCTTCTTTCATCATTCATTTCAGAATAGTGTATTAATTTTGTTTGTTTTATGCAACTTAGTAATGGAAAAAATGTTTATAAATGCCTGAACTAATCTGAACAATAATTCTATTGTTAACTGTAGTTCCATGAGCCATGCTATTATCTTACCTGAATGCTAAAACAAAATTTTTGCGACTGTTGATTTGTTGCATGCTGATTGCCCCATGTATGTGGTCACATAAATACTATTAAACATTCATACTAATTAAACATAAAATTATCATGATTTGTAATGTCACAATATATCCACCTCTTATGGTACATTAAAACACCCTGATTCACAAAAATTATTAATTATCGCACAAAGGAAATGGAAACTGAACTTACACCATCTGTTTCTGTCTTCACTTTAAATTCTATTTCTTTCATATTTTTGATATTCAAAGTCTTTGCTCTAGAATTAAGGAAAATAGAAAACAAAATGTCATTTCCTGAACACCACATTAACAAAGAGGAAAAAGACATTTTAACAGTTTTGTCTTAATAATTAGAACATAACTAAAATCATTTAGATTCTATATCCTATTTATTCATTAAAATTGGTAAATATATATTTCTCTGGTATCCTCAGTAATAGAAGGAAAACAGAACATTTAAGTAGAGATCAGTAAGTGCAATTTCTCTCATCTGGATTCCCAGAGATTCATTTCTTTGAGCTACAAGAGTATATGGATCAGGACTATAAGAAAGAAGGCTAAAGAGTATATAGGATTTGAGAAATCTTGTTCTAGGGAAAAGAAAGTAAAGAGAGAATCAATGGCAAGACAAGACTGATAATGACGGGAGATTCCATGAAATGGTGAAAGAGTAAAGATGCCATGTTCACCTCCTCCCCACAAATACATTAAAAAAAAAAAAAAATGTTTAAGAGTCATAGTTCTTGAAAAGGACTGGGCCTGAAAAATGAGCATTTTCAAAGCAACACAACAGAGGACTTTGGACAGGGAATGAGTTAGCAGATGACCATGACCCAAGAGAAGGAAGGACAAGGACTCACTACCTTGAGGACCTTGATACCTGGGAGCTACATTAGAGAGAAAACATGTACAGGTGTGAAATAGGTGTGAAAACAGAAGTACCTTCCTCTAGAAAATAATCGAAACAGTTATTCAGGGAGCAGTTTGAATTCTAACCTTTGAGGAAAGCCCTGTCAATGGAACTTACTGAAAGCAGAAAGCAGTTCCCTCCCTCCCACAGGGCTTACTCTAGAGGTTCACCTTTATGGCTGGCTTTTATATTTTGTGAGGCACTTGCCTCACCTCTATTTGGACTAAGTGCTGTCTTTGCTCTAAAGTTGAAGTATCCAGGACTTGGCAGCTAGGACTTGTGTCTTCAGACAAGGCTCTCCTCTGGGTGGAAACACTAGTTGTAAATTCCTCTAGTCTAGAGGACAGTTGCAGAACTCCTCAGCAAAGTCTCCCCTAGAAACTTTGTGCTCATGGCATTCTCTAGCATTTTTCAGTGCTCTGGTTCCAAACCTGTGTTGACATTAGAACTCTGGCCATCTAAACAGAGTCAGAGGATTTAGCCTACAAAACAATAGAGGGCTCTGTATCATGAGTCAACACTCTAGAACTATATCCTGCAGCCTAATATTAATACAAGGACAATATACCAATCAAGGAAACAAAGTTAAGATTAAACTACACAAATAAACAGACTATCAAATAAAATAAACAGGAATATAACCCAAAGGGTAGAACAAAATAAAATTCCAGGAAATAATTGTAATACAACATAATTAAATAATCTACTTGAAGAAGAGTTCAAAGTAAAAGTTCTAATAATACTAAAATTAAGAGAACAGTTAATGACAAAATGAGAACTACAACAAAGATAAAGACAGTTAAGGATAAAGATAATCCTAAAAGCAGATAGAGATAAATGAATCATATATAAGAAATCCCCTGTAAGACTATATCTGGATTTCTCATCAGAAACTTTGTATAAGAGACTGCATAATATACTTAAATAATGAAAGAAAATGAACTACAATGAAAAGTACTCTACCCTGCTAGACTATCACTAAGAACAGAAGGAGGGATAAAGAGTTTTACATGTAAACAAAAATTAAAGGAATTTATAATCACTAAAATTGCCTTGCAAGATATACTAAAGGAACTTTTATAAAATTAAAAGAAATCACCATTTAGAAGATGCAAGACACCAAAAACATAAAATGTAGGGGGAAGGAGAGTAAAAATGTTGACTGTTAGAATGAGCTTGAGACAATTTTCTGAAAAGGTTACAAGTATAGATTCTTATACATAATCCTCATGTTATCCTCAAAACAAAAATTTATGGAAGAAACAAATGAGTTAGGAATTCAACTATAGCATACGAAAAGAAGTCATCAAAGTATAGGAGAAGAAAATAAGAGGAAAACAAAAGAACAAAGACAAAATGTAAAAATACCCAATAATAAAATGGCAACAAATACTTATATCTTAATAAGTGTCCTCAGTGTCAATGATTTAAACTCATCAATTGAAAATAAGAGTAATTGAATGGATTAAACAAGAAAACCCAAATTTTGCTGCCTACAAGAAACTCAGGTTTTAAAACAGTACAGGCTCAAAGTAATAAGTTGGAATATCATCCTAAAGGCAAACAATAACCTAGAAAAGTCTAGTACAGTGATACTTAAATAAAATAGACTCAGGTAGAAAAAGAAAAACATTAAGGATTAAGGGCTTAATACATCAATACATTAACAAGACAAGAATATTTTCTCTCCAACACACACACACACACACACACACACACGCACACACACACACGCATATACACACTAAATTATGGATCATCAGAATATATAAAGCAATTATCAACAGAAATCAAAAGAGCTGACAGCAGCACATTGATAATACAGGATTTAACACTCCACTTACAAAGTTGGATAGATCAACCAGGACAGAGAATATTTAAGGAAACAGCAGCCTTATATGATCAACTAGACAAGATGGATTTAATAAACATCCGATGAAAAACAGTAGAATTTATACTTTATTCAAGTACACATGAAATGTTCTCAAGGATAGACCATATGATGGGGCAAAAAACTATGGCTAACAAATTTATGAAGATTGAATCATATCCAGTATCTTCTCTAATCTCTAAAAACTAAAGATCAACCACAATAATGATATAATACAGAATAACCATCATTGTCAATGAGTAAGAAAGAAATTTTTTTTGAAATCATGTGTTATGAACCCATGAGATATAGCAAAAGCAGTATTAAGGTGGAAGTTAGTAGCAATACAATATATGCTTACATAAAAAAACATGAAAAATCTCAAGCAATTTTGCCCTAAACTTTAAGAATTTAAAAAGGAAAAATTAAACAAAAAAAATAAAAGAAAGGAAATTATAAAAATGAGTGCAAATAAACAACATAGAAGTCCAAAAACCAATGCAAGACATTAATAAAATAGAGTTGCTTCCCTGAAAAGATAAAAAAGATCAGCTAACATTTATCTACATTCACAAAAATAAAAAAGATAACTCTAATAAATAGAATCAGAATTGAAAGAGGATAAATTATGACAGATACCACAGAAATTACAAATTTCATCACAGACTATTATGAACAATGGTGTGTTAAGCTCAAAGAAATGGACAACTTTTTAGAACTATACAGTCTACCACAACTGAATCAGGAAAAATAGAAAATCTGAACAAACCAATAGTTGTATAGAAATTGAACCAGTAATCAAAAACATTCCAGACATCCAAGAACAACTGGCTTTACTTCTGAATTTCACCAAACCTTCAAAAATCAGCACCCATTGTTCTCGAAATCTTCCAAAAAATTAAAGAAGAAGGAATATTTCCAAATACATTTTATAAGAACATTACCTTGCTATCAAAATGAGAGTATAGCACACACACATACACACACACACACACACACACACACACAACAAAAACAACAACTACAGATCAGTATCTCTGATGAACAAAAATACAAAATTTCCCAACAAATACTGGCTAATTGAATTCAATAACACTTTAAAGAAATCATACACTGTGACCAAATGGGAGTTACTCCAATAGTGCAAGGATAGTTCAATTATGAAAACCAATTAATGAAATATATCACATTAACAAGGGTAAGAAAAAAATCATACAATTTATATTATAGATTTGGAAAAAGCATTTGACCAAATTCAGCACTCACTTCTGATAAAAAAAATCCCAAGAAAATAGGGCTAGAGAAGAACATACTTCAACACACCGAAGACAATACATCACAAATCCACAACTAATAGTATACTCAATGGTAAAAAAATAGATGATTTTTCATTAATATCAGGAGCCAGACAAATTTGCTATTGTACCTTCTATTTTATTTAGTACTAGAGGTCTTAGTTGAGTATTAATTAACAAGAAATAGAAGAATCCATATTTGTGAGGCAGATGTGAAACTATAACTATTTACAGGTGACATAACAATATACATAAAAATCCCTAAAATTCTCATTAAAAAGCTAGTAGAAACAATGAATACAGTAAAGAAGTAGGCTACGAAATCAATATACAAAAATGTTGCATTCCTATATGCAAAATAATGAGCAAAATGAAAAAGAAATTAAGAAACTAATTCCATCAGACTAATATAAAAAATTAAATACCTAGCAATAAATTTATCAAAGGAGGTGAACGATCTGTATGATTAAAACATTATTAAAAGAAATAAAAAACAGATATATTTATGTTTATGCATGAACAAAACTAATATTGTTAAAATGTTTATCTTACTTAAAGTAATATACAGATTCAATGTAATCTCTATTAAAATTCTAATTACCATTTATAATAAAATAAATAATAATACTAAAATTTGTATGAACCACAAAAGACCTCAAATAGCTAAGCACTCTTAAAATAAAGAATGGAGTCATCACACTACCTGATTTCAAGCTATACTACAAAGCAACAGTAACTAAAAGAGTATTACTGGAATATAAATACTCATAGAGATCAGTGGTATAGAATCGAGAGGCCAGAAATCAACCTACATATATATTGACTGTTAATCTATAAGAGCCATGACCATATAATGGAGAAAGAAAAATCTCTTCAACAGATAGTGTTAGGATAACTAGATAGCTACATGCAAAAGAATTAAACTGGAAAACTAACTTCATAAAAATAAATAAACTAAAAATGGATTAAAGACTTGGATTTAAGACCTGAGACTATCAAATACATATAAGAAAATACAGATAATACAATTCATTCCATCAGCCTCAGAGATACCTTTGGGACTCAACCACAACAGCAAGAGAAGCAAAAGAAATAATAAACAAATGGGGCTGTGTAAACTAAAAAGTTTCTATACTGCAAAAAAAAAAAAAAAACAAATTAGGAGAACAAAGAGACAACCTACTAAGTGGGAGAAGATATTGGCACATCATACATATAAGCAGGGGTTAATACCTGAGGTACATAAAGAACTTACACAACTCAAAAATAGTAATAACAGAAAAAACAACTGAATAAAACAATGAGAAGATCAAATAGATCTTTCTCCACAAGGGACAAATACATGGCACACAGAACATAAAGAGCCCCACACTGGCAACAAAGCATATTTTAAATGCATATATGTACTGACCTAAATGCCCTTTTTTACTCACATTAAAAGGTTAGTATAGGTGAGGGTGTGGAACCCTCATACACTGTTGGTGGGAATGTAAATTGGTACAGCCATTTTAGAAAACAATATTGAGGTTCCTCAAAAATAGAACTACCTATAATATGATCAAGCAATCCCACCTCTGTCATTTAAGAGTATGTTATCTTTAACTAGAAGATTAGATAGATAAATAGATAGATGATAGAAAGATCGATAGATAGACCCTTATATTTATTGCCTTACTACTCCCATTAGTCTAAAACTCCATTGATAGATGACTGGATGGTGAAGATGTGGTATAATTCATAATAAAATACTACTCCACCAGAAAGAATAAAATTTAACCTCAAGGTGATTATGCTAAATGAAATGATTCAGAAGGAGGACAAATATAAAATGATCATACATATATGCGTAACATACATAAATTAAGCAAGAAATGGATAAAATAAAATTAAAATAAACTAGTGTATATAGACAGCAGAACTGTGGTTACCAGAGTGGACGAGGGTAAAGGATGAGAATAGAAGTGGAGGGAATCCAGGGGATGGTGGTAGATTTTTTGTTTTGTTTTGTTTTTCTTATTACTAGTTTAACAAAAAAAAATTATAGACCATATAATGATTAATTTATATGGATTCCATAATGATAGAATTTATAGGGGTAAAATTAAATTTTTAAGAATATTTTATTTCACAAAAAAATTCAAGGGAAGGTTGACAAGTAAGTAGAAGTCTCATCAGATGATAAACTAGGAGTGTGGAAAATAACTGTTCAAAATGGGAATGGTTTACAGGTATTCAGTAGAAAGACAAAAAGAGGGAATGTAATCTCCAATTATATGGATAAAAGTAGGTGGATGTATGTATGTATGGATGGCTGGCTATCTAAGATAATAGATACAGATTAATATGATTCTGAAATATTAAATTTGTTGATGTAGTTTAACTTTCCAAATGATTACTTTTTATTGTTTTATTATTTTTGCTTACATTGTGATGATTTTTAGGATATTAAATTTGCATTTTATATGGTTTCTATCACATTTAATAACATATCCATTCACTTAATAAAAAAAGCTTTGCTACAGTGTAGGCTATGGGATTCATTTATTTAATAGATCTAATATATTTCCTTATAGTGCCAACACAATGTCTCTTTATTAAGAGAGACATTGTTACCAATCATATGTAGATAAAACCTTTTCTTCTTGCCTCTAATTATTTGATACCAAGTAAAACATAATTTTATAATACTATCAATTCCACAGAAATCAAAGTAACTGCAGCTCCAAATGCTTTGCTGCTGTGTTAGGATAAGCAAAGCATTTCAAGGAGATCTCACCTTGGGAAGCGACCAATCACGATAGCTATGGTGCAAACCACACCAAACAGCAGCCCCACATTGGCAGCAAAGCATATTGTAAATACATATGTACTGACCCATATGCCCTGAAAGAGAAACAGGAGATTGGTTCATTTGATGTTAACATCTTTTTAATTATTGTTAATTTCCTCACAATCTTACTCTACATTTCTGTGACTAAATCTTTCAGTAAAAGTACATTATTTAAGCCATAGTAAACAAACCCAGGAACATAGAAACAAATCCTGGTCCCATCAGACTCTCAGGACAGAGGGAGGCACATTCTTTTGTTTCTAGACATTACCAACCCTAAATTCAATCCCCAACAATATTGAAGATTAAATCATTGGTTGATATGTGCAGCTAAAAAGCATGCCATGATTTCTCTGCTTTCTCAATTAATGTAATAGCATTACAAGCAATTGTATGCAGATTTTTGGTCATTCCCAACAATATTCTGTTTTATAGGCTTGCTTTAAAAAAAAACTAATGTACTTTATTACTACATAAGACTCTCAAATAATATTAAAATGACTGAATCTAACAATGTGACTACATCACTTTTAGATGAACCACTTGAAAGATCATTATAATTTTATTTGTAAACAGCCACTCCCTTCCTGTGAAATTGTGAAAACTGAAAAATCAGAGCCAGCTTAGTTCTTGGAAATATTTTAAAAGATTGCCAGAAAATTCTATTTCTCCTTTAGTTGGAATTCCATTGTTATCATAGTTTGTCCACCACCTGAAATTCCAATATGCAACAAGATAGTTATTGCATTATAGTTGGCATTTCTAAGTTTATTGCTGGAAAACTATCTTTAAAAGCAAAATAATTTGTGAAATCTCAAAGGTTATATTTTCTAAACAAAATCCTGCATTTATCAGAGTAGACCTACAAAACTTTCACTCTTTACCTCGCAATACCTTTATCACTTTATCAATGTGTACAATTCTAAATTGATTTCTTTTTCTATCAATAACCTATATTATTATTTCACAACATCTTCAGTGAGATAATTTAGTTATATATACCAATGAGTCAGGAACTTTTCTATAATTTGAAAATAGTATAGATTTTTTTGGGGGGGGGTACATAGTTATTTGGTTTGATTTTTCAGACAGGTTTGAAACAAATGTTTCTAAAGCACATTTTTTTTTTAAACTTGAAATGCTTTTCTTTTGTATTATTTATCTACACTGAGCTTGAATAATTCTTAATGCTGGGCTATTTTGAAAATCCAGTCCTTGAAAGGAAATGGAGGGATTTTTATCTATTACATGTCTTTTGACACAAAAGAAACAAACATTCTGGAGTAAAAGAAAATATATATTTAAAATGTTCTCATGTTAAGATCTACCACCTACAAATGTAATGTTAAGCCTCTCATCCACTTGTTTTTCCTCTATTTAGGTGAACAGACATTTGAATCTTTTATTTGCACACAAGGTGATTTTTCCTTCCCAATGTATTACACTGTACTTTATCACATACAAAATAAGGTTGCAAGTTTTTTATCATTACTTCAACTTGCTATGATTATTCTGTTTGTTACTCATTTTCCAATGCTGACTGAAACCGTTTGAGTATAGCAGAACAAGATTTTACCAAAAGCTTTATTAGTACAGTTCCTCCTGACCAATTTCCATGATTCAACATAGCAGGGGGAATTGAAGTTCCTAGTTCTTGCCAACTAAAAAATCCCACAGAGCCTGGAGGCCATGATCCATAAGAGCAACCAAAATTTTTGGTACCATCTGGTTCTATTTTTAAGGCATATTTACTCTCCCACAATATCATCTATTGTAAGCCCGACTTACAATGTTTAGTTATTTCCTGTAGCTAGATGTATAGCTTTGAAAAAAAATATTAAATGAAAATTAGTAACATAGTTCAATTGCTCCATTTATTAGAATATCACAACACTATTCTGTAACCATTCCTCTTAAAGACCCAAATGTTGATAGTGACAGTTATAAGGAATTTATTAGATCTTGGACACCACCCCATTATCTCTTTTTTTTTTTTTTTGTAAGTTCTTTCTGGATCCCTTACCTATTTGATACTCACCGCCCCCAAACACAAACTAACCCCAAGGCTGACCTCAAGTAGAAAATATTTAAGACCTTGCTCCTTATAGAAAATGTAACAATGTAATACATAGTTTAGCAATGAATCACTTCACCTCTCCTTGATACATCTGTTATACCAGTTGTTTTGGTGACTGATTCATATCAATAAATATCTCTAGGTCTGGATTCTATCCCCTGTTCTCAGATATTCAAACTTAAATTCTGAGTCCATGTGTCAGATCTCTAGTTTGAATCTCAGTCTCCTCATTACCTTAAAGAGGGTTTTGACATACAACGTAAAATAGAATCATTATTAAACTGTAAAAAAATTTAAAGAAATACAAGTATCTGATGTTTCATGTGATGACTGCTTACATGATTCTTAAAATTTTCAACCTTAAAATTATTATGTATACACATACATCTTTGATGACTTACTTCCATGATATTTTAGGTGTATTCTGTTGAGTAATATGGACATAATCTATTGGGTAAAATAGCTTATACTCACAAAACACTGCTATATTTTCACTCCAAAGGTCATGCCCAGATCATGTCCCAATTACCCATGACTTCTTACTGCTGAATACTTTCACAGATAAGACACATCTGTCCACTTCGACTATAGATATCATTGTCAAGCTAAACCTGATGTTCCACTGGATCATCATGAACTTGTTATATCCACATCACCTTTTCCAACCATAGTCTTTTACCCAAACCAAACCTTAGTTCAAATATACATCTGTCACCTATAAATAGCAGACTACCAATTCTGAGGTCTACCAAATACCTGTAAGCTCAATATGTCCAAAAGTAAACTCATTAACTTCATCCTGAAACCTGTCCTTCTAATGTTCTCCTTCAGTTATAACCTTAATTTTCTTCAGATATCTTGGAATCATATTAACCTTTCTCCTTTTTTATCTACAATGTCCAATCATTGCTCAAGTCCTATAGATAATTAATTTTAAATATCTCAAACCATATCCTTTTTCAATACACTGATAACTTCCTACTTCTCACTTTGTTGTTCCCCTGAACTATTCTGACAAGCTTTCTGCTTCACTATCTGCTTTTCAACAAAGTAAACAACTTGCCATACTACTGCAAGAATTTTCTAAGTACATATTTTGATACCATATTTAGAAGACATAGACATTTTTATTCAAACTCCCTCTATTGAAATCCATTTTAAAAAACCCATAAAATGAAAACATAGGGAGAACATGGTTTTACTGCAAAATATGGTGTTGACTTTCAAAATACTGTGAAATTTGAAAGATAATTGAGGACACTAGAATACAACCGATGTATCCTTAAATTTATTTTTTAAATAATAATGCTTATTTGGTTTACAAATGTACATTCATTTTAGGATATGAAATTGTATCTCTGTATTTCACATCACACCTGCCATCAGAGTTCTACTGTCCTTTACCACTATCTTGTTCCCTCCTTCCTTCTCTACCCTTTCCCATCCACACCACTAGCCGCTGTTTGTGTCCTGTGAATTTCGTTTGAATTTCTCTGTTCCTTTGTTTCATTTCATTATGTTACACATATGAGTAAAACGATCCTGTATTTGTTTTTCCTTCTGACTTACTTAGCTAATTAACATGATCCCCTCCATTTCCGTCCATATTGTTGCAAAAGACATGACTTCATCTTTTTTAACAGCCGCATAGAATTCGATTGAGTATGTATCCACAGCTTCTTTATCCAGTTGTTGATCGTTCATGTTGGAATCAGTGTAGTACTGGCCTCAAAGAATGAATTTGGAAGTTTTTACTCCTCATCAATTTTGTGAAAGAATTTAAGGAGAATGGGGATTAGATCTCTGAATAGTTGGGAGAATTCAGAACTGAAACCATCTGGACCCGGGCTCTTGCTTTTCCGGAGAGTTTTTACTACTGCTTTGATTTCTGTGCTTGTGATTGGTCTATTCAAGTTGTATAAGTCCTTCTGGTTCAATTTTGGAGGTTATGGTGCTCTATAAACCTGTCCATTTCTTCATGATTGGTAAATCTGTCATCTGATAAGTTATCATAATAGTCTCTCATGATCTGTTGCATTTCTTTGATTTCAGTTGTAATCTCACCTCTTATTTCTAACTTTTTTATGATGGTTCTCTCTATTTTTCTCAGTAAGTCTAGCTATGGGTGCATCAATTTTGTTTATTTTTTTCAAAGCACCATATCTTGAATTCATTGAGCATTTAGATAGCTTTTTATTTATAATTTCATTTGTTTCTTCTCTGATTTTATTTCCTTTCTTCTGATGATTTTTGTTTTTGATTGTTCTTCCCTTTCCAGTTCCCTCAGGTTTGCAGTTAGATATTTAATTTGGGATGTCTCTTGGTTTTTGATATATACATGTATGGTTATAAACTTTCCTCTCAGAAATGCTTTTGCCACGTCCCACAAGTTCTTATAGCTCATCTTCTCATTTTCATTTGTTTCCAGAGAAGTCTTAATTTCATCAATGATTCAGTTGATCTAAAGCATGTTGTTCAGTCTCCATACTTTTGTGTTTTTCGTGGTTTTATTCTTCTGATTCATTTCTAATTATACCCCTGTGGCCAGAGAAAAGGCTTTCCATAATGTCAATCTTGCTAAATTTGCTGAGACTTGTTTTGTGTCCTAGGATTTGATCTATTCCTGAGAATGTTCCATGTATACATGAAAATAATGTAAAGTAAAGTATTCTACTTTGTTGGGGTAGAACAAAGTAGATGTATATGTCTGTTGGGGCCATCTGATCTATTGATTCAAATAGGGCCCTTATTTCTTTGTTGATTTTCTGCCTGGATTGATCTATCTATTGATGTTAGTGGAGTGTTGAAGTCCCCTGACATCATTGTATTACATTACAATGTCTTTCTTTAGCTCTGTCAGTATTTTTTTTATATATATTTAGATGATCTGGCATTGAGTGCATGTATGTTATGATAGTTACCTCTTTTGATAAATTACCCCCTTGACCATAATGTAGTACCCTTTCTTGCCTACTTATCAGTAGGCAAGTAGTTTGTCTTGTCTGATATTATTACAGTTCCTGATTTACTTTTCATCACTGTTGATTTGATATATTTTTCCATAGCCCTTGACATTCAACCCATGCTTATCTTTTGATCTAACATTAGTTTCTTGTAGGCATAATATTTATGAGTCCTGTTTTTTGATCCATCCTGCCATTCTGTGTCTTTTGACTGGTGAGTTCAGTTCATTCACATTTAGGGTGGGATTTATTTCCATTCTTAGAGCCTTTGTTTTCTGTTGGTTTTCTATGTCTGTTGCTTAATTTCTACTTTATTTTTTCCTCTGGATGGTATTTGGTGTCTATTCCGTTAGGTTTATCTACTTTCTAGCTATATATATATATATATATATATATTAGGATTTGGTTTTGTGGTCATCATGTAGATTGTCTCTAACTTTACTGGTCTATGATAGTATTTTAAGAGCAGATGCCATATCATATTTTTATGTTTGTACAGATTTCTTGATTTTCTTTCCCAAATTTGTGGGAGCTTTTTGTTACTGTTGCTGTTGTTTGCTTTAATTCTCTCCTGTTGGTCCCATCCGTGTTTCTGTTTTTGTTTTCCAGTTTATCATCATTCTCAAGGCTGTTATCAGACCTCTTTCACGATTTCCTGAACAGCAGGCTTGGTGAGAGGAAAATTCATTAATTTTTGTTTATTATTAAATATCTTTATTTCTCCAACATATTTGATAATTTCGCAGGGTATTCTTATCTAGTAGTTTTTGTCTTTTAGCATTTTTAATACATTGTTCCACACTCTCCTGGCCTTTAGTCTTCTCTAGTTGCCCACACTTGCCTCCAGAACTTAAAACTTTTATCAGAAGATTGTTGTATAGAATTTTCAAGGCTTGGACATTCATGGAGAAATCTATAATTGACTGAAACTTTAGGCAATATCTCTGGCTACAGGACACTGCCTGATGCTTCAGGTCACAGCAAGACCATACAGAGGCAGCCTGGGAACATGCTCTCCAGCAGAAGAGTTACAGAGAGGGTTTCTGTTGAGAAGTCTGATAGCCTAATAGGTGTAACTTTTAAGTCATGCCTCTCTTTTCTCTAGCAACCTTAAGTAGTTTTACTTAGTCATTGGCTTCTGCTAGTTTTGCTAAGATGTGTCTCAGTGTAGGTCATTTTAAATTTAGAAATTTGGGCGTTCATGGTTATTTTTTGTGACAGATGTGGGAAATTCTCTGCTATTATTTCTTTAAATAGGTTTTCTGTAACTTTCTCCCTCTCCTCTCCTTTCAGTATAACTATTATCCTTATGTTCGTTCTTCTCATAGTGACTTATATTCCTTGTAGCGTTTCTTCATTTATCCTCAATCTTGTTACTCCTCTTCTGTGAACATCACCTCTGTGTTTTTGTCCTCAGTTTCTGATATTCATTCCTCTGAAAGATGAATGTTTATGGAGCTTTCATGTTTATCTTCAGTTTTTTAAGTGAATCTTTCATCTCTAACATTTCTGTTAGGTCTTTCTTCATGTCCTCAATCTCCTTGGTAAAGTGCTGTATTTTGCCATGTGTAATGCATTCCCATATATAATGCACACCCATGTTTTTGACCCAAGCTTTCAGGAAAAAAACTTCCACTGTAATTTTAATTTATAATTTTTATTTGTTTATATAAGGAACTTGGTTTTTGTATTAGAATAGAATTTTGACATTTATTTTTTAATAATCTATGGTACAAAAAATTTATGTAACACTAATTACAAAACACAAGAATGGATACAAAGTATGAGGCTTTTCTTCCTGTTATCTCCAGAATCTGATGACACTTTCCATGGGAGGAGGTCCAAAGTGTCTCTTGGCAGCTCTGTTGCCATGAACTTTAGCATAAGCTTAAAATTTTTAGTGTCAGTATTTTAGTAAAAATATCAGCTAGATTGCTATCTCCCTTTTAAAGTGTACAAAGAGAAATGTCACACTGCTCACCCTATGGTAATAAAGTGAGTATCACCTATCTAATCAAGTCAGAATCACTTACTCTGTGGACAACAATACATCGTTTCATTTCATTGAGTCATTGACCGAAATTGCTTCCTTTGCAAGTTCGTATCATAAATTCAACAAAACCGATTATCGTATTCCAGGGCTTTATTTTACATATGGATGTCATTGTTGATTTCTAGAGTCATACTTTTAACATATAAGCATAAATAAAATAATTTAAAACATTTATATAGATTTGGAATTAGTACTATCCATGTATAATGCACATCCTTATTTTTCCCCCTCACAAATTTGGACAAAAAAGTGAGCATTAAATATGGCTACACACAGTATTCCCTTTGACGTGTCACTACTTTTCTAGTCTTCCAATTGTATTTGGGAAACTGTGTGTGCCTCCTGAATCTCATTCAGCTTTTTAATAACTATTATTTTGAATTCTGTTTTGTTATCCAAATTCATATCAATAGAGTTCTTCTCTGGTGAGCTCCTGATAGCTTTCTCTTGGGCTATTTGCATTTCTTTGTATGACTTAGATTTGGGTATGACTTTTCTTTTTGTCTTGAATTTGGCACTGTAGTAGCACTAGTTACTTTATATTTCTCCCTTCTTTTATGATGATGCGGCTGGTGCCAGCCCCTTGACTTCAGTGGGGATGGGACCAATTTTTGTGGTGGACCACTGATGCCATTTCAGGTAGTACTTGAAGGCTTCCCAAATCTTCAGTGAAGGGAGGCTCACAAGCAGCCCAGGTACAGCCTGCTGCACGCAGAGACTGGAGCTTCCTCTTGATGGTGAAGTGAATCTTTCATCTCTAGCATTTCAGTTAGGTCTTGATGGTGGGGACAGGGGTCTACCTCTCTGCAGCTCTTCAGCTGGGGACCAAGTTCACTGGTTGCCTCTGTGTGTGCTTCCTATGCCCTGAGACAGCAGGCAGCATCCTGTGGCAGGTGTTGGGGGGTGGGACTCACCCACCACAGCTCTCCAGAGCAGGGAAGTTCACATGTCACCCAGGTGCAGTCTGCTATGCACAGAAACCAGAACTTCACATTGATGGGGTAACATTTTAGCTGGAAAGCACATTCCCAGGCTGCCTCTGTGTGCTCTTGCATGCCCTGAAGCAGCAGGAAGTATTCTATAGCCAGAGCTGTAGACTCACATCGCAAATACAGATTTTTCCATGAATGTCCAGTTCTTGAAAATGCTATACAACAAAATTCTGATAAAAGCTTTAGGTTCTCGGACAAGTGTGGGCAGCTAGAGAAGTCTAAAATGTACCCCTATGATATACATTTTATATTGTAGAAAGAAGCTCAAGAAGATAAGATGCCATTAATACCAGTCCTAAACAAAGGAAATTTATGAAGGTAAGACAAAGATGAAAAACAGAGAGGAGACAGTATGTATCAGACCACCAGAGAGTTCATGATTTATGAGGCTTTGTTTCAGTGAGGGACAAATCTTCAGAGAACATGCCTGACCTGAGCTATGGGCTGCTTTACCCCTCTCCTTAGCTCTTGCCCTACACCATTATTTTTCATCCAATATGTATATTCACAAAAAATTTTGCTGTAATTCCAAATATATCAGTAAGGTCCTATTCATAGAAACAAGGAAAAGAGAAAGAAAATAATTAAATAGAGACAGAGGATATGTTTGAACATGCAATAGGTGTTATAATATCAGAAAAAATATAAAAAGTAGATATAAAGTTTCAATGAAGAAAAACTATAATAAACAAAGAAAAATGGAAGATGATTAAATAAGAAAAGCGAAAGAATTTAGGAAAGAAAGTGAATGGAAATAAAAGCATCACAGAAATTAAAATATTTAAAGCTTAAACATGGAATAATCACCAACAGAAATATAAAGTCAACATACAGCAAATGATTCAGGAAAATCTCTCTCACACATACACATACATACACACACACTCCAAAATAATCATAGAAAGATATATATCTATATGTAAAGATAATTCATTAAGAAAACAGAACATAAATATTTGAGCATCCATTAAAAAAAGAAACAAAATAACAAACAAAAAAATATGTTGACCTATGATTTCTCCACCTTATCCATAAATGTCCTGAGATAATGCCAAGTCTAAAAAGTCCTGAGAGAAGTCATTTTAGACTTAGTCAAAAACTTTCTCTTCACATTAAAAGAAAATACATAGATATTTTCACTACAAAATAGCTCAGGTACTATAAAACACTCTTTTTTTTTTGAAAATTACTCAATTATTATAATCTCTTTGTTTATGAAAATAACTCAAGAATGATAGCTTATACCTTGAAAAGACAAATAGAAACCACTAAATACATTTTAACACTATCCCATATCCTATAATTCAATGAATGACATCATTTTATTCCAGTTTTTTCTGTTTCTAACTAGAAATTTAGAAGTCATTCTAGACTGATGCACTTTCAAAAATAAATTGGTAATGAGGATTCACTAATGAAACTTTTAAAATATTTTTCAAATCTAGCCCCTCCTCCCATGAGCAGAATGAAATCAAATTCTTAGCTCCATTCCTTATAACATGCTCTCAGTTATGATCCAGACCTTCCAGATTTGTTTTGCCTAAATTATTAAAGCAGCACTCTAATTGATGTATACTTCATCAATTAAATTCATCTTCTTCAAATTACTCAAATGCTCTTTCTAATAAATAAATTGTATTCCCATGTATCCTTTCTCTGATGCCTCGTTTCCTTCACAATGAAGTCTAATCTTCGTAGGACATATTCAGCCTTTCCCAGTCCTAACCACTTTTAAATTTTCCAACCCCATATGTTACGGCTCTCAACCTCACACTGGGTATATGTTCTGCCCATCATTTACCAGAAATATTCCTGATATCTCTCCCCTTCCATATGGTAATACAATCCTTCCTGTGTGATTCATGAGTTCCATAGAAATACCTTTATCACAGGCTTATCAAATAATAACATTAAATAAGTTTTCAGCTCATTTTTCTGCTTCCATGTGCTGCCTCACATATATCACATTTAAAATGTCATGATTCTCCATCACCTGGTTAGTTTTGGTCACTTGGTCTACCAAATATCGTTTCTTCAAGTTCCCATTTATATTTCAGCCCTGCAATGACAGTCATTTGTTTTAAATCATTCCAAATTAAATACTCTAGACACTAGTTTCCACAAGCACTGTTTTTAATTTACTTTTGCTTCTAGGTCATGTTGTATCATCCCTTTTATATGTAAAGTTAGTGTTTCTGTGTCTACTTCCTGCACAAATATAAGTCTAAAAAGGACAGCAGCTTTGTATTCATCTCTGTACTCCTAATAGTACCCAGCATTGTTCTTTCGTAGGAGCTCAGTAATAGTGAGTAATGGGTAAAGCATTATGAAAGTAAACATCAGCATAAATAATTCTCAAAGTCTCTCAAAGCAAAAGATTTGAATACAAGGTAGAATACAAAATTACATTTCAATATGGTGAATGTCATTATAGAGTTAACCAGAGTATACTATGAAATACTTCACATATAGAGAACTTTGGATACTCTTGCATTTAAGCAATTCCCTAGAATGTGTATTTTAAATAATTCTGTTAGTAGAAGCCACACTTTATCATTATTCTGTATAACTTAATCTGTTTCTGACAATATTCCATTAACATAATGTTCTTCTTAATGTAACCTGGTTAAAACAAAGCCCCACTTTTTGTATTTAGAATGAATATGACCACTATTAAAATGTTCACCCTATATTAATGCAGCATACTTTTCTTAATAATTTATGCTGGTTTTTCATATGCATGTTATAAATGGTCATATTTCTATTAGTGTTTATTTCCTTGATGAGCCTCACTGCCAGAATCAATTCACAACAGAAAATGGGAATTCCCCATCCATTCAAGTAAGCTAGCATTTCTTCAAGTGTTCTCAAACACATCAATCAAAATTTGACAAAAATCCACTTCTGTTTCTTATAAAGGCATTGCAATGCCATCATTAAGAGCTTGAAACAAGTAAATGGTAGTGCATAAAGTATACCAGTTCCAAATGGCTGACATGATTTTCTGCAAATGAAACTATTAAAGCTTATTTAGTAACATGTGTTAAACTAAAGAAAGAAATTTTAGATCAAATTTCTACTTACCCAATCAATTTTATCCACATTCCAATATTTTTTTAAATCCCGAAACTGTATAAGCATTCCCTTCAATCCCACGACAATAATACTTGCAAGAACACACTACAAATAGAAATAAGTTGATGAAGCAATATAAAGATTTTAATTTAAAATTAAAAGGACCAAGGTATTTTTTATTTCTTTGTTTATAAAGTACTACAGAAGAGCAATCACCATTTAGAAGACTGAAGTAATAGTCATTTTGTTTAGAACTAACGTGTTACTGCACTGTAGGAATATAATATCCCTTCTAGAAAAATCACAGGAAAAAATGTATGTCATTCTCACAAGATAAAAAGAAAAAAGAGGTACCAGAACTATGGGGACAGGCGGGGTGTAATAAATACAAGGAAAGATTGCTGAATCTACTCTCTAGAAACATAAGTATTGTTATACACAAACAAAGCACAAATAAATAAAATGTAAAATAAAGAAAAACGAAATGTATTATAAGGGTCAAGAGTATAGGGCAAACATCCCTTAACTTTATAATAATTACTTGATGCCATTTGTTGAAACTTAGTTTGCTGCAAAAAAAGTAAAAATTCACATCAATTTACTTTAGAATTGTCTTGAGTATCTCATTTCACCTGAAGATATTTATAACTCATTAGAAAAGTGAACTCAATTATTGGAAGTTACTCCCATGGGAAGGATTTATTCTCACCACATATATGAAGAGTCATAACAAGGAAGGACTCATATTGCCCCAAGCTCTCTGAAGATCAGGAGCTTATTTGTGTGACTTTGGTTTTGCAGGCTTACAAATGGCAGGGTGAACCCCTGGTACAAGTGCTCAGTGTCACTTTATGTAAGGATGAACCAGGAGTGACAGGATAAATGTTTTGGTCTTTTTTTTTTCCCTACTATCTTGCCCCAGAACACATTACCAAAAAGTCAAAATTCTTCCAAAGTCTACTTCTTGCAGGAGGGATTGCCTAGTACTAGCCTCCAAATTAATAAATCTGGTATTCCACAATGCCATTTTTAAAGGTCTAAGAATTAGAAAACAGTCATGGAATTCTCCTTTCCTTTCTTCAAACATGTCTCTTTCCACCTTGCCCTCATTCAACCATGACTTAGATCACATGATTTTCAGATTTAGGGTCATTGAAGATTGCTCTTCAAAGACATTTTAATATACAATTATTCTCATTAATTAGATGATGAAAAAGTAATACTGTACCATGGGCAGCCAGTAAAGCAAAGGTCCTACTGCATAGATGACTATCAGGACAAAAATGCAAGATATTAGACAAGCCACCTGTAAAATACAATACAGACAAAAAAGAAAGCCTTGAATTTCCCTAGTATTCCAAAGTTTATTTGGGGGAAGGGGAAGATCATTTTTAGTTCATCTTGATTAGAAGGAACAAAATGTTGGCACATGATAGTTAAATTGCATAGACTGTCATTATCTATATTTTGCAGCTGAGGGAATTCTAACGTGACAGCTGACAAACTGGTGCAATCAAATTAAGTCAGAGATGAGAGAAAAGCAATTCCACATAAAGAAATAGGACACCATCAACTTTTAGCACATATCACGGCAATGGCTTTTTGGGTTTAGTAGCGAAAGTGACATTTCAATTAAAAGTCCTCTAGTCGGTGGTTGTTCAGCCTGACTCCCCTCCTTCTTTCCTCAGGAGCTGTTTGGATAATAACTGAAAAGGCAGCTTAGAATTTTCTGTGCTGCTGCTGACTTTCCACTGAAGCATTTTACTCTCTTCTTTGGAGTTCTTTGTTGGTAAGAGTTCATGTATGAAGCAGTTTACAGCTGATTATGGGAGCAGGTTCTGGCAGTGGAACAGACTTAACTTTATTAATCCCGAAAAGCCACGAGTATTATGTTCTAACCAACTCAACCTTCTGACAAAAGGCAGTTCAGAACACCAGCCTCCAAGCTCTGCTCCACTTGATGAAGACCCCGATTTCACACAGGCAAGTGCTCATGACTTAATGAAAACCTTTGGCCAAACTGTCAGTCTCACAAGAGAAAAGAGGGTTTTCACAGGAACAAAGATCTGCCTGGCTGTCAGTATGAAGATATCAGGGGGAACTGGTGCCTATTAGAATGAGTAAAATTAAATAAATATATAGAAGCAAATGATCAATATCAAGGAATAGCAAGGACTTGTTAACAAGAAGACTTCTCAGACATTGCTAGTGGGAATGCGATATGGTATATCCACTTTGAAAATCGTTAGTCAGTTTCTTGTGAAGTTATGCATACATTTGCCATATGTTCCAGAAGTATCTAAGAGCAATGAAAACATGTGCTCATGAGAAAACCTATATGTAAATATTTACAGCAATAAAAAAAAAAGAAATTTTCATCAATTGGTGAATAGATAAACAAATTATGATACAAACATATAATGGAATACTACTTACAGCTAAAAAAAAAAAAAATCCAAAGAACTGATTTATATGTAGGCACCAACAAAGGTCAAACACAAAACCATTGAGACAACAATTGCTAAGACTTACTTCACAACAAAACATGATGGCATGTATCCCTTCTGTGGGACTCTTCACTCATTCACTTAAAATGTGCTTGAAAATAAACCCTAAATCTTAGTTTGGGAGATGAATTTTGAACAACATGGGGTAAAGCTCATTAGAAGGATCTTAAAAAATGCAAAGTAACTGTTCCAAGAGCATAGATTCAGGGAGCTAGAAGCATATGGATTATGTGCTGAAGTGAGATATATAAAGCCAAATATGTATTTAAGTTCCTAGCTATTTTGTAATACACTAAAGCTGTCATAGAAATGACAAAACTAAATAATTATATTTTTCAAAAAGTAAACTACAACAATCTTTTGAATTTTCTCTAAATCATATTTATCTGTTATTTACTTGATGCTTGGTATGTATGACCATGTGCTCACTGAAACTATAATTTCAGTCTTCTGAACAAAATAAGTGAAGAGTTAAATGATCTTACTTGCAAAGATGGTATGAGTATAAAAGACTATCTTATATATTAAGTTATACAATGAAATATGCCACATAAGCAAATGGTTTATGTTAGCTCCTTTATCCCATTTCCCATTTATCATGAGAATATGATTATCACATAATTTCTGTTAAATTAGAATTAGAGACAAGTTCTGTTTAGAAATAACACCAAGGACAGTTTTTCTATTTTATTTTCACATTGAAAATCAGTCAGATTTGCTTGAGTCTCAAAGAGTGTGCTTATGTGAAATTAAATGAAAGGGGGCTGCATTTTCTTTTTCCAAATGGGAAACAGATAATGCACTTGCCTCATTGTTGTAGATGACCAGTTCAAAAGACAAGTGCATCTAATTGGACATCAAATCCTTATCAATTCTACCCATTGTATCTACTCCTCAGGCATGGAAATCAATACTACAATAATTTCTGCCCTAAAACTCTCACATTAGTAATATTATTCATTGTCTCCATAAATAAGAGACCCAGATGCTGAAGTCTGGATGTGTAAAACATCTTTGAGATCATGTATTCTAAGCCTTCTTTCAAGAGAGAGCCAGCTCAGGGACTGCAAAGGAGGTTAAATTAGATCCAATATGTACAGTGCTTTAATCCACTTCTCTAACACCAGGTTTTTGTTATAAGTCACTTGACTATATATTCTATTACCCACTTACTGATTATCCATTATTTTTCATATGAGATGCTACTTTCTTATATATCTCTGATTAAACCAAGAGGAAAAAAAAGTGTGTATACCCTTAATTAGCCATATAGCTAACTTTTTCTAGGTATTTAATTTTACTCAACTCTTTTTATGACAAAGCAAAATGTCCAAAGACCATTTTTGCTCTAAAATCATAACTACTCATATTTGAGTTAATTCTGCATAAATGATAATGCAATCTACATTTGATCTGATTGTATTCACAAATAAATTTCACACAGTTCAGGTTGCTTACAGCCTCTGCAAGCATTGGCATTACCCACACTCATTTTTATGGCTATAGGCATCATCAATGTCAGTCATTTCCTTCCTAAATAGTTGCAAAGAATACAAAACAGGCTAAAAGAGGATACTCTGTGCATGATTTTGTGGAAAGCAATTCAATTGTGAAAGAGATGGGGAAATGCAGGAGAACTAGAGAGAGGATATCGAGGAACCAGGTTAGATTAAGAAGACTTTAAAGAAGTTGAAGGCAACAAGCCAAATTTTGAAAAAAAGAAAAGAATATAGTTAGGCAGATTAGAAACCAGAGGCAATCTCAGTGTTGCAGAAAAAACATGACAGCTGTCGTTTTCAGCTGTGATCGAACCTCGCCTGCAGCAGATGCTGTCTTATCCCTTCAGGGTTTGGTTATGCCTTCCAGACTGCCTGCAGAGCCCAAGTGCATCTACTCTGTTGGAAGCCAAGCGAAACTAGAGGGGAGTAAGCCAAGGAATACTGTGCCCCCACCCCTTATAATTACCACCCTTTAGAGGTAAGGATGGAAGGAAGATTTGTAACCCATTTATTTGTGCTGTGTGTCTAGGCAGCAGCAAAACTCTTTCCTAGATAGCCATGCTCTGGATGTTGCATCTAAAGAGAATCGCTGTAAAAGGGTTTCTATCTGTGGAGAACAGAAATATTTTTGAGCCCTTGTCCATGGAACTTAGTATTAAATGATCCACATCTTCTACTCTTTCAATTTAAACATTTAAATTTGGAAAGATTTTACCATCAACTTACTTATATGTAAAATGGTCCTAAATTCTCTAATAACACGTGGTGCTAAAGTAGTTGAAATGTGATTAGTCCATATTAAGATATAAATGTAAAATGCATGCCCGATAGCAAAGCCTTAATGTAAAAAGAATTTAAAAGATGTAATATTTTTAGATAAATTCTGTGTTAAAATAATATTTTTACTACATTGGATTAATTAAGATAAACTATAAAATTAATGTTATCAGTTCTACTTTAAAAATATAACTAGAAAATTTAAATTACCCTCAGAGACTTTTATATTATAATTCTATTCCACAATATTCTTCTAAAGTCTATGATCCTGTCTGATTTCATGAGGGATTTTCCTAATTTCAAATACACTATTAAGTCCCAATAAAAACTGTCTGAATTGACCTGTCCCTTCTAATTTATCAAAACTGTCTAGTTTTATAATTCTTAGATACTTTCCTTTTTCATTCATCCTTTGCATACCTAGTTATTAAACATTCATTATGGGCTGGTCCTGGACTAGACACTGAATGCAGGGTGAGCAAAGCAGACAGGGGCTCTGTTCTCTGGGAGCTTAAGACAGACATCAATCATAAAATCACACTGATGAGCCTTTAATGTCCAACAGAACTAAGGATTCTGAAATAAAGAACATAGCTGACCCAGAAATGGCAGTGAAGTCTGAAAGATGAGAGGCGTTAACTTAGAGGGAAGGGAAGGCAGCCATAGAGAGAGACCAGACAATGGAAGCACCCACAGGAAGAAAGCAGGACCATGTGACCTGAGAACTAACAGAAATGAGTTAGAGAGCAGTGCAAGATAAAGCACTGAGAGTCTTGCAGATTATATAAGGTCTGAATTCGAAGACCTATACAAAGTTTTACATGGACATTAAGAGGAAGTAATACACATTTGCATTTAAAAATAATTTTCTATAGAAACACTAACAGATTCTGAGTTAAGTGTCAACTGGGTAAAATAATCAACAAACAGAAGGTGATTCCCATTGATCCTTTGATTGGTTGTCATTAGCCTAAAAATCAAGACTTTAATGTCTTCTAGATTAATTTACTGGGTATAAATCTATTTCCTAAGAGAGACAGGGTTATTTGAGACATTATTTTGTGAAGTCTTGTCACATAGAAAACTGGTTTCACAAATTGCTTAGTTAGAAGAAAACATTTAAGACTTGGCTTGTCCAGTTCTTTCTTTAAACCATGCTAGTTATCAGTTATACTCACATAAACTTAACAGTTGCAAAGCTAAAGTTACAATGTTAAAATGACTACCACTGGAATTCATCCTTGATTTAGGTAAGCACATTAAATCAGATTCTTCGTCTATACAATTTAATAGGAATTGTTGAACAGATTAGTGGTCATCTCAGAAGCAGAACAGCATGAAAAGACCCCGATGCCAAGCTTTGCTTCCCTGAACTAGTGTTGTTAGATTCATTTTATTCTTCTAATGTCTGATGAATACCTGCACCCCATGCAGAAATTATGTCTTAAGTAAAAAGTCCTTAGAAAAGCTCTCTTGTTCTAATCGCTCGAATGTGTAACCTCCAGTACAGAAACTATCCCTTAGTAAAACAAATGTCTGCTCAACTTAAATGAAAAAAAAAAAAAAAAATCTAAAAATAACACATTTTCTCAAAGTTTTCTCTATTTTAGATATTTGTAGTTTGAGAGTTAACAAAGATTAATAAGATGATTTTATTTTCATGAAAATAGTTAATTATATAAAAGTAGTTAAATGCCTGAGGAAGCCCCAGTAGGAAACATATTCAAGGTAGAAGACATCACGACAGACTGTCTTCATTTGCTCTGTCCATGTGATGGATGAAGATGCTAACTTGTTCGAAAACCACAGCAAGCAGGAGGGTCAACTTGCTCTAGAAAACTGCCTTGCTGCGGGGCTTTTAATATTGAATGTTAAACAAAAGTTTCTGAAATATTTTTAAGTAATGAAATAATAAAATCAATGACAATCATTAACATGAAAGAGCAGCAGGCCTTATACCTAATAAACATGTGTAAACTCATTTGATCCTCATAAAAATTACTTTAACAGAGTCCACTTTGGCTGAGAGGTCAAGTCTGAAAAGTCATCCAAAAAAATAGTGATGGAGACAGAACTCCAATCCAGATGAGTCCCTAGCCATTCACTATACTTACCTAACTTGGACATAAAGAAAGGAAATCCATATACTCACCCTCATGAGAAACCAGGCGGGCACTACTATAGAATTCTGGAATTTTATAGACTTGAAGCCTCAGAGTAAGGGCTGATACTTGAGTACAGTTCATATTCAACATTCAAATTTAGATCACAAATATTTGAGAGTACATTTGGCCAAAATGTTTAGGCCAATACACCTGATGAGCCTATACTTTAAATAACCAGCTGTGTAAAAATCAGATTGTCATGGAAAATGGGTTGAATGAGGATTTTCACATCTTTCTGATGAGTTGTGGTTATTATTTGTCAATTTATCATACATTCAGAATTCACTGCTACTTTCTCTCTGCTCCGCAGTATATTCAACAGCAATTTTACTTTGTTTTATGCTGTATTTAAATGTCTGTTTATCTACCTTTCCCTTGCCCCAAGGTCAAGAAGCATATCCTTTTTGAATTTATTCTTCTATAATCTTCCAAAAAGAACTTAATATAAGGTAGGTTTCTAATACATATTTGTATTATTACATACCATATTTTATAAATTTCTTATGCAATTACAATTTTAAATAAATGACATGAATTGTCTTAACAATGGTTAGTTGTTAATGTTAATTTCTTATATTAAGATATACATGAATTCTCCCATATGGAACAGTGGTTAACAGTGTAAAACATGGAGTAATTCTAACTGGATTCAAATTCTAGCTCTGCCACTCACAAGCTCTGTGACCTGAGTGAGTTACTTTAAACCTCTTTTCTTCAACTTTCTCATGTGGAAACAGGATAATAATTATACTTCCTAAAATGTTCAGTGAGTTCTTTTGTATAAAAAGTATCACTATGATGCCTGGCACATAATCTATGCTTCCACCAAAAATACTACCATATCATCATCATCTAAGCAACATCTTCATTATCATCATAGTCAGCTTGTCAATACACAGCATAAATATTTATTATAGCAGGCTCTGAAAAATGCTAAATCGATTTGAGTTCTTAAAAATACATAATAATAGTTCCTTTAAATCAAAATGCACGCAGACATATTACACACGTATACATCTCTATGGATAGGGATTTTCAGCGTTGATGACCTATTTTACATATACATGGTTTCATATTATTTAAAGGAAGCAAATAAAAATGGAAATTTGGGGATTGGTTAGAGCAACAAAAATCACACGCACCACTAGAGGGAGCTTTGGTTCAGTTTGCCAATAATAAACCGACCATTTGTACAGGATGTTTTCATCTGGTCTTTGAATCATTTGGCTCCTGGAAGGATCATTCGTAAGAAAGAAGAGATAGACCTCTTTGAAACTACTCATTAAAAAATTGAAGACACAAAGATATTTTCAGAATTTTAAAGAGAAGATTGATCTCCCCATTCTCCAAAGACAGTTTTCTCTCTGTAAAGTTACCTGTGTCTTTGCTCCAGTGCTGTATAAGCCAGCGGTCCTTCCCATGGCGGCAGCACTTGGTATGCAGAAGAAAAACGAAGAAATCACATTGCTGAGGCCATGGGCCAAAAATTCCTACAAATTGGTAATAGGAGAAGATATCATCTCTTCATCACAATCAACTTTTAGAGATTCCAGGTACAACTTGTCAAAGAATGAAATTTGTTTGTATACAACTTCTATTCTCGCCCCTGGTCACGATTTAACCCTTATAAGTGGCTAATATGTATTGCTTACAGTGAATCAGAACTGCTCTAAACACTTCACTTGTTTAATTCACCTAACAACTTCATAGAAAGTGCAAGTTACTTACAGTCTCTGTTGCCGATTTCTCTTCTCTCTCAAGCCACTACAATCTAGGCTTCTGCTCCATGACCCCACTAATGTCATCTACAATGCTGACTTCAAGAGTTAATTTTTATCCTATCTAGCTTAACAGTGGCATTTGACACAGCTAATTACCTCCTTCTCATAGGCCCTAAGATCTCACCCATTCCTGGTTCCCTCCTACCTCCCTGGTCACTACTTCTCAATTTCCTCTGTGGTTTCTTCTTCAACCAATGTAAATATTGGACCACTTCTCTTCTCTCTCTACATCTTAGCTATGCAAATATACAGAGACAGGTCCAAATTTTTTATCTCCAGTCTGGACCACTCTTTTGGACTTCACACACAGATAGCCAACTTGCTATATCCAGCATCTCCATCTGGAATGGCTAACAAGTGTCACAAACTGAACTAAATGGGACTATTACTCCCTATCTCTCCCACCTGGTCCTAGAACATTCTTCCCCATCACATTGCAATTTCTTGGACCCAATGCTTTCAAAATCTTAACTCCTTCCCTTTTCCCAGATGTTAAATAGATACATCTGCTTTTTAGGGATGAAAAGCTTGGGGCACAGAAATCACTAAGTTCATGTCATGTCACAATGGGAGTTCACACATGTAATCTGGAATTTGTAATTTATTCTACAGATGTCCCTGCAGACCTGTGCAGAAATGTAGGGCCACAGGGATTGAAATAAAGACACTGGCAGAAGTAGATTCAGAAGCATGATCACTAAAATCCCCATCCTTCAGAAGTCTAAGAATAGACTCCCATCCTTTAGTTTTGTCTTTTTTGAACTAAGAAGAATGAGCCATACTAGTGTTATTTGTATTCTGAAATCCATAATTTTCAAGTAAACATGCAGTGATAAATATACTTGCATTCTTTCCTAAAAATCAAGTTAAAAAGAACATTCAGATGCCCTTCTATCTTTTTTATTTTTAAGGTGATTATAAACAACTCATAAAGGCAAGATTTTCAACTTTATTTAGAGATTTTCCTTTTGCTTGGTTCTACCTATTTTTGCTATACACTTAGGAGATTTCTTTTTTTCCCTAAGTTCAATATTCTCAGAATCTTGGAGTACACAGTTCTAGCGATATAATAGCTGAACAGAGGGGCTGGGGCATACTCCACCTGGTTGTCATCCACTGAATATTTGAATTTTTTGGCAGATCCTTGAGCAAGAGCCAGTGAGGCCACATAGCCGACAAGTGCCACCCCAAATGCTTCAGTGATCACTGCAGACAGGATGTTCATTGGGGGGACTCTAGGTGGAGGAATTCTGGAGAAACAAAGGGCATATTGAAGTCATCACCTCTCATGTAATTTCTGTAACAACTTGCGATGAATTCAACAGTGGTAATAACTCTGAAGTTTACACGGAATAAGTGAAAGGCCCACAAAAAGCCAAGCAGATTAGCCCTTAGAAGCCCTTTGTTTTCAATAACATTTAGCAGAAAAAAATTGCTAGAACGCCACAGGGTAGCATGCATGAAACGGGCATCTGTGCTCAGGGACTAGGTCACATGAAGAAACTCTGACTTGACAAAAATTTCCGGTATCAGAACAAAAACAAACTTGGACATTCTTTCATTTGAACCTGCCCACGTATTTCTTTGGCTGGCATTAGAAACTATATTTCCTGCTTGAAATCCTACAGAGCTGCATGCAAACACTAGTTTACAGTGAGCTACAATTGTTGATTCAATCCCTACATTTGCCATTGAGTTCATAATTTTAATTATGTGTTTAACATTGCATTGAACTGTGTATGCATCACATATGTTAAAAATATGTATAAAGCCTTCATCTACCCTTTGTTCTAAAATGATAGGACCACAGACTTACTTTCCTTTCAGGGAGAAAAATATCCCTCTGGAGAAAAGAGTAAAAGAAAAAGGGAAGAGAATTCATGTTAATTTACCTCTTGGCATGTAAGTAGAATATTCAGCCCTTTCATATTAGCTAGTTCATTTTTATCTCTGGACAACCTCCAGAACCAAGTACTTCTCTATGAAGGAGAAAATATTTTGAGAAAGGTTAGGTAATGTTTCTGAAGTCACAAAGAAAATAGCAGAGAGTGCCCTGGTGGAGCAGTGGTTAGGTCAACTGCCTCCAAAAGACGCAGGCCACATATCCCTGGGTTTGAGTCCTGGGCCCAGGAAACAATCAGTGTGAGCAACTAAATAAAAAATAAATACATAAACAAGTAAAGTACTTCTTCCTCCTATTTATTCCTGCTTGTTTGCCTACTAATCTCTTTATTCTTGCCTGCATCTTTCCTTAAAAAAAAAAAAAAAAAAAAGGATAAAGAGCAGAGCTGGGATTCGATCTCAGCTCTATTTCTTTTCAGTGCCATACTCTTTCCATAATTCCTTAAGAGGACAGCTCTGGAGAGGTCACTCAAAACAAAAGTAGAATTAGAGGGGATGGAAAAGTGGCATGAGTCTTTTTTCCTAATTACTATGGTTTACTCCCAAAACAAATTGATTTGTATCATTGCAGACCCTAACATATGTGCTATACAAAGTGTTACCATTTCAAAATATAAGAACTTTTTGTTTCATGAAACTGAGCTGGCCTAATTATTAGTAATAATAAAGTAACCTAGAAAGAAACAATAAACTGACTTTTGGATGGAAAAGTAAAGAACCCTTTGGCAATCCCAAGTTGAATCAGGTAATCACTATTAGCCCAATCTGCTTATAGGGGATTTTTTTAAATTATTTTTTGATCTCCTAGAATTTTTCTACTGTTCCTCCATTTTAATGGAGTTGGAAACCAAACTTTGGTACTGGAAGGCAAAAATATAGATGACTCAACAACTGTAACTCTACCTTGAATTTGTAAATATGGACGTATATGTAACCTATTAAAGATAATAACTGATAACACACACACACTTTTCTCTATAATGCTTTTGGGCTTTTTTTAGGCAATATTTGTAACAATGTTTTTTTTTTTCCTTTTAGAGTGAATGCAACCTCTTTCAACCTTGTTCTTTGTGTCCAGAGGAAGGCTCTAAGCCAGGTAAGTCACCAGGTGCTCTTTTTCACATTAACCTTCCCTCTCACCACTATGGTCAATGGGTTCGCTATTTCAAATGATATTTGTGTACTTTTAACTATGCATTCAGTAAAATAAAAGTAGTCATAAGAGCATGTATGGGAAATACAGCAGACCAAATCTCAGAGCATGACTCTAATTTTGAAATTCAACGTTGTCCATTTTTTCCAAATGATATCTTTATAACTAATTTTTAAATGTTTTACTAAAAGCAATACATTGCATAAAATAGTTAGCAACTTCTCTACTAGTAGGTAAACAGACTAAGAAGTTACTCTGTATGTGTAATATTTATTTCTATCACTCTGAATTAGAAGTTATTAAAATTGTGTTCCTTATAAGGTGCTTGAAAGAAGTGCAAATCATACCATCCTTCCAACAGTCCCCTTCTTCCATAAAAAATAAGCAAAAAGAAAAATAAAGACTACATTACCCTTTTGGAATATGACCAACTACTTCTAATCCATATGTGTTTTCCATATTGGTACAATAACAAGCAAATGATGCAGCAATAATCTGTGTGGTTTCATGTGAAAAAAGAAAAAGAAAATTATTAATGGCCTCTCAAACACCTTAAGACTATTTTTTAAAAAGTAAGCATTGTTCATGTGTCCCGTGATTGTGAAGAGTAATGTACCAATCGCACAGGTTTCTAGAATTTAAAAACTTCTCTGAGACTTGAGAATACTTAATTTTCAGTCTTAAACACTTAAATGGCATCCCAATAATGTGACATTAGCTATATCTTAACCTGTATCAACCCAATCATACCTGATACTTAAGGGCAGCAGAAGACAGAATATGGGGAACGTGGGCATGAGAGAGAGAGAAAGGATGGACAAATACCATAATCTTACCTAAAAACTAAATAAGTAGCTCTTCTGAGATTGAGGGATATAGCCCAGTATATTTAGTATCTTTTCTTTACTATTCCTAATTTTTCTACTGTTCAATAATCGATGATTTATAGCCTTTTTGAATTTTCAGGTTTTACTATTTCTTGAAGTAAAATATGCTATTAATAACATGTTGAACTCAATGCTTTTAAAACATCCTCCATGGAGTCTCAGGTGCCTACACTATGATTTATAATATATGATAAGCAAGGTTATACCTTCTCTAATGTGTCCATAATTGCCTTTAAAATGTATGTTCAGAAACTATTTCAGCCTTTGTTTTACCAATCCTGCCATCATAATGTATTCCATCCTTTTTTTTTCACAGTCTCCTTCATTCTTCTGATCATTTTAATAAGTACTAGAGATTTCACTGGAACTGTGCAAAAGCTACCTTTTTGGGGGGGGGTCAAAAGAGACATACCAGATATCTATTTAAAGTATAAGTTCATCAAATTGATGGAGAGAAAAAAAAGGTATAACAAAATCATAATAGCAAAATAATAAATATCCAAGTATTGTTACTTGGACAGCCCAGTAATATTACTTTATACAGTCTTTTACGTCTGTGTAGGTCTTCTCTGAAATTGAACTGAATTTCAGAGGTTTTTAAAGTATCAAATAGACTTAAAAAGCAAAGCAGAATTGAATATTTTAAAAAAGAAAAGGTAACAACTATATAGCTTATACTGCTAAACTTTATAATGTTATGATATAATAATAGTATTCTCTATTGAAGATAGTTAAAGACAGGGTATTAGTTTAGAATCAGAAATATTAACATATTCACAATTCCTAAGATAATAGATTTTAATGTATTATAATTTTCATGAAAATAAATACATATGCAGTCAGATGATATTATCAATTGTAAGAGAAAATACACAGAAGTTACAAGCTACATGATCCTTATTGAAAATGAAAAAATACATGATGTTGAACACACATAGCCAATATTAAAATTAAGTAACCAAGTCACTGACTTAGTCTTTCGGATAGCATATTACTAATTCACACTATTAGTTTAACATAATTAAACTTCTTTAGTCACTTGAGGCATTGGTTCCTCTTAATAGCATTTCAAAATGCTATGTGTGGATAAAATCACAACTGCCGTTAGATCTTGCCAAGACGGGATCCCCCCAGAACTTTAGAGCACTCTATTCTAGCCCTCCTCCAATTGTTGCCCTGCGCTTAAGAGGGGAGCTTTGTGGCCAGAGTTTGTGCCTAAAAGTGTTTTCCCCTTTCTGGACCACAGTTTGGATACTCAGAAATCTATAATTACCTGCCCAAATGGTCTATCTTCCCCAAAGCCCCCCATTCAGTGTGGTCCCCAGGACAGCCAAGGGACAGTGGTAGCAGCAAGAGAGTGAGGAGGTATTTGGAGCTTTGACACTGGTGCAGGGATACCCACACATATATCTGAATCCTTTTGTAGGGGGGGATAGAGCTGCAATTGGAAGGAATGGGTAGGCCAAGGGGCTGACTCTCCCCAAGTTGTCATATTCTGGTGAGCCCAAAGGAGTGGGGACTTCTCTATTCTAACCTGACTTTCAACGTCTCCACTAAGGTGTTTTAGTCTCAATAAGAGGACAGAACCTGTTACATTTAGTATTTCAATTTATAACTTTTAAGTATTTGAGCCTGCATAGTATTTTTGCCTTGAGTTTTACAGATATGTAGCAACATTGAGTAAAAATTACTTCTATTCTATTATAAGGATGTCCTTCTTCTTTTTGTAAGCAATAAACAACTGTTTTATTATTAACTCTAAAGTCTTCTTCCCTAAGGTTATTTTCAATTTTTGGTTTCATAAAATGTATGTAGTAAAGCTTAATAGGCATGAAATGTCTATAAGATATAATAGGCATTTCTTAATACAGATAGGACTTTGGCTTAAAGTGATGTGCTTCAAATTGTTGCTATAAAACTAATAACTAATACTCTTTGATTTATTTGAAATATTCACATGCATACATATAGTATATAGATAACATACATTACATGTATCTTAACAAATTATCAAGAGTATAGAGTTATACAAGGCCTAACTATGAAGAGGAGCTATCCATTTCAGTTCTACATAAATGAGTCATATCCCTCAGAAACAGTTTCCAGTTTCTAGCCTTATATATTTACATAAGCCTACACTATTTCCACATGTGATGAACTATTCAATAGGTGGACTTATTTAGATATTACTTTTCATGTACATATATAACCCAAAGATCATTACAAAACTGAAGTCTATTAATGATCAGTTAGTAGACTTTGATTGTGTTACCATTTCATTTTCAATTTAATGCTTTTTTTATTTAAGAGTTCCCATTAAAGGCTTTGAAAATTTCAAAACACATTTCTTAATGTCATATGCCTTAGGAGCAAAATATAATTCATTGCTTTGCCAGGAACAACAAAAAATTACCTTAAAGAATGAACCCTGGCCAATGAAAATAGTGAGCATCCTTTCAATAAAGCAAAATTAGGTCAGGAACAGAATGCTTACTGAAACCACCATTCATTAATGGACCTTTGTCAGCTGACAGTATTTCTGTGCATATCATACAGGTGTCATCTCAGTAGAAGGTGGTTTCACTTTTTATTGCTTCAGGGGATATCATGCCAGAGATTTTTTAAGTCTCACCATTAGAAATGTCTCATTTAAAATCTTAGGCGATATGTTCTCTCATTTAGGAAAAAAAAAAAAAAAATTATAAGCATATGAGAAATGCTGTGTAAATTGAAAACATGTGTACCTCCTTTTTTAAATTATTGACTCCGAATGTTTCCTGTTCTTACATTAATGTACAGCCACGCAAATTAGCCCGACTTTAATGAGAGACAGGAGGACCCGTGGGTTCCTGTTCACAGTGCAGTGAGCCTCTGCAGGTTACTCCAACAACTGGCAAACACTGTGGGGCAGATGCTAAATGTTGATTTCATACTTACCAAAACTAAATCGACAGGAAGAACAACTTTAATTTTCCTTTTAAACTGTTCATTCAGCTCTTTAACCAGAACAAGCACCACGATACTCAACAAGGATAAGAGCAGTGCTTCCAGTCGGACAGACTTGATGTTTTCAATGACATATGCATAGATCTACAGCAATGAGAAAAAATACAAACAAAATTCAGGATCCACCGCAGTATAGCAACATTGAAATATCACAAATTAATTCAGTGATATTTTGAACAAATAGCTTAAAGGGTGAGGAGTGGAAAGGTGGGGAAATGAAGGTGCAGAGATGATGCAGAGCAAATCTATAATTACTTTGCAAGTACAAAATTGCTTTGTTCTAGATGGTTCCAACAAATTCAGAGTTTGTTCCTTCCTACATAAGTGCACTACTAGGGAGAATGACTCTCCCGGCTCCTTTTCAGACACTTTAATGGGTATAGATGCTAAAAATTATTAATTATACACAAATTCATCATTAAGAGCAACAAGGAGACTACCTCCACTTTTCTTCAAACCCGAGTCAAACATAAATACACACCAACCACACACGAAGGAGTGAAGAGCTGGTATTTAAAGAACTTCATATATTTGGCTAAGGTAAAATGCTATTATGTTTTCAGTGATTTAACACTTCATTTATTTTTTTTATGACCATGTACTATATGCCAAGCACTGTGTTTGGTTCTATGTCAACAATGATGAACAACTTAAATAAGCCTCGGTATTCATGGAGCTTATGGTCTAGGGTAGTAGGAATGGGCTAATTAAAACAATGAGTTAGTCAAGTATGATGCTACAGATATGAAAAGGGCACCTAGAGTATACATGTCCAAGAAGCAGTAGTGGTGAAAAGTGGCCTCCCCAAAGAACATAAATGGGAATTAGGTTTTGTATCATAGAGGAAGTTGCGGGGTGGGGTGGGATGGGAGTGAGTCTGGGGAAAAATGTTCTACTTAAAGAACATTTTTGTAAAACTTAGAGCACAGAATGTGAGGAGAAGAGAATATGTCTTCTTAAATAATACTCTTTAAAAATAAGCAAGTCTATATGAAATTATGTCTACATCAAAAAATTTTCTTGTAAGTGGTAATACGGTATAATGTATTATTATCAGTAACTTGGAGAAATCTGACTTGGCAGAAAAGTAGGATAAACAAGAATAATGTCAAAGAAAATCATAAAGTCAAAGCTCTTTCTAAACTGAAAGCCTATATTTATTCAACCAATTGCCAACAACATTTTGTTCAACAACTTAGAATTTTGTTGATAATTATATAATCATCCATCGACTAAGACAGAAAAATAGAGGGTGAGATTTCAAAGAACCCTGAATTAAATGCTAAAGAGATAAATCAAATAACAAACTTAAATCCAATGCTAGTGCTGTATGAAAATTTAGTATTAAAAGAAAACACCATAATTTTGTTGTCTGGACAATGACCACCATGATATGAAATCCATATAGGATATTAAATGCACAAAATAGTTTAAAATTATTGAAAGAGAAGAATATTGATAGGTCTATATTATGAAACGTAAATAAACACATGTTTATTTATATGCTCCTACATATTAGTGATACCAAGACATGACACTAGTCCAGAAATATATAAGAAAAATAAATAAAAGCCCAGAAATGTTAGCAGTTGTTTTGTAGATTATCCAATATACCATGTTTGAAATAAGATTAAGCAAAACAAATTAAAATCTAAATAAAGAGGGATTGAATATAAAAGTTGAGGTCAGAAAACATAAGTATTATTTTAAATGGGCATAAAACATATACTGCTAACAAAATACAAAGGGTCAATAAACATATAAACATAAAAAGGAAATGTTCATTCAAACAATGAGAACACTTTTCTTTTAATCAAATCAATAATATTTTTTTCAGTGCAAATACTCAATGCTGGTAAAATTTGGAAGAAGAAAGGAAACTCTTCTCTCTTTTCCATAGCAGTATAATTTGGTGCAATCTTTTGGTGATCTTATGACATGGATCAAAAATCTTTGAAACTTTCTGTTCTTTAACCCAGCAGCTCTACTTCAAGAAAATTAAGCTATAGATGTCATTAAGGTCAGATGACAAGAACTTGAGCTTTGAGAGGTCTTCGTCAAATATCTAATTGGAAAATATTTTCTCAGTCTACATTTGTCTTTTAATCTTCTTCATAGAATCTTTTCAGAGCAAACATTTTTAACTTTGAGGTCCACTTAAAAATGTTTCCTTTTATTGATCATGCTTTTGGTGTCTAAGAACTCTTCGTCTAGTCCTTAATCTTGAAGATTTTCCTGAAAGTTTCAAAATTTTATATTCAAGTCCATGATTTATTTTTAGTTAATTTTTATATGAGATAGAAGGTTTAGATCAATGCTTATATGTTTGTCTATAAATGTCCTCTTGTTCCAATAGCATTTGTTGAAGGCTTTGTTTTAAAATGCATGATGACTGTGATTTACTCCATATGTATATTGTTCATAGAGTAATAGTGGTCTATAATATGTGACATAAAATACAGCTCATCAGCCAAGATAAAATAAAACAAAATAAAATGGAAACGTGTTGGGTGAAAATAATCAAGAGTATTGCAACTGATCCAGTATCCTGTGTCCGCAGTTAGACACAAAAACAAAACTAAAAACAAATAAGCAACAACCAAAAAATATATATATAATTGTATCATCAGATGCATTAAGGAATCAACTGAGATCAGATAACTTTGTCATTTTTATAATAGTCTATTTAATTTCATAATACTTGGGAAAAATAGGCACTAAAATATAAGTTATCTGAAATGCAGAGGATATTTTTCTGTCTGTGTGATCTGGATGATAAATTGTTTACATTTTTTCTACTATAATTGATGGAACCTGTTCTGTTCCTCCTCATAGTTACCATACTCAAAGTTGACAACAATCTAAAATGGCACTCAGTGAAATATCTTCTATTGAGGACAGGGTTAGAGGTATGGAAAGAAAACTGTGTCCTAATGCATATAGCTTTCTGATAGTTTATCATAATCCAAGGATAAAATTGAGAAGATTGTTTAAATGATTTTTCAGTAAAAAAACAAAACATGCAAAATTTTTTAAATACTGGAAGGATAATTTCTTCTGTTTCATGTATGATATTAAAATTATGCCATGGCAGTGTCTGTAAAAGAAAGGGGGAAATATGCAAAACTCCAAAGCCATACCAAATTTGCTGTAATGTGCATTTCCAGAACATGTGTTTGCTGTAATAAAAATGACCACCCCAGAATGAAAGGAATGAAAAAAGCCCTCGGGGTTTTATTTGTTGTCTGGATTAAACTACAACTTGTCGAGCAAAGCACAGCCCACAAGATGCTCCAGCAGAAGATGTGGGTGTTTCCTATTTTCTTTGGAAGGGGCACTTTTCTGAAGTACTTGATGGACAATTTATACATATACCGAATTTATTTTTATATGTGTTTTTATCTGATTCAACAATTATTTAAAATTTCTTCTTTTGCGGATAGATTCTCAGTTCCTAGAATAGTGTCTGGTAGATAGTAGGAACTCAATCAATATTGTTGAACGAATAGTTTGGTCTAACACAGTAATAAAACAACAAATCTACAAACAGGAGTAAATTTTACCCTGAATAAGCAGAATGACAAAGGAAGGAAAGACACAGACCTTTGTTCTCAATCTCAATACTTGAATTATATTACTTAAAAACGATGTATAGTTGTCATTTATTCATGCATCCCATATGGTTATTGAACTTTCATTGAACATACTGAGCTAAATAGTAAAGTTACTACTGCAGTAAATTTCAAGTAATGCATCATTGATAGTCTATCTGATCTGATTAATCTGATTTTTAATAACTATTTTTATAAAAATGAAGCAAAATTCAAAGCTAAAAAGGTATAGTGAAGGAAAAAAAATGGCGGTCATACACATTCAATAGTTTCTTGATGAACAACTGTTGCTAAAATTCTAAACAAGGTCCTACATAGAAACACCTGTGCATGAGGAAAAATCTAAATTTTGTCCTATGTTAAATTTTATAAAGCAAAGGGAAAGATTTTATATTTTTAGAAAACTAACAAGATTTAAAAACGAAATGGATTTTCTGTTCAATCCTGAACTAACTAGAAAATTCTTTCACCAGCACCTAGTTGTTCTAGGTTTTGCTATTATGAATTCTCTATGAGAAAAAAATTATTATTATAAATGTGTACTTGTTTGTGTACTCACTGAGAATTCTTCAGTAGCCATTATGACTTACTTTTTTTTCTATATTAATTATAAAGAGCTCACATAGAATAAAATATATATTTGTCTTCTGAAGAGAATATGTAAATTCTAATATTATTATGATTGCTGTGTTCTTTATAATAAGAATTAGTCCTAAATAGGTTTTAGGTGATAGGACAATTAGCAAATTTTAATAAACCTGTCAACATGCTATTATATAAATATATTATTATATAAATATTATTACATAATCTGCAATTTACAAATGTTAATTTCCAATATTTGATGAGTCAATTATCAATCACAAAACTAGAACCATCTCTAGAAAAAAATGGCAGCATTCACACATGCTTGCTATTATTTGTTGAGTCTTTGGTCTGAAAACACATATCACCTAACTTGTGCACAGAGATAAGTCTAAAACCTAATGGTAAGTGCCCATAGAAGAGAGAAAAGACATAAATGCAGAGGGAAAAACCCTGTAGAGACAGGCAGAGTTTGGTGTCATGTTGTCAAGGATGGCAAGTCGAGGAATGCCTGAAGTCACCAAAAGCTGGAAAGACAAGGAAGAATTCTCCCCTAGAATCTCCAAAAGAAGTCTGGTCCTTTCAGCACCTTGATTTTGGACTTCTGGTCTCCAAAAAGGTGAGAACAAATTTCTCCGTGTTAAGCTACGAATCCTGTGGGCATTTGTTAAGCAGACACAGCGCACTAACAGAGTTACCAGCTTTTTACTTTTGAGACAACTCAAGAAGGGTGTTAGAGGCTCGAATGTGTTCCCTTAAAATTCATACATTAAAGTCCTACTTGCCAGTACTACATAGTGTGACTGTATTTGGAGATAAGGCCTTAAAACGGTGATAAAATTAAATTTAGGTCATTACTATGGACAATAGGCTAATCTGCTGTCCTTGTAAGAAGAAGAGATTAAAACAAGCAGCACTGAAGGTGTGTATGCACACAGAGAACACCAGGTGAAGAGGCAACAGGGGGCTGCCATCTGCAATCCAAGGAGAAAGCTGTTCAAGGAAACTAGTCCTGCTAGCACCTTGATCTTTGACTTCCAGCCTCCAGAACTATGAGAAAATAAAGCCATCCAGTCTATTGCAGCTTATTATAGCAGTTCTATCAAAGTAATACAGAGGGCAAAAGAGAAAGTGTTTGCCTTTGGAATGATAGATAGATAGATAGATAGACAGATAATAAATAGATATGCCCTCTTCAAGTTAAACAAGATAGAAATAAAAATAAAAATTAAAAATGCAAATTAAAACTGAAGAGAAAGCTTTTAATAATAGTTACTAAATTATTTATAACTGTTGAGAGACAGTCAATTGATTAATCATTATTATAGATAAATAAGCATGGAGGGATAGCTGTAATAGGATTTCAACTGAAGTGCCTAGCAAAGGTAGTATTTAGAAGATACTTATCAGAAGCAGAAAAGCCTTAGAAATCAACCAGTTGGACAGACTTATTTTAAACGTAGAAACCAAGGCTCCAAAGACTGGTGACTTACTCCAGGTGACTTGATTTGTGAGTAACAGAGTCAAGACACAGGCTTCCTAAATCCCAGACTAACATATTCATCATTTTATCAATGTCTTACTACTCTCTTTCAGTACAACAAATAACATTTTCTCCAAACTACACAGGTACTTCTTATTTTCCCTTGGGGATATGTAGGAGCAATGCCACTCTTTGAAGGAAAGAATGCTACCATGATGCATGGAATCTTTAAATTTGGCTGTTCATGGTGGGATTCAATGGCATTTGACTGTTTCTCTAGAAAACATACTCTTTCATCCCCAGTCTGTGCCTTCAATCATGTCAATACAAGGGAAGCAACAATGTCTTTCAACTTGATTTTAAAATTTCTGTTTAAGAAATTTATATAAGCATAAGAACTATAGCTATTTTTCCTTAATAAATTTGGTGAAACATACATGGTGAAAATCTGTGTGCATCTATACAATGCATTCACTTGATTTCTATCTACTATGAATGGAAAGAAACTTTCATATTTCCCCCATACCATAAGCAGATGAGGGAAGGAAGGGTAGATTGAGGGAGAAAAAATAGGCAAAATATTTTTAACTTCATCACCTTCTAGAAGAGTGGAGGAACGAACATATTCAAATACTATACTAGACACACACATAGATATTCATATGCATATAAGATGACTGATTTAATCTTCCAATTAATACAAAGTCATCATTATTATTGATTATTGTCCCTTCACTCTATCGTATTGTCCACCTTCATTAACACTTGAGATTGTCTTGTTCACCAATTTATTTGTCTCCCCTCACCCTACTTACCATCCCTCCTCAGATTTTCAACAAAACCCCATGAAACAGGGACGTTATTTCATGGCTTCGTGCTCACTGCCTGTGAAGTGGTCAGTAAATATTTGTTAAGTAAATCTATTCTATTGATTCTTGAATTAACGATGCATACTAATCTCTCCCCATTCATGAGTATTTTACAAAATTAGCTTGGATTATTCTGTTGACTATCTCTGGTTTTGAAACCTCACATTTTGTCCCAACTCCCTCGCTTTCAAGGTGAGAAAATGAAAGTCTGCTCTTGCTACTGGACTCTATTTTAAGCAGCTACCATGTTGTCTGAGCCTTTAAACGTGAGCCACATGTCTGGGCAGGCACATGCCTCTCCCTGCACCAACCTGTTTTCACATTGATTATATCTGAATCCCACCTTTAAGCAGATCTAAATTCCTGCTTAGGGACCTTAAAACCATTTCTGAATCTTTCAAAATTGATGCTGGTATAAGTTCTCAAATCTTAAGACTCCAATGTCTCCTATAAACTTTGCCTACATATCATGTTATCATGGAGCATTTTAAATGGGTATTGTTAAGCTTCCGCAATCCCTCTACTTCCCAATGTAACAGACACAATAGTAAAATGAGAAATACTGAACAAGAATCTCTAACTCAGGCTATGTTTTCACTAGTATAAACGAAACTCCAAAAGGAAGAAAAAACTCACGTTCTATTATTTTTGACATGGTTATATGCAAATTTCTGATCAATAATTGCTTCTCACTCTGGGAATTTTTGCTTTAAGGGATAAATTAAATCTCCAACCCAAATGTGATCTCAGGGAACTATGGTATGTTAGATGGCTAGAGACAACACGGGTACACAAAACTCACTTGGATCAAATACACACCCGAGTGTGCCAAAGCCCAGATGTCATCCAGCCATCCCTTGTTTAGAAAGCTGTTTATTTGAATTATTTAAGCACCGTGTTTTGTAGCTATGCATTTTTTTTCCCAGTGAATTGTAGAGGATGCTGAAAGCTTAGCCCAAGATGGTTTAGTTGCAAAAATATTTGCCCTCTGATTTAGAATTTTAAAGTAAACTTTATTACAAATTCCCATATAATTGTTTCATATCCAAATTAAACCTGCCACATTGTCTATCCCTGCATCACTGATTGAATCAAGCTGCCGAAGAACATTCCTTTTCTCACCCTTTCCATTTATTCCGTCCATTTTTCTGGGTATATTGAACAGCTCTGCAATTCACAATAGAAATGTGACAACTGTGGAGAAAATGTGGGCTCTCATAAACCACTGAAGCGTGTTCTTGATTCAGAAATCCCAGAGGGCCTATGTCTTCAAAATAGATTTGTCCTCCACATATAAACTTTATTTCTGTACATATTTAATTGTGATCTCATTCTCTATAAAAGAAAATGTTTCATTGGCTCTGATTTCCTTCTGACATTTCTATCCCTTTTTATGAACATACTTGGTTCCTGCTTTGCAGTCTTCAGTGGTGTCCAAACTAGAAAAGCACTTTGCTTGTTCTTCAGGGATGTGGGTGGGAATGAAACTCCTTTTCAGTTCTGAAACTCTTCATTTTTTCAGAAAGGAAATAAAAACTTCCAAGAAGGCTAGTTGAATATCTTGCCAAATTTGGCCTTGTGCTTTTGGGTTGAATGTACAGAACTGTATATAATTATTTCGAACAGTACTCATACAAAGCCATGTCAGTGGAAGCAGCTTTGCCAAATTTATCATAGGCTGCTGCAGGCTTCGACACTGGTGCCATCTCAAAGAAATCCACATGTGCTAATATGAGCTACGAATCTTCGTCATTTTTATTGTGCCTTTGGGGAAAACATCCTTTCTAATAAAAAGATACATCATCGTTTCTCAATTCTTAAATGCTTTTTTTTTTAATTCCAGAGAGAAATTAAACTTTCCCCTCTTATCTGTGTGGGGAACCAATTACCAGTCAAATATTTGAATCTTAAGAAGAATGATTTGAATAAAACAATTTCATTAGTGAACCAGGGTCCCAAGACACACGTGACCTTTGTAATATTATTGCTTCTGCATATTTTAAAATATATTGCAGGATTATATATGACTTATAAATTAGTTTTACAACTGTTGGCAGGATAGGGGAAGGTTTGAGTTGAATACACAGAGAATTTTTTAAATAAGAATAAACTAAAAAACATAGTATTATTTCAGCTCTGATGACCAACCATCATTAATAGCAGAGATATTTCTATTTTACAACTTTTGAAATAATCTTTCTATATAACTTTAAAAAAAAGATATAACTTTTTTTTATTATTTAGCTTTATCTGTAATGTATCCTTTATGGAAGAAAATTATCACTATCTATACTTAACTAGTACTTTTTAAAAAGTTATCATTTGTTATATCTGATTATTTATTACTGGTACAAATATAATGGCTTCTATTTAATGAATATTTATTATATTCCAGGCATTTTATTTCAAGAATGTATCTCAATAGGTATAATTATCACTAATCTATAAAACAGGCAATTGGAAGTCAAAGACATTTGAACATTTGCTCATTACTTGGTCATCTGACCAAGACTAGTGCTATGATCTGAATCTGAGCTTCTTGAATTCTATAGTTCTTCTATTGCTTCCTTCTAAGGAAACAAAAAAGGCAGATCGATTACTATCTACCTTACTGTATGGACTCTAATAAAATCACCAGAGCTAAAGTTAATGCAAACAATAAAGTGATTTTTTTTGCCCAAAATATATGTGAAGAATGCGCAATACTTTAAAGTTCATTAAGATATAGCCATAATTTTATTAAAAGATAGTTTCATGACAAGTATATGAATTTTGAGATAAGACTTAAAGAACAAATGGAAAAGTAAAACATGCATGATAATAAGGCTAAATAAAAAAATGAATTAAGCTTAATTCTATCCATTTTTTCTAGGGAGATAGGAGAATCCTGACAATGTTTTAGAAGCTCATTTTGCAGATGAAGACCCCATAAATTCTGAAAGAGACACTTAAAGGGCCAGGGAGGAAACCTTAGTAAGGTTTAACACTATAGAAATCAGCTGAGGAAGCTGGTTTTAGTTTTCAGTTAGAGGGTAAAACTTGACCTAACCACTCGAGCTTGACTGACTTGGTGGCATGTTCTCTGTACACCAGATGCAGAAAAGGGAAGCACATGATGTCAAGTCTGCTTCTTAAGATCTATCATATGTTTACTCTGTAGTATCAGAGAGCAGAACTGAGCTCATAGCACTACCTGTCCTCAAATTGTTCCTTAAAAATGTTAATTTGGCGCAAAAACATTTGCCAGTCCAGAGCAACAAGAGCTAGAACATTTGGTGACTCAAACTAGAGGATTTGATTCTCCTAGTAGCACAGAACCAGGACTTCCCCAGGAAGAAGACAGTGTAGAGCCATCATGGTGGCCAATGACCCCTCTCCTGCGGTGAATGGGGGATGAATAAAAGCAGGTGGTTGCTTTCTCTCAAAGTTGGTAGTAAGAATTGCTACTATCAGAATTAAATAAAGAACATTTTGACTGACCAAACATGATTTTTTTTCTTTTTTTAAGAAAGATAAATGTTCCTGCTGAAACTTTTAGGGGTAGCAACTGGTTCATTGTGCAAGAGTCCCAAGTCTTCTGATAGTTATCTCCAAGGACTATCGAGAACATATTATTTATATCTCACCAGCCTGAAGAGCTTTCAAAAAGAATATATCATCAGTGAAAATTCAGAAGCAGTCATAGAGTGTTCATTCCTTCTCCTCTAGATTCTTTGACCAGATACCCCAGGTCGAGATTTTGTCCTTTGTTCTGTACGTCTGTTGAGCTTCTCTGCTTCCTCACACCCCAAATAAATGATGCAGGGACAAGTTCAGATTTACATTATCATCATCAGATTTTGTCAACCTAAGGACACCAAAGTGCATCTTATAAATGTCCAAGTGTAGCCAATCTGATGCTTAGATTGACACAATTTCTGACATTGCAACATCAGTGTTCATTTTGAAGCCTTGGCAAAAAAAAACAAAACACCATTCCAACTTACCAACCTAGCAATGCAGAGCGCTATCACCTTGAAAACGAGCAACTGTTCTTTGTTTTTCATGAAAAGAAAGCATAGCGACTTCCACCGACTGAGTAATGTAAATTTAAAGCCAGTCATCTACGAGTGTTTCTAAATTTGATTCCATATTAGGGTGAGAATGTTAAGGCCACAAGCATCCCTTCCCTGGCTCCCCCAAGCCACACAGTGCCTGACTAACAAGGCAAAAAGCAAACTTCCACTTAAAAAAAACATATTTAGAAAAAATATGTATGCCATGTACAAAACACTTTAATGTAGTATTTGATGTTTGTTGCAGAGAAACAAATTGAAAAATCAAATGTCATTCTCATATCAGGCTACCCTGCTTCTTTTGAAAACACAAGTAGTGGAAGAAGGAATTTTTATCCGTGTGTGACTATGACTGAGGAGATCAACTTGCAACTCTTGTGTTTCCTTCCACTGAGCAGGCCCCCTGTTCCCAGCCAGGAGGTCAAGGCTGAATTTAGCACTGATTTGGTTTTATTATGTAGATCCAGCATGACCAAAAGTCTTAACTCAGCCAGTCACCTGACAACTTACTACTTTGCTCTGCCTTTGTTTGATCTGGAGTTTAGAATTATGTTGTTTCCAGGCATAGTTCCAGCACTCTTATTTTAGTGTTAAGCTTTCTTATAATAAGTGAATCATTGAGCAAGATATTATCTAAATAACAAAATTCATAGCCAGCTCTCAGGTGCATGTTGCCAATTATTAATTAAACACATTACTGTTAAGTGACATTATTTTCACACATTAAAATGGCAAGTTTTAAAAAAGAGGAATAATCAGAGTTGCCAATCTTTATAAGGTGAGGGTAAAATATTAATTGGTACAACACTTTAGATGGAAATTTGGCAAAAATTTTGGTTTAGTAATTCCATTAATAGGAATTTATCCTAATAGAATAATCAGTGAATCAAACAATAATACACAAAGCAGCTCTCACAAGGCCAGGTATAACAGTGAAACACCACAAGCCACCTTGATAACAAGAATTAGAAAAATGTTATTGAACTTCTACATATTGAGCTACTACTATTCAGTTTGTTCTTGATTAAGATCAACAAAATTAAGGATGGGAATCCTCTTATTATACAATATTAATGTTATGATTAAACAGCATTAACAATATAGGTGAACAGAATATGCTACCCCAAAATATACCACCTTGGCATAAGAATTATTTTGAGAAACAGCAGACAAGAATGTTCTGAAAACAATGCTATCCTTTTATAAGAGATACTTAACAATTATTTTTAAAAAAGATTCCCTACTCGTAAGTGTCCTCTTCTTAGTACCAGAAAGAAAAGTCTTCATCTAAATCACAGGAAACTCTTATCAATTAAGGGCACCAACTTAAATTTGCATAAAAAACCTCACTGTTGTTTACTGTACTTTTCCTCCTTGGCTTTCCCAAAACTTGCTTCCCTCACACTCTCCGTCCTTAGTTTTAGCTGAAGAGGCTATTCAAGACATTCTGAGCATATGAAAGGGTAGAAGGAAAAGATAGTTTTTCTCCTCTACAACATAAACTTAAATCAAAAGAACGTTGGTTGCCCTCAAATTCATTAAAAATATTCATTTTCTTATAAAAGTCCAGCAGGATGTGACTTCTGACTTCTTGAACACAAATTTTAGGTCAACTTCACAAAGAGACCAAGAACAGTGAAGCATTGTTAGGATAGTATGTTAATGAACTGGTCACATGTTCCTCTCTCAGATTCAAGTGGTTGGTATTAACTGATTGTCTGCTCTGAGCTCCAGCCACCAATTCTGATCAGACTTCTACTTTGACCCATACTAAGTTCACAATACTGAAAGAAAGTAGTAGAATGTACTGTTGTTAAACCGGGCCCCAATCCCAGTAGATGGCTTCTATTAGAGGTTGGCAACAGATCTAGTTCACAAAAAATGTTCAAGTTATTTTTTTCTAATCCTGTCCCCAAATAATATCATATTCAATTGGTTAAACTTGCTTCCAAAGTTAGTAGATATTACTAATTAAGCCACTTTCATACCCTAAATCATTTCAAATACATGAAAAGATTTTTTATTTAAACCCAAGTTGCTTTAATATGAAAAGCTCAATCATGTCATTAACCAAATTTTACTTTGTGAAGCACACACACCCAAAATACATGAACAAAGACATGTGGAAAACTCACGTAAAAAAATCCAAGTGGTCCAGATATGTATGGCATTTTAATTCCCAAGAGATATTTGACTTGTGAAGTCACTACGTGGGTGGCAGCCCCTGTTGTCATCGCGCTGATCACAGGCTCTGTGAGCAAGAATGTGGCACTGCCCAGTTGAAGCACAAACATGGCCACCTAAGAGGACAAAGGACATGAAATTTCCCTTAGAGGGATAATAGCTGACACATTTTCATTTTCATTACACAGACATAGAAAATAGATGTGAAATGGATTTCTAAATTTTGTATCTTCAATAGTTTGGGTTTCCTTGAAAACAGGACTAGGTTCCAAGACCTTCCAAATGTTTTCGCATGCAATATGTGTTTCAATTAAAAGTGTCATAGGTTTTTTTCTGAATATTGACTTTTCCTTTTTTCTCCTTTCCTAATCATATATTCTACAAAAAAAAAAAAAAAAAAAGGGAAATACATGCAAATTAGTTAAAATATGGGGCTCTATGGGGAAAATCAACTTTTCATGATCATATCTGCAATTTTAGAAAAATCAAAAGGACATGATTCACTACTTTATATTCAGTAGGCATACAACCTTAAAGACATTAAAGAAAAAAAACATCTCTTGAATTTTTCCCAGGTTCAGAGAAATGGAAATATTATTTTGACCAGAAAGTCTGTCAAGTAGCTTTGAAGGATTAATATTAATAAGAATACATTAGGAATTATGTGTACATGGAGAGGAGCAAAAGGCAGAAATAGGTTAAAGAGATATCATAAGAAACCCAGGAATCACAGTGTATCCTTACAGCTCAGATGACTGAGGTTGCTGGGGTGTGGACCATGTAAAGCCCAGGGACCTGGGTTCACTACCTGGGAGGCAGGAAGGAAGGAAAGAAGGGAGGGAGGGTGGGGAGGAGGGAGGACAACAAACCAGGAGTCCATATAAAAGTCATTTTCCTTATGTATTTTCTTGCTAGGCCTAACATCATACTCCACTGCAAAACTATTTGATGACCAGACAAAATCAGTGTGCATTGAACTGTCCTGGGCTAAAGATGAGAGGAAACATCAAATCTCTCTCACTGTTAACAAAGCAAATATTTATGCTCTTCCTTTGACAGAAAGAGCTTTTAGAGATGGCCCAACTCTGACTGAAATCAATTGTATAAATTCAGTCAGAAATTTACTGTTTTGAAAGTAACATTAAATTACATTCTAGAGTATCCACACTAAAAAGGGACACAAAGTGGATCATGTTGATATATTCTCTCAATATGTCAATTTCAGTATTAGATCAGGTCTTAAAACGCTTGTTGGAAAATTAGATTAATTATTAATGAAATCAGAGGAATGAATAGCAGTGAGATCTTCTATCAAGAGGCCACAGTGATGAAAATGAGAAGTGTAAGTTGCTATCTGGTATACAGATGATCTCACTCATACCTGAAATGTAAAGAAAAAAGCAAAGAAACAGAAAACATAAAAACTAACCCTTGGACACTGACAATAGAACTGAGGTTACCAGCGAGGAAGATATGTGAGGTGAGAACAAGTGGTGGTGGGTCCAAAGACAAGGTGAAGGACTTTTACTAATTTGATGGTGGGCAGAGTGTGTTGTCATATATTTGAAGAATGGTGAGCCTGCACATATGATCTTATACTATTTTGCAAATCAAAGTTACCTCAATAAATATTAAATTTTGGAAAAGTGATATCTGGTGTTTCCAGAGCATAAAATGCAAAAAATAAATAAATAAATATATCATTTCTATCATATCACCATGCTCCTTGGTCAAAAGCAATACTGCTCTGATTTTCTTTTAGAGTGGAACTTCTTGGACTCAACTCTGAAAACCTAAGTTCTGATCCTGTCTCCACTACATCTAAACTTTGTGACTATAGAAAATCTTTTAAGATTTCCCAAGTTTCATCACTTATCAGTTCTGAGCAACATCTGCCCTGTATGTCATGCAGAATTGTAAACTGAACGTGAAATAATAATGAAAGACCTTTGAAACCTGTAAAATGCACAACATACATGATGCACCAAGAACATCAGGGGGTATCAGACGTATTTTATTCAGTACAGAAAAACAAGTCACTGGATTTCAAAGGGCCATAACACATTTTCAACTCTGGAATACTTGCAAACATTTATCAGTGAAGAGAGAAGTATATTTGAATTGTTTGCAGCTTAGCAGTCCTCTTTTATTCAATATGCAATAAAAAAATAATATGGATTGCCAACCTAGAAAACAGGCGATCTGTTTCTGCCAACACAGGAAGCCAAAGCAGCAAGCTTCTGCTACTAGCATTTTTTTTCAGAAACTGTGTCAGTTTGTCAAAGTAGAAATGTCCTCAGGGAAAAACCCAATCAATCAATGTTATAGGTACAAGTGGAACACACAGATCTTTTTGACAACTCTTGATTTGTAGTCTATTGGTTTTCATTTTGAAAACATGGCCACTTAAGAAAAACATTGAATCAACTTTTCCCAAGCATCTATCTACTAGTAAATTAGTTCAAGTGGAGGGATGACATTGACTCTTATAGATCAGGAGGATGAAATTAGCATACAGTTGGGTGAACACCAGAGAGGTAGATTTTCATTTCAACTAAATGCACCACATAAGCAATGCAAATCCTAAAAATTGTGGAACCTGTTTGCATATAGGGAATTTTGTGTATATATAGAATATTGGAAAGTTCTTATCTATATGCCAAGAAATCTTATCTTCGTTTAATTTGAGAAGCAAACTTTTTGGGCAGGTCTTATACAGACCATCACCATTTGACCTTCTATTTTATGTAAGTGTTTTAAATTCCAGCACCAACACAGAGAGGTCAATGGGTAGTCAAGCATCAGAAATCAAGTTTACCGAACCCTAAGTGATTCATCAACTACTAGTTAGCCACTATCTTCTCAAATTTGATTTCTGGCATTCCACAACCTACATGATAAAATAAGAGCACGCAGAAAAAGTACAAGATATAAAAAGAGTTCAGTCATTTCAACTGTTGAAAATATGGGTCCTTACTTAAAACAGAAACCAGAAAATATGGAGGATCTGCCTTTAAAAGGTATCCAAAACTTAAAGTATTTTTATAATATTTTACTTGCACCCAATTTTATGTTTTAAAAAAAAATTTCCCAGCAAGGGACAAATCCCCCAAATGGAGAATTCTTAACTCAGAAAGATCAACAAGTCCCTGAAGACCTCATTTACAATACAAACCACTGAGTATGGGAAGGATGATTGCAAACATGTGAGATTTAACTGAAGAGAAATTATCCTCTTCTAGATGACAACATCTACAAAACCCCCAAAAAGGTAGCTATTTTAAGAAAGAGAATGAGGAAGAGAGAGAGGGAATAGGGGATCAGGAGGAGAGAGGAGAAAGAGAAAGAGAAATTGAAGAGCTACCCTTTTTTTGCTCTGCCCAACGTTCCACAGTTAATTCACATCAAAATTAGAGATCGAGCGCACAGAGGCAGATACACGTGTCTTAAAGGAAGAAAATACCCATGCAGGTGCCCAAGATGGAAGTGCATTTCCATATTTACCTTGAAACTGAAGTATGGGAAAAATAAGTCCTTCAGAATATTTTGTTAGGAGACCCAGTATTTAAGCTTTATACCAGTGTTAGGTATTTTTTAAGTTAATGGCTTCATAAATAGTCACATCAATTTTTGCTACTAAAATGGATGATGATCTTTCTATTCTGATGAGCCAACTCAAAAAATTAAGCAACGTGACATTTAATGAAAAAAATAATTTCTTACAATTTATTTCAGCTGTTTGTAGTAATGCTGATGTTCTGGGCTAATTCTAAAAACCTCTGACACGCATTATCAAGGTTCACTAGCATGATATTATTTGGTAATGTTTCTATAAACACCATGTGTTCTATATTGAATGTATCTCAAATTTCAGTGCAATTTTGAAAGTGAACTTCTAACAGTGAAAAAAAAGCAGAGAGTGCACAGCAAACAACCCTACTACTCAAGTGGATGGAGTCAGTATGCACTCAAGTTTTGTCACTTCATCTGCAAATTGGCTCTTACATTATGCCAGATCATTTGTTTGTCCAGTTAATGAATACTTATTGATACCTCCTAGGGGTTAAGTTGTTGCAGAATAGAGAGGTAAAGATAGAGCTCATATTTAAAAAGATCATATTGAAAGGTGAAATGATGATGCTGGGAGAGAGGAATATTAACCAGGAGCATAATGAAGAGTAATGGGTTGTTACTAGGAAAGTAAAGTCTAAGACGCTGTTTGGATGAGGGGTCAAGATGCCTGGAGCCCTGTGCTGTTCACTGAGCTGGATATGTAGATTTAAGGGGGAAAGCTAAAAAGCTCAAGACAACAGGGGAAGAACTGGTTGATAAAGAGGGCTAAGACTGAAAAAACCCCTATGTGACCAGAGGACTTGGAGGGAGGGGGAGTCAAATGGAGACTATGAATTTATGTGCTATGGAATCCTGAATATAAAACCTCCATCCATACTATTCAGAGATTAAAAGTAATAATAATAATAATGAGTCATCCAAGTATGCAAAGACAAGGACATATCTGAAATGATTATTTTAAGAGAATGCAGACAGCCTGAAAAGCTACCTACTTTATTATTTGACTTACACTGTATTGTAGAAACAACAAAACTAAAGAGACAGTAATCAGATCAATAGCTGTCAGGGATTTGGGGGATGAGGTCGTATGCAATAGGTGAAACATAAGGCATTTTTTAGGATGGCAAAAATATTCTCTATCATACTATAGTGATGGATATATGTCACAATGCATTTGTCAAAACCCATAGATTTTCATAGCACAAAAGTGAAACTTATGCACGCAAATTCTAAAAAATCACTTCAAGTTCAGGAGATATGAGAATGGAATATAGAATGTAACAAGAAATTCTAACTGATTAATACTGCTGTGTTTACTAAATTTGTCTTACCCAGAGTGTGATTTAAGTAAATCATTAATATATAGACTTACTAAGCATAGTTTCAGACTGTCTAAATACATGGATCAACATTACTGAAATGGGTGGCAAAAAATGTGCTGATGTAAACAACTTTGGAAATGAGTAAAGTTTAGAAAAATAAAAGCAAAAAAGAAACACTGTACTCTAGTGAATACACTTTCCCATGGGAATAAGATTTAATAATTCTAAAACTACTACACATTTATACTGGAATTAAAAAATCAGATAAATAAACAAATAAGGGTGCGAGCCAAGCTTCTCACTCTTGGAGAGGTTACAGAAACATAGGTGGAGAAGGATACAATGATTAATGTGGTAATGAATTAGAGTTAGAAAAATCAGCAGAAACTCATGATTAACTTAATTGAGATATAAATGGTTATTTATAGAAATATATGTCAGAAATGTATGTGATATATTTTCGGTAATGGATTAATAACACACACACACACACACACACACACACACACATATTTTTCTTTGCTCTGTCAGACAACGTGGTCTAGAAGCAATAACACCTTGTAGCAGTGAGCACACCTAGCTCCCAGATCTTGAGTTCTAAGACCATTGTCCTTAAAGAAATAAACAATTCTAGGACTAGGACAGGAAAAATGGGAGAATTGAAAAATCCTCTGTGCAGAATTCCAGTAAGTTGTACAGATATTTCCCACTCCTTAATCCTTCACTTAGCATGACTCCATATTCCTTAAATGTATACTGTTATATGAAAGAGAATGATTTGACTCCACTTTGGATGCAGCATCCGAGACCCATTGCCCTCTTCTAGGCATTTAATCCAAAATTAGTCCCTGGAACTTCTGACTATATCCCCACCCCCTTCCCCCACTCTCCCAAGACTAATTATTCCTGCTTAATTTGTGGAAGGACAAAAGTCCTGATAAATATCTCTAGGATTCTGGCACCAAGACGATTGAATTAATCTTTTCTTCACTTATGTAATAAAATAAACACATACCAGAGGGAGGACAAGATGATCCTTTAGTTTAGAAGCTGTGTGGAACTTTCCTCAATCAGAGGATACTAGCTCAAGTATGGAGGACTCGTGGATGTAAGTTACTCCACCAAATTGCTATTATATCCCATAGCATTCAGACTCAAATTACATTTTCAGTTATGGGAATTTATTCATTCTTACAGCCAAGTTATGCAGATTTACTTCTTTCCAAAAAGTACACTATGGAACGGGGAAAACACAGGGTTTACACTGGGGAAACTTTACATTGATAAACACCAAGTCAGGTGATTAAAGTATCAACAGTGGCAAGTTATGGTGGTAATCTCTACTCTTGATATGATATAATGAGTATGTTACTCTACCTCTCTAGTCTTCCTTCTAAAAACTCATAATACTTGTCTAATTATAATAAAAACATCAGATAAATCCAAATTGAGAGATAGTCTACAGAAAATCTTACCAATAGCCCTCAAACCTGTCAAGATCATCAGATGGGAAAGTCTCAGAAAGTTTCATAGTTAATGAGAACCTAAGAGAACGCCAGAGAACTAAATACAATGTTGTATACTAGATGGAACCCTAGAAGAGAAAAAAAGAACATTAGATACAAATTAAGGAACTATGAATACAACCTTATTTAAGAGCAACATATCATTGGTTCATTACTTGTGACTAATATACCATACTAATGTAAGATGTTAATAATAAGGGAAACTGGACAGGTAGGGTATGTGGTAGCTCTACACACCATCTTTACAACTTTACTGAAAAATAAAAATTAATCTAAAACAAAAAACTGTATTTACAAAAAAGAAAAGAAAATTTCTCCATATCTCCCACAGACTCTTCAGATAAATCTACATTTCTCCCCAATGTGTACCTACGTATACATGAGGAGGTGCTGATTTCTGCCTACCGTGGCACAAGGGAAAAGAGGGACTCCATGAGAAGCTCCAGATAGCTGGGTTTGAGGCATGACATGTATGCAAACGACCACCTCAAGCCAAGTGTGCATCCAAATGAAAGGAAGATTGGAAGACATGCCATTAAATATCACAGGGAGAAGGGAAGTCTTCCAAATAGAGGTAAAAATGTGCTTTGACCTTAACAAAGAATCCAAGAGAGCACTGCATTCAGAGGGGTTAGTATGACTATGAAGTAGAACAGCATGAGATATGATCTGAGGCTATGCAGTTGATAGCTTAGAAAGACAAAACTAGCCAAAAGGGAGTAATAGAAAATAAAGCAAGTTATTTTGAAGCCAAAAATGTGAACCACCTTAACACTATGAAAACAGTTTGAAGGGATGAGTGACCTCACTCTTCCATACATTTATTAAACACCTAATTTTGCCAAGGAGTATGCTGTACACTGGCTGGAAAATGTGAGCTGTGCTTTGGTAGGAGTAATCTTATGATAGCATATGGTAAAAGTGGCCATTTGAAAGGTTGAAATAAGGGGAATAGCTAAAGGAAAAAGGACAAGAGCACCTAAATTGGACACTATAAGAACAGAGATGAAACATGTGTTAGACTATCCAATAGATAAACTGACCATATGCTAAGGAAAAAAAAAAAAAAACACTATTGTTTACATTGTGGAATATATCAGAAAATCATAGGATCTAAGAACTGGTTAAAGGGAGCACTATAATTCCATTCTCAGACTTTTCTAGAAAACAGTAGCCTCTTAGTCAAGACAGCAAGAGTGAGAATTACTAAGGATGGATGACAACAATTCCTCTTTTCTGCCCCAGCTAAAAATAAAGTTGCAAAATGGGATGATTGGAGCAGGATATTATTAAAAAACATGAAGGAGCGAGAAGTTGTATGAGCAGTTGTATTTTCATTTTTCCTCAGGTCAGCAGACAGTTGTGGGAAGAGAAATTAGATGTCATTGACTAGGTCTTCATAATGAGTTGAATGGGTGTGACAAAATCCATGGCCAAAGAATATTTTGATATTTGATTTTCTGACTCCTCTTTTATTAAAAACTGTGCTACAATTTAACCAGATACATGCATATTCTCTATCTCCTAGTGGAGGATGGAAAAAAATAAAATACATTAGAAAAGGTAAAAAAAAAAAAAATCTCAATTTAATTTTGGTTACTTAACATAGACACACCACTAACATTTAATTGTCCTTTTACATATTTAATGTATTCAACTCACATTTATTAAACACCAGGTGATGGAATTACAGAGATAAACTCTGTTCTTTAGAAACTCAAAGTACAGAAAGGGAAATAAATAAATGAAAACTATTTCCTGGGAGACTGAGAAGTCCTATAGTGCATGTAATAATCAATGTTTTATGGAAGAATGTGGGAGGAATCACTTATAACCATGTCCAGTATTTGGGGAGATTACATATTATATTTGATTAGAACCTTGAGGGTTAAGCAAGAGTCACACAAAGGTCTGGGAAAGGGCCTTGAAGGCTTGAGAATGACAGGCACACAGCTATACACCCAGGTCATCTCTCCACCATGCAAGTCAGATGCAGCTCAAAGGCTGCTGCTACTCTTATAGAGATCAAATTTGGGAATGAACTAGTACAATGTCTGACCTAGAAAGTTGCTGAATTGATTCTCCTTGCTTTTTCTCAGTATTAGTTTAGAAAATCATGGAGGGTAGCAATCAAAACTGCATATTGACATTCGACTCTACTCTGCCAATTCCTAATTATGAGATTCTAAAATAAGCCACTCTTAATTTTCAGTACGCTCATCTGCTTAGTGGGAAGAATAAAACTACTTATTTCATAAAATGCTGATATGGATTGAAGGTGCAAATACATGCAGTAAGCTTAGAACAGAGTTTGGCATAGAGTAGGATAATAAATATTGTTTTTAATGTGAAAAAATTTATATTTATAGTTTAAAGAATGCTATTATTCTAATTTTATTAAGTGAATTCTTCGCATTGGCAGGTAGAAATACAGATGGAAAGACTTCTACTAAATAGCTTAATGACCTATGACTGCAGTGATTGTAAAAGAGTGAAACAACATCGTAAGAGATTTTAAAGTGTCTCCTCTTACATTACAAAGGAAAAGGCCCATGATATTTTTTAGAAGGTTAAACTAGTTTGCATCTTAAATACTTTCTATAGTCATGATCCTCTTAATATTCTCAAAGAAATGTTTAGTTCGAAGTCTAAAATCAACAGAGAATCTCCTAGCTGGGTCCATGGTTGAATTTATCCTCCTTGAGATGTCAGACTGTGTATTTCCAGAATGCAGCAGCACAATAATGCAAACTCTGCCACTAAACACTCCCACTATGGGACACCAAACTTGTGCAACCATCAAACAAAGGAGCTGTATGCCCTCATGTCCTCCAGGGCAGAATCCTGTGCTGTGCTTGCTTCAGAAAAGTAGAGCTTGGGAAACCCTCCAGAGGTAAATGGGCATGGAACCATTCCAGACCCTTTTCAGTTCTTGGAAAAAGGAACAGGCAAAATGCCCATCATGGAGAATAAGAAAAGCTACTTGGACAAGAGAATGATGTTTTTAAAAAATGTCTGCATTTTTATTGAGTATCTGTTTCCCTAACAGGAATGCTTGTTGATTCTGGCCATTTTAAACAGTTCCACCTTGTCTCGAAGTTACCACCTCATTGCTGTGAGTAAATTAGCAGTTCCTCTCTTGGCTGCTACTGGTTTTTGGTTAGAATAAAAAAAAAAAAAAGTAATACTAATAGCACAAAATTACATCAGCTACATCACAAAGACTTTCTTTGCAAAATCACTTAATGCATGGTAGAAATGGAAACAAAAAAGATTTCCTAATCATTCTGTTCAGTCACAATCAAATACTGCATGAGTTCAAATCATAGGGAAGCCTCTCTGTTACAAATCATTATAATAAAATTAGAAAACCAACCACAATAAAGTTATGTAGAGGGAAAGAAACCAGATCTCCCTAACCCTCCCTCAATAGTATTGTTTTAAAAAGCTCTAAAAAATGTAAACTAATCTATAGCGTTAAGTGGTTGGTTTCAGGCCAGGGGTATGGGAGGTGGGTCTGAAAGGGAGTGAGAAGTAAGTCCCCAGTTGATCAAGGAAAAACTGAAGAGGAATGATGGATCTTCTCACCCTTGATTGTGGTCATGGTTTCATGGAAATAATACATGAAAACTTATCAAATTATACACTATAAACATTGAAATTTATGTATGTCAATTACACTTCAATGAAGCTATTTTTAAAGGGCCGATAATCTAATCCACAACACAGAAACCTACCACATTACATTATTAAGGCTATGTAAGTGCATTTTAAACTAGTTATATAAAAGAAATGGTAAAGGAGAAGAGAGACAGAAATAATTGACTTTGCTGAATGACAATGAATGAGAGACATTTTAATACATTTAGGTTTATGTTTATGATGCACACATATATAGGTTACCTAAAAGGGATTCAAACCACTACAAGTAAGTCTGTTTAGTATGATGAAGATAGGCCATCATAGTGAATGCCCCATTCTTAGTGCAAGAAAGATCAAGTAGACAAAAAAAAAAAAAAATGCAGTTACTAAAGACTTAAAAATACAATCAAGGTGTACTCTAATAGCTCAGGGGTTAAGCCTGTGACTGGAGGCGTAGCCCACATACAGCCCTATAACTTGGTTCATAGCCTGGGGAGGAGTGAGGGAGGAATTAAAATAAATATCTATAAAAATAAAATGCCTCTTCCTTCCTGCCTGCTGCCTGCTTGCCTTCATTGTGGCCCATCTTTCTTCTTCTTGACATAAGCAATAAGACTTGTAGTGATACATGTAGGGAAAATAGTTTATCACCCAAGTGCTCATGAAACATTCACCAAAACTAATTAGATCTTAGGTTATAAGGAAACGTTAGTATATTAGATAATGTAGAAATATTGCAAACACTTTCAGACTACAATTTAGTAATACTAGAAATTACTGACATATTTGAAAAGACAAAGGGCCCGTTCACTTGGAAATTTAAAACTCTTCTCCTAAATAGTTATTAAATGAAGGGGAAAATACAAACTAAAATGAGAGAATTTCTAAAAAATATTGATAGTGAAACACTATACAATCTGTAGAATAAATACATTTCTAAAAAGAGCATAGGAAAATTCACAGCCAATTCATAAGACAAATTAAAATTAAAGAAATAGACATATTAGAATTATTTTTAAAATATTAAAGAAAGTTAAGTAAAGAATTGGGGAAAGTTATGTGTGGGGAAAACTAGACAAATAAAAATTATAACTTAAGGGAGGAAAACTTATTATCAGAATATCAAAGAAATGAAAAGCACCGATAAATCATAAAACAGTTATTAGGGAATAAAAAAAAAGCAGAACATTTCATCAACTGAACGGGTGGCCAGACATTGAAAACCCTTAAGAGTCCATGGTAACACAAACAGCTGTAAATATCTATAGAGTGTAAGACTCTAAATAGTAGATCTCTGTTACTTGCAGCCAAGAGCATTTCTAATTGATACTCTATAAAAACCAGATGAGACTGTTTCAAACACTTTAATCTTACTCACCTAATAATTCCATCAATAGGAATCAGTAGAGAGGGGAGGGGGAAAAAAAAAGAAAAAGAAACCCTGCAAATTAATAACCTACAAGCAAAAGCAAAGGCAAAACAAAACAAAACAACATTAAAAGAAGGCAGGTAAACACCACCCGTGTTTGTAGAAACTGGGTATCTGGGTACTGCCTTCCTATCCAGTGGATTTCAAATCTGGAGGAGACGAGGGAAAATGACTAAGGGCGAGATCCAAAGGATCCAACAGATTCTAGAGTTCTGGTTGACAATGGATAGATGAGTTTGGAGGTCAAGGAAAGTCCAGCCATCTGTGTAAAAATTGGCTAAAACAGAGGTCACATATATAGGATTGGAGCTAAAAACAAAGGAAGCAGATGTTTGATGAAGTTATAAGACAAAACATACAACTCTCTGGATCAGATTTTACATGTAATAAAAGGCCATGAAAACCAAATTATTTTTATCATCTTTAATAATATCCTGTTTTACTTGTGAGTCTAGGGAGTTTCATTCCAGGAAATGAGATTTTTTTTTTTGTTTTATGATGTTAGAATCCCAGATTTTACTTTTATATTTTATTACAATTTAAATTCTTAATCTAAATATGCTAGAATATAACAATACTTGATGATTGTTTTAAACTTATGGGAAATAGTTAAAATGAGACTAAACAGAAGATTCCTGGGTCCTATTGCCAGTTACATATTCTCTAGATTTTTAAGATGCTTATATATACCTAAAAATACTTGTCCTATGTTTAATAGAATAATAGAAAGTTCAGCTTAGTAAAAATCATAAATTCATATTTCCATATGAATGGAAATTGAGGGGATCATGAGGAATAACGATATAATCTAAGCTACACAGATACTTAGGATAAATGAGAAGAAATTAAGGAAAACTTATACCAAATCAATGACCACACACCCATGTCTGAATTACTAGTTCACAGGCTGATTATTTCTGAGTTGAATACAGATGACAGTTCCATTAGAGGGTGTCACATAGGCCAAATGAAGAGGAAAATCCCAGTAACCCTGTCTGTGCAAGTTTCAAGACATTGACACTATCCACGCTTTAAAGAATAAAATAAAGGATATAGGATACCCAAGCAAGTAGCATGCATTTCATGAAAGCACAGATACCAGTCATAGAAAATATATATATTGGCCTTTAATTCTGAGAGTCTTTGAGGTGAAGCTATTGCTCAAAAGGTCTATTTTCTAAAAAACTGATTATTTGAATTCTTAGTGTTTTACATCCTTAATTCTCTTGTCCTTTTAAAATACCTAGAAGGCAAAGTAACCCTAAGAATTATGTTTCCTTTCCTCTAGGTCACTTCTTTTCTTCCTATCATCCAATTCTGTGCAATCAGCAACTATTTTTCTCCATTCTTGGCATTTACACCATCTTGGAATTTGTGAATAATGTTAAGTTGTATGTAAAACGGAGCTTTAGTGAACCCAGAAAACAGTCACCCAGGAAGTTTAATGTTTACTGCCTCTCATCTTGGTAACAGCATTGTCTGAGAATGCATCATGGCACACAGGGAAATACTGAGAACCCAGCAAATTTGGGTTAAAGAAATAAACTAGCATAATACAAACATTCCTCCTGACTCATTACTCAAAGAGCTTATTTTGCTCCAAGTCATATGTGAGAAACAAAATTCAGTTTAAAAGGCGAGAGTAAGCCAAAGTAGTTATTAAGCAGATAAGTCATGTCTAATAATCAGTGCTGTCTACATTTATTTTAGATACACTTCTGAGTTCTCTAATTTTGATAACTGATTAGAACCAGAAGAGTATCTAGTCTGATATTTTGAAGAAATACACTCGAGCAGAAGACCTGGCACTGAATACCCAGACTTGATGGTCAAAAGGGCAAAGGCTCACTGACCTGAGTCCAAAGATTTCACACCAAGTCCGTGGTACAAATTGAATCATTTGTTCCTGGTGTAGGCAATAAAATCATAAAATCTTAAGGTTGAGAAGGATCTTAGAAATCTAGTCACATCTCCTGCCCTCTGTAGGAATTTCTCCAGCAACACTCTCCAACAGTGACAGTGTGGTCACTAATGCAACACAGGACTGAGTCTGTGCCTTACAAAGAAGGCCACTGTGTTCTGTAAAACATTTTTTAGAAAGTTCATTCTTCAAAAGTCAAAACTTGCTTCCCTGGAACACTTGGTGATTTGTTGGAGGGCATGGTGTGTTGAAATATAACCAAGAAATGGGGAATCTATACATAGAAAATTATTTTAATGTGTTGAATAATTACTATGATAAAAAATCAATTAAAATTGCTTCCCCGTAACTTCAACTTATTGATTCTAAGTCCACTTAGAGACTTAACTCTCTGTGTAGTAAACAGTATTTCTCTGAAGATAAAATACATGTGTCCTGATTCATATAGAGACAAACCCATGAACACAAATAAAAATAAAGCACCAGTTGTCTTCCTCTGATCCTGTCTCCCTTTTTCCACTCCTGATCCCAGTCTGACTTACCTGAATCACACCTGCCAAGAAGGACACAGCAGCAGCTACACCGATCCTTCGCATCTCAAAGTCAGATAAGCCCAGCACACTTGTGTTACTCTGTGTGGTGAGGTTCTGGCTGCTCAGGGGGACAAGTCGTTCCACTGCGTTGGCTGATATTAGGGATGTCAAGGCAAACGTGCCTAAAGACAGGAGAGTGGGAAATTTAGTAACAGATTCCAAAGAAGCTGTAAAACCAAACATTCACCTGTGTACCCCTGCTCTTCCATCCTTCACTCCATGAAATAAAAACATACTTACATATGCACATAGTCCTTCAACATACAGCCACACTCATCTACTTGTGATTTCCTCCCAGGCTATATACAGTTTCCTCTCTGCAGACCAGCAGACAGAATGTCCTTGGGGTAGGGATTAAGATGATGGCCTGCTTATTAATGTAAATCCTCCATTTATCACTAATAAACGTGACTTACAGCACATTACACTGAGTCTAAACGGCCTACTCATAAAATGGGGACAATAATACCTACATTTGAGGGTTTACAGGGAATGTAAATGAGATGATAAATATGGAGACCTCACCAGGCTCAGTGGTTAAATATGGGCTCCTTGCCTGAAGCTGAGGCTCTGCCTGATATGGTTGCTCCTGCAATCTACCTATGGAAACACTTATCTTTCAAAGTCTGGTTCTAATCTCATATCCCACAGGGATCCATCCCAGATCCTCCAGGCCCCATTTAATCTTTCTACTCCCCGTGCTCTCATAATAGAGTAGACTTTTATTACAGGTTAGCATTTTCCTGCCCCTAAAATGATTAAACATATCATTTCTGTCTAGTGCTGTTAGATAAGGTTCAGTGCTATTTCCCAGGAATAATCCTGGCCTCCCACAAATGGGGGGTTATTTTCAGTATGTTCTCTCCTTCCTGCTAAGAGTTCTGATGCCTCTCATCTTGGTACAGCATGTCTGAGAATGCAGTCCTATATACAGAGGGCTCAGCAAACATGAGGTAAAGAAACAAACTACAGCATTATGCATTCTCTCTGACTCATTACTTAAAGACCTTATAGTGTTCCAGGTCATAAGTGAGACTGTGAAAGAGTGCCTATGGCAAGATGTAGATATTCCAACACAAAGCATGCAGGAGCACTAGGCAAGAGAGCCACAAATTACACAGAATCAGATCTCAATGGATATGAGGCAGTACATGCATGGTGGCTATAGCCTCCAGTAAATTTCACCTTAAATCCCATGACTGCCACTTCAACCTCTTTATCAGTAGACAGATAGCATTCACCATCCAATGAGGTGGTTATCAGGCCAAAATGAAATAATTATAATTCAAGCACAGGTCACTGTGCTTGACATGTAGTTAACATGTAAACAGATAATTCTTATTAAGTCTAAGCTCAAAATATTCTGTTATATCTATTAGTCTATGTTCTTTTCTCTTCCATGGTATTGACAGTATATAAAAAATATAGAATAAATTGAATATAGTTCTTTTAGGGCTAAGTCATTGATAAATGATCAATTAATATTAACCATCATTGTCACTGTCCTCACTATAATGTACTAAACTGACACTTAAGGAGCAAGTATATCTAATGATTAGAGACAAGATTCTAGCATCTGGAATGGTCAGCAGTGAATCAGTGGTTACCATTGAATCAGTTCCCAAGACATATTTTTTCAGAATGTTACAACAGAATTTCTCAAAGTCTGATGCTCCTGAGAGTAAAAAGGAGTATCTTAGTTTTCACATCTCCTAGAACATAAGACAAATAATTTATACAAAAGACACTGAAAAAAAATGGCCACAGAATTGAAGACAAGGTACTGTTAGGATGTTTCAGTTCAGGTCTATCTCTCTGGGGATTTAGAGGCAGGTAGAAGGGAACTGAATGCTAAGAGAAAAGAGCCATCTAAAAGGTTCTGTTGAGGAAAGAAAAGTGAGCTCACCTGTGTGAGCCACATCCCAGGATTGTCTACAGAGACCTTGCCAACCCCCTATGCCAGCATGGAAATGGGAGCACTGCCCCTTCAGCAAAAGGCATTGGGATGCTGGTGAGATGTGAGGATGCTGTGGAGGACATTCTACCTGCTCTATACTGTAGGTCTGACACTTAATCTGCATCTCCTCCCCATTCCTGCTCTCCCCTTTCCCTCACTTTCTCAGATATACCCTATTTGGGTTTTAAGCCTACTAATGGGATCCTTAAATAGCACTAAATCTATCTAGCACTGATAGTACTGTGGGAGGCAGGGCCTGGCTGAAACCAAAAAAAAAAAAAAAAAAGAAGTGAAATGGGCCTCAAAGTTGGAAAGACCCAGTTTGATATCCCAATCAGGCTGAATACGAACTTTTGACCTTGGTCAAGTTACCTAACTTCCTTCAGCTTCCTTGTTTGTACAATGATGATGAAGAATAAGAAAAAGAAGGAGAAAGGGGAAAAGAAGAAGAGATTTCTATTTACAAAATTTGGGTAGCTATGAAATGAGATTTCATATGTAAAAGTACCACATTGTAGACCTTCAGTAAATGTTTAGTTTCTTTTTCTTTTTTGAAGAGTACCCTGTACAGTAGCCCTGTACAGATGTTTTCTCTAAATTGCTAAACATATTTTGCTCTTCAAATTTTCTCTAATTTAGAAGACGAGTATATCTTACAAAAATGATCACACATGGGAAGTCAACAATTCTGCTTCCACTGGGTTCATTTTCAGGTTTTTGTCCTTTTTATTCCAAGATATGTTCTTTGTAAATCACAAAAAGTAATCAGTGATTTATTTATTTTGAAACTATATATGCATTTTAAATTCAAATAAGAAAATAATGTTGAGCAAAGCAGCACTTTTTCACTGTCTTTAAACTCTGCCTTTTGAACTACTTGCAGTAAAATCATTATTTTGATTTGTTATTGTATTTCCAACTCAGGTTTGCATTCTGACTAAGTTGGAGGTAAAACCCAAGATAAAGTAATTTTTTTTTAAATAAAAGCATTATATTATCTTGAATCTGGGTACTTGGGTTTTACATGGCCCGTACCTCAGCTACATTAGTCACCTGAGTCAAAAGGGTGAACCCCAAATGCTTAATAATAAAGTAGAAGTTGAAATTCCCATGTGAACATATACATCAAAAGACAATAAAATAGTTCAAAATAGAAATATGTTTTCTATATTAAATGCTTGCAGTAACTTTTGGATGAGATTCAATTAGTCTCTAGGTTTAAATCTTAGAAAGATCAAAACATAATTATATTATAATTTCCCCTGAGATATAAATATTTATTATATATTATGTGTTATATATAAATATTGCTAATATTATTATTTGCTAAATATAGTTATACAAATCTATATATGTGTATATGATGTATATATATAAAAAAGAATCATTTCTTATTTACTGATTCTAAATTATTCTAAATACATTGGGATTAAAAAGAAATAAGAAAGTCCAAATGTCTCTGTCCTTTGGAGAAGAACTTGGGCAGAAATAAAATGTCTTAAGCATTTATCACATGATGCAGTAACCATAGTTCAGTCTATAAATTTCATATGTTATAAATGCATATTATTTATCTAGTAAACTTCAAAGTTTCTATAGCGGTTAGTGCTGTTACATACAGAATCATATAAATGGCAATTTCAAAACCATGCCACCTGTAAAATATGTACAGTGATTCTTTAAAAAAATATAATGATCTATCTAAATGGTATGTATCTTGTTGAATATTTTTGATTTCTTTAAGTAATTATGGTATATTGGGCAGGTATTTTTTTTACCTTTTTATCTTTTGTTTAACAGAGGAATGCTTTGAGTTCAGTTTCTAAAGATGTGCTTTTTCTTGCTAATTACACACACATAATACATGTACATATATATGTAAATATCTTTGTAAAAAATGAAAATAAATTGCTAGGAGATAAAGGAACAGGATGATTCAGAAATATTAAGTTTCAAGAACTTCCTTTCACTATTATGCTTTTGTCCTTTCACAACAATAGAAAAGGAAAGCACATTCTAAAGCAGCTGGTTGTAAGGAAGAAAAGGTTGAGCTGCAGATTTGTCCACACCTGAGATGTAATACATGCACCTGCAAATTTAATCTCACAGAAACTTTTCTCAAGTTCAGGGTTTTTTAACCTAAACATGTAAATAATAGTATTCATTTCAAAGAACTGTACAAAGGCAAGTTAAGATAACATATGCAAAGCTCTTAATAATGTATTTAATACATAATATATCTATGGTTCTCGAATGTAAGCACATACACACACATACCTGAATATGCATATATATATATATATATATATATATATATACAAAGATATATAATGTGTGCATGTGTATTTGGAGATCTTGTGAATTATTCTGATTGAGTAGGTCTGGATTTGCAAGCAAAATATTACTTTTTTTATTTTTTAAAGGAAAGATGCAGGCATGCATGAAGACGACCAGAGACAAGCAGGCAGGAGGAGAGAGGAGGAAGAAATGTTTATTCATCTTAGCTGCCCCCCACCTGGCCCCCCATCTGATTTCCAACCCAGAGTCCTTGGGATGCATGTGGACTATACCTTGTGGCCTTATCCACTAGGCTACCAGGGTGGACCAGATTTTGCATTTCTAACAAGCTGCTGTATAACTCTCATCTTGCTGACCTGTGGTAGCAGTGTTGTAAATGACATAAAAATCCAATAAAATCTTATTTTGCAAGTTAGTTTCTATATGAGAAAATGTATCAATGTGATAAGCAGAATTATTATCTTCCACATGTGTCATGTCCTAATCTCCCAGATCTGCAACTACATTATGCTACATGGCAGGGAGTCAACACTGCATAGAAAATTAAGATTGCTAATTGACTGACCTTAAAATATGGCAAGAATCCTGGATTATCCAGGTAAGCATGACAACAGTTCTTTAAACATGGAAGTTGGAGGCAAGAGAAAAGAATCAGAGGGATACTTGAGGATGCTACACTGCTGGCTTTGAAGATGGAGAAAGGTATCACGAGTCACGGAGTGGAGAAAGTCTCTAAAACTGCAAGAAGTCAAGAAAATGGATTGTCCCTGGACCCTCCAGAAAGGACAGCAGCACAGTACTACTGGTCTTGACTTTGGCCTGTAGAACTCACTGCAGACTTTTGACGGCTAAAACTATAGAATAATATATTTTCCTTATTTTAAAACAACTAAATTGTTACATCAGAAATAGGAAACTAATACGATCAATCAGTTAAACTGACCAATGAAGAAATAGACACAAAACAGTATTACTAATTTACAGGCTGTGATCTGACATACAGAAAATAGAGAGAAAAACCTCTCTAGATATTTCCCATTAAAATTATTTTTTATTATTACTGAATCTTTAAAAGTAAGATACCATTTTAACACTAATAGTTACATTTTTTATCAAATCTTATATAGAAAGGACTAAATTAGATACTATACATTAATCATCTGTTTCACACAATCATGTGCTTAGGAGAGCATTTTACTATCACAGAAGCAATAAGGTTCCTTGGCCAAGGTCATGTAAATAGCAAAAAATAAGACATACATCTAGGTCTATCTGACACTAAAACACAATTTTTAACCTTGTGTTCTATTATCAGAATCAGAGAGAGATTCGAAGATGCAACACTGCTGGATTTGAAGAAGAAAGAAAAACAATACACATTCAGAGTTGCTTGGTTGCTTGGCTGACTAGTTGGCCTAAGACTGTATCACAGACTGCTGGGACAGCTCACATTTTATTTGATAATGCAGAGCTAGACAAGATAAGAGATATCCCGATATACTAATTAAAGGGCATTATTGTGTCTAGCTTGGAAGAAACCTAAAAGATCAGTTAACCTAAATAACAATTACATGGAAACAATTTTCAATAGTTGAATAAACAAATACAGTCTTTTTTCCCTCTCAATGTTCTTTCTCTCATTTCACTATAAATTCAGAACATTTGTCCTTCTCTTATGGTCTTTTTACAACTTAAAAATGCAAAGAATATTTAATAATAACCTTGTTTCCTTAGTAATATTTCAATAAGTCACATTGAGTATCTGACATCAGTAGTTAAATGTCTTGACCTAATATTGGTTTGAGGTTTTCAGTAGTGAAGTAGTGAGGTTAGAACTACTTTGGAAGCATAATCAGTAATCAATGATCGCTCTGAGTACCTTTCATGAGCAATGTGCGAAGCAGAGACAGAAGTTATTACCTGTGGCAACGTGACGCCCCATTCCAAAAATGGAGTAAATGATGGCAGGAAACAGAGACCCGTATAAACCAAACACTGGGTGCACAGATGAGAGAATAGCAAAGGCCAATCCTGTGAAGGAGACCAGGGTAATTAGTACTATCTTATAACCCCAAGACACAGTTCACACAAAGTAGGTTGGAGATCAGTTTATTTAATGACAAAAGGACCCATAACAACTATTCTATTTGGTCAGTAACCACAATTTATTTATTCTACTTGGTCAATAAGGCAAGCATTGTTGTCCACAATAATAGAAAATTCTCTCATCTGTTCATATTTATATTTGAATTCTTGAAACCATTCTTTTGGTGCTACTACAGTTTTCCTTGATTGCAGAAATGTTTACAAGAACGCATTGGCTCAGTGTGTTCTGGTAAAAGTGATAACAACAAAGCAACATATCTGTACTCTCTCTCTCTCTCTCTCTCTCTCTCTCTCTCTCTCTCTCACACACAAACACACACACACACACACACACACACACGGAGAAGCATTTTCACATCTATTATTTTATTTGCAATAGCACCTATGAGAAAGCCAAGACAGTAAGATTACCACAGATAGATAAGAAGCCTGACATGAAAATAACTAAGGCTGTGGCAAATAGAATACACATTCAGAACTGTCTGTCTGGTTGGCTGACTGGCAGGTTGGTTTAAGACTGTGTATTCCAACAGCAAAGCCAATGAGTATGAATCCATGTACTTCCCATAACTGAACGCTAGCCAATATTCCTAGAGCGAAGGAAAAAAAATCTTTGTTTCTTCAAAAGGTAAGAAGTAACTCATAACTCTTCACAGCTTATATGTTACACACACAGAAAAAATTCCTAGGCATGCCTAAGTAGCTACAAATGGTTTAAATGTGGCCAAAATATTCATGAGTATGAGTTCATTGAATTTTTTTTATGGTTGGTCCTTGATATGAAATGGCTAGTTCAACTATGTTCCAATAAAGCCATCCAAGTCTATACCATTTAATGATAGGCATTTGATCAGGCATAACAGATTTTATAAATTACGAAGAGATTTAAAGAGAAGCGATGACATTAGAATCTAGATTATCAGACTGTGAGGCAAGTTCATTACTCACACTACAGATCTGGGCAACCTGGTTTCAATATCAATGTTTCTTACTGTTTCTTACTTTTTAAAGTCAAGTCTAATTTCTTTTTAAATAAACAAACTTTAATTATATATCAAATTTTTTTCAAGGACTACGAAGACATTTTAGCTGTAAGTAAAAGATATGAATAGTTTACAGTGGTCAGTGCCTTCTTTATTCTTAAAAACCTGTCTGGGCTGCTTGTTTATTGACAATGTATTCACAAAGCTTGATGAAAATAAATTAAAAGTTTCTATAGAAGAGCAGTGGCAGAGATTGCTCTAGCATTTCTCACAGGGATACAGCAGGAGAGGCTGCAACCTGGCTTTTGGGAAGGATGTGGGACACCCTGAAAACCTGGTGTTAAGTCAGCTTAGCCTTGGAAGGCTAAATATTCGTCACCTCCACCAACAAGAAGCTCTTGCATTTATAGTTAAGTAACTTAGTAAAAAGTTTGTGCACTGCAATTGTCATATGGAAAGTCCTTGTTAAGAATGATAAAAAAATATCAAAAAGATGGAATACTAAGTCTTTTTAAATAAGAAATATATGGCCCACATTTTAGAAAATCACCCAGATTGACCAGATCAACCTGGGAAGAAATGAAAACAGTATGTGACATATTTAACAAGGCACCTTGGATGAATCATACAGATATGAAATTCTAATAAACGTAGTAAATCCTGACAGGACAGAAATAGATCCATTTAGCTATATTTCTACTCATTTAAACAGGTGAATATAAACACAAAGCTAGAAGCACCAAACCCTCCTGTTTATCTGTTGCTTTATTACAATAATATTGTCTTTCTCAGATCTTTAGATTGCTAATCTTTTTAAAAATCAAAACTCATATATAGATAATGCAAGTCTGATAGAATTAAAAAAGAATGGCCCCTACAAGACTTTGAAAGATATTATTTTTTAAAAAAATGTGTTTTGTAGGTGGGAAGTAATGATTATTTTGGTAGAGGAATAGAGAAGACTATATAATCCCATGTCCATAACACCAGTAGTTGCAGGACTTGCAATCACTTTTGAGGACCCCTGAGTGTAAAGGGGAACATTTATCTCCAGAACCCCTTACCCTCCTACCCAGGCTGCAATGACAGTCACTTTCCTAAACATCGTGCCTGACCCCTGACTGAAAAGAATCTCAAAATCAGGTAGGTAACTCAGCCTCTGCCTCTGCTCCTGCTATAATCTCTTGATTGAGATCACTTGAAAAAGTCTTAGTTGCTACTGGTGAGGAAGAGAATGATTTATCATGGAAAAGATCGTGTTTTATATGCACAGGTTTATCACAGTAAAGATAGAGTTTCACATTCACAGTATAGAGCAGGATTTACAGGAAAGTAATTATTCAGAAAATCAAAGAAACTTAGAGCTGTAAAAGATAATGTCTAGAAATTGAGTAATAGATCTGACGCTGGGAATTAGTGCTAGAATTGCACAAAGCCATTCTGATGGAGACTTTATATTATGTTGGCTTCATGACCTCACCTTTTTCATTGTGAGGCCAGGAAACTGAGACTTAACAGCATTTGTTTTATTCTCCTCAGATATGAATGCAAGAAAAATAATATTTGATAGCTAGCAGCCTCTGGTGATAGATCTACTACCCAAAAACTAGAGTGACAGCACTCATTAGAACTGTTCTAGTAAAATTCATTTTCTCCAAAATATCAATCCTTCTCATAAAACACATTTGGGGTTTTTTATGGGGTGAACTGTGTCCCTCAAAATTAAAATGTTGAAGTTTCAACCCTTAGCATCTCACAGTGTGACTTTATTTAGAAATAAGGTGATTGCAGATGTAGTTAGTTAAGACGAGGTCCAGAAGAGGCTCCTAATCTAATATGACTTAGTGCCCTTCTAGAGAATGTCCTGTGATGAGAAAGACAAGCATGTAGGGAGAGTATCTTTACAAGATGTAGGCAGAATTCAGTGTTACACTTCTTCATGCCAAGGAACACCAAAGAGTGCCAGCTAAGTACCAAAAGCTAGCAAACAGGCAAAGAACAGATTCTCTTTCACAGCTCTCAGAAGAAATCAACTCTGCTAACACCTGGATTTTGGGCATTTAGCTTCCAGAACTGTGCAGCAATAAATGTCCTTTGTTTAAGCCTCCCAGTTTGTAGTACTCTGTTCTGGCAGTCCTAGCAAGCATACAAATGTCAGTTTGAGGAGGGAGACAGAAAACAAGAGAACATGTGATGCTGGAGGGTTAAACCTCGCATTCTGAACATCATCAAAGAACATCATCAAAACACTTGCCCTTAACAAATATTAAATGACAATATAAGCTTTTTCTTCTAATTTATAATTCCTAATGTATATAATATTGCTAAGATTTTGTATTTGGGGTCCTAAAATACAATATGCAAGCAATTTAGTTCCTAAAAAATCAATATCCAGAGATCAATATGCTAAATATAAAAGATGGCCTTTGAAGACTGCTTACTTAGAACTCAAACTCAGATTTAAGAAAAATATCCTATCCGGTATGTTCTGGTGGGGCACAGTTGGGAGCAAGTCACATACATTCCGAAGTCCCAAGTTTGCGTCCTGGGACCAGCAGAACACCAAGATGGAAAATTAAATAAAATAAAAAATATTGCTATTTCTTCTTCCTGCTTGCCTTCTCATTTTCATTTCCACCTGTACATTTCTTAAAAAAAAAAAAAAAAAAAAAAAAAATTCTATTCAATGTCTATTACCTGTAGTACCATCGCTAGAACTGTACTTGTGAGAAATTCATTGGCAATATTTTTAGAACTCAGTTTCTATAACTTTAAGAAAATGAAGTCTATTGAGTGTCTAAAAGCAAGCGGGAATATAGATGGGTGGGACACATTTGGAACTGTGGTCAATCTTTCAAAGCTGTATAGAAAAGAATTTCCAACAGGAGTAATTCAATCTAATTTCCTCACTGGTCTCCCCAGGTTTTGGCACACAGGAAAATATTTGCCAAACTATCAAAAAAAAGTCTGAATCATCTTTAAGCTTTGCTTCTAATGCAAAGTCCTAGACTCCCAATCCAGGTTCTCTAACTTCTGCTGCGGCTCCACCTTTGGCACCTTAGTGTAAATTAGGAAAAAGGTGCCCCCTGCTGGACAATCTAGCCCACCTGATTTGTGACCAGTGACAGAACTTGCCACTTAAAACAGCGTTGATAGCATTCCCATCTCTTGCAAAAACGGAAAATTTTCTGTAAGGTAAATTTTGAAATTATCATTCCTCACAGTCATGTTAAAAGACTGTATACAATTTGTTTTAAGCTTCCAAATAGAAAAAAAATATTTTTCAGTTCTAAATGTGGGGCCCATGACTGAATTACTGCATTTGACTATCATACAAGAGGAACTTTGGAACTTGAGATACTTATTTTTTGCAGTAATATTTATTATTTCTTTAGTTCACAATGCTAAATTCCATTTAAGATCTTGAACTTGCATCTCCATCTATATTTCACACCACACCCACCACTAGAGTTCGTGTCTTTTACAAGATATTTACTTTAAAACTCAAGCTTATCTTAAGTCATATCAGTCAATAAATTAAAGCATTATCCAAATAACACCTCCTTGGCAAAGATACTTCATATAAGTAAAAGTTAGCCAATGATAAATGTTTATTTCTTGTAAATGCATGGAGGTCGGAAGAGGAAATGGGAGAGAGATGTCTTGAATATTGAACATCAGAGGTATTTTGTAAGCGTTTCAAAACCTATTCTGAGCCTATATTGCTATAGATAGAAGCACTTAAAAGTTCTCCTTTCAAGGAATAAAAAGCAAGTACCAATAATGCCATGGAAGGAAAATAGTTTGGAATTTGGAGAAAATACTAACAATAAGACCACAAGAGAGAAAACGAAATATTAAATCCTGTGCTGCATTAATCACGACTTAAGGTTCTTATGAGCAGCCTTTTCAATGAAAATGAAAGGGCAGCTTGTATGAACAAAAGGAAATGGAAGACAAGTTAAATCTCAGGCACTCTTTTCAAGTTAACAGCTAAAAAACAGGAATTAAAAAAAATCAGGCTGGCACTACCCGGAACATCCAGGGCAAAGTCAGTGACTGGGCACAGACCATGTGAAACATATGAACCCAGGTTCCAGGCCCGGAGCCCGGAGTAACAACCAACAATAAATAAGAAAAGCAAATAAGTAAAAATTCTTCCTCTTCCTCTTCCTTCCTTTCCTAAAATATGCTTCTTCCTCCTCTCCCTTCTTTCCCCTTTTTCCTCAAAAAAAATTTAAGGAGCGCTATCTAGTGAAATATGAACACACAGTGTAATTCTCCTTCCCTCTCTCTCTCAACCCTCTTCTTTTCTACACTGACTTTCTCTTTTTTTATGCTAATTATATATTTTCTCTGATTCAAAAGGAGGTGGTAGAAATATCTGGAATCTCTACATTGAGACGGTGCGAGAAGAATCTTGAGCCATTCTCAATGTCTATCAGTGACACATTTCATTTCCTCTCCAAATGAAGAATCATTTATCCTAGAAGTAAAGGTAGGTTGGTCCACGTATAAATCTAATAATAAGAAATTGTTTTAGATATGTGGGTACGCACACACCACATACACACAGGCATGGACCCACACACAGTGTGGAATGTTTTGGGGCAGGTTACTGGCAGGCTGAACAAAGGGGATCTATATGTCACACAGATCTTCACTCCATACATGGATTCTACTTGCAAAAGGCTCCGGGTCCTTAGAAACACAAGTTGTTGAGTTACTACTGAATCCTACACATTGCTGAAAATATTCACATCTCAGTTCTAGATAGGGAATATAACCTTCAGAGCACAAACAAAATGTACAAGTGATCCAAGTCGATTAAAACTGCCCACTACATCTTCTGGCTAACTGCACTTTGTCTAAGTCACACTTCATTAATAAGGAAATAATAATGTAAAATTTCAAGTCTGTGTTTCTGTTGCTCCTCTGCTCCTGTGAGATTAAATCCCTGTCTATAGCATGGGATTAAAGTCATTCGCTCCTACAGTAAAACATTTGCTGCATTGTAGTCACCCAACTTCATTTCCCTTCTCTGGGTTTCAGTATGCCAGTTCCTCTAGGAAGTCACTCCTTCCACCTGAAGTACGTGAGCTAAAAATAAGAGTTGAGGCCTTTCCCAAACTCTAAGCATGGATACCTGGATCAGTCTGGCCAATTACATATCCGAATTCCCTTCACCAAAACATTTGATTTAGAGAAGGACACAGATGCCTGTATGTTCAATGAAATTCCTTTGAACTTTTCTTGGAATTGTTAAATGATTATATAATTACAGAAGAATCAATCTATACATAACACTATGCATTAAAATATTTTATGTAGAAATAAAACAAGAAAAAGACCTCAATGTCTGTCAAAATAGAGATGTCAGATGAACTTTGTTACAGTGGTATTATGGAATACTATGCAACTGTTAGAAAGACTGACGTAGAACGAAAACCATTAGTCTGACAATATGTCCATCACTTTTCTTTAGGTAAACATCCAAGAAGGAAGATACTGATTTTTCATATACCTCTGAGTTATTTGTCACCCTATATGACAAGTTCATAAAATCTATATTAAAACATTTTGACAGAGACTTTTTAAAGTAATTTTAATATTAAACTGAATGCTAGGGAAGCCATATGATTTTTTTAATGGAAGCAAGGTGAACAGGTTTGTTTTTTAAGTGATTACTACAGCAGTTACATGGAAAACACACAACACTAGTGGAAAAAAAAAAGTAGTTAGGAAGCTACTGCTGATCTCCTGGTAGTGACAATAGAGAAAGAGAAAATATGCTTCCAAAGGAAACATAGTTCCATTCTGCATAAATACACATGCACATTTTTTAAAAATCCAGTCCAGGGTCTATGGCTTTAGTATCAGGCACATTGTGCTAAAGCAAGTCACAGGGTCAAAGACGACAAACTGGATGTAAAGGGGAAATGATAGAAAACCATAAAAGACAGCTGAAGTCCTATAGTGTGTCACCAACAGAGACTAGTCAGGTTTGAACAAGGTAAGAAGGCTGAAATTCTAGTCAACACCAAATTTGAGGAGTGACGGAATAGTCAGATGGAAAAAGAAAGAATTAGGAGAAAAGATTATAAAGAAGCTATGTCAATTCTACAGAAATGATACTCATGACACAACAAAAATGTCCTTTGTGTTTGATAATAGTGGGATCACTGGTGATCTTAGGAAGAGCATTTCCAGGGGACTGGAGGCAGGAGGATTCAAGAGGGAGCAAGTTAAGAAACTGATTTGAACAGAAGCAGAAGAGGCAGGAAACATAAACTAACCTTTGAAAAATCTTGTTAGCAAAGAGAAAAGACAGGCTAGTGTCAAATAGGGACATAAGATCAAGAAAAGTTGAGATTGTTTATTCTGTTATCTGTTTTAAGACAGGATAAACTTGCATAGAGGCAGAGTCATGTTTTACAAACCCTAAATCCTATAGTTTCAAGAGTGTTCCTAGAAAAAGTTTTAAAACAGTATATTAATCGCAAAGGTGAACATTTATTTAGAATAAGAAATCACACCATATTATAAACTTTAAAAAACTGACATTTCCCATGGTCAAATATCCAGAAAATATATCTATGGACTGAATCTAATGCTTGCAAATATTGAACACTTATGAAAGAGCAGAAAATGGAGAGTTATACAGCTATGATTTAAGCTGCACTGAACAAACCTGTGCAATGCATGGTGAGCCACAAAAGCAAAGAAACAATAAAGCTTATAGACTTACAAATATATATTATTTTTATTAGTTAACTGCTGAAATATAGTACGTTTTCCTCCTTACAATTTTTGGCTGTATTCCTTGAACACTTATTCGTATCACAATGATTTTTGTAATGTTTTGTAGAGAGAGAATAGAAAGATAATTTTGGCTTCCCTCTTGCATATCAGACATTACTAACACCTCATTTCTCGCCTGTCTCTTCTCTCTCTGCAGGGGCTGTCTGACTTCATGCAGTGCAACCTGACAGTTCCTCTTTTTCTTATACCGTAGGGTTACCCTGTTGACACCTGTTCTGGGAATCTGTTAATGCCCAGACTCACACATGCCAACTCAGAGGAGAATCCAAGGGGTGAGCGTTTGACCAAAGAGAGAGTGAGCTTGTGAATAAATATTTCCCTGTTTCTCCTCTCTCCCCTACCTCCCCAGATGGTTTGGAGGTACAACTGGTACCTTCCTGGGGGCCTGGTTCCAAAGATAGAGCCATCTGACACTCTTCGAGGTAACAGGCCCCATAACAGGCATTCTCTTGTTACTACTCCCTCCTGTCACTCACTCTTCCCCTCTGTACATAGACTAACACATAAGTCCTTTGACTCAAGCTCTTATTTCTAGGGAATAAGATTAAGGGAATAAGATTAAGTTTATATTATTTATTTCAGTTTGATTTTCCCTGTTGATAAATATAATTTTATTTCAGCTTTATAACTAGTTAATACTATCACATGAAAGTCAAACTATCCAACTGAAAAAACTTCTATTATGATCATAGCTATAAGATTTCAGGACATTTCAAGTATTCATGTACAAAACCTTAAATATTATTTGAGAATTGCAGTTATTAATTAACCATCTTATTGATAATGTCTTATAGTATCATACCATGAGTTTTACTTTATCTTTGTCAACGTCAGTCTTTTGCAGCAGTTGCTTAGCCAAATCCCAGAGCTTTGCAGCCACTCAATGCCCCAGATATGAGAAATGTGACCCAAGGGAAGTTGACTTGGCAATAGATAGTGTTCTTAATCAATCTCCATTATAATCTCTTACTTAGAAGCTTCACAAGAATATATAACCATATAAAGACAATGAGAGGGAAGGGACATATGCAATTAGAGATAAAATATTGAAGAGGATATTAAACATATAAATACAAGTAAGATGTATTTTATACATGAATTACTAAGGGCAGCAGGAGAATGACTCACCTCCACCTGATATGGATGTTATGGAGAAAATGACCTTGAGTGAGAGCCAGCTTTTAAGAAAGGCAAACAGGTAAAGAAACTATCTTATGCACCTGTATGTCTGTATATATGTATGTATGTATGTATGGAAAGGTGTAAGCAGGAATGAAAATGAGTAGGTAAGCAGGCAGGAAGAGAAATGAGGAAGAAGTATTATTTTAATTTTATTTAGCTGCTCTGTTCACATTGGTTGTTCCCCCAAGACCTGGGAAGCAAACCCTGGTCCTGGGATGCACATGGACTGTGCTCCTTTGATGGTGACTGACCTAACAGCTACTCCACCAGAGTGCACCCTTATGAATATTTTTGTAAGAACAGAATTTGCTCCCTAGAGAAGAGAGATTTCTGGGGGTGCATTGGTAAAGGCCGGCCATGTAGAGAGGAGGACACACCGAGAAAGAAAAGGAAAGGAGAGGTGATTGATTTTGTGGGGTGAAAAAGGGTGACAAGAACCAGATTCATACACACAAATAAACATTACATAAGCCATTTAGAGTTTCTTCTCAGTGCGTTTACTTCGGACTCTCAAGCTCCCTAGTGAAGAAGGAAAGACGGCAGCAGTGGCCTCTGATTTTCAGGGTCTATTTCACATCATGAAGCGTTTTCTCCTTGTCATTTCTACCTTTTAATATTTTTAATAAAAGAGTTGTTACTTAACTATATTCAATATTGCAAATTTCAGAAAGGAGAGAAAGGAGTCCCTGAGCATCAGTGACAGAATTATATAAGGGAACATCAGTCTCTGCATGTGAGATGACAGTACTTTTCAGACTTTGATGCCTTGAATCATTTCAGAAATAGATGACAGACAGCCATCGGGCTCTGAAAGTGTTAATTTATGGCTTAAAGATAATCCAGCTACTTCCAGAGCGGATTCATTAGCTCACCAATTTCAAGTGGCTAAGTGTGCAATGGAAAACACTAAGACTCACGAAAATGAGGACATTCCAAGCAGAGGAAAGGCATGCCTCACTAATCCCTGAGTCGGAACAAAACTGGGCAGATCAGCGTGGACCACGCCACCAGGCTGGCAGGCCCCGTCACACGCTGCAGCCTTAGAGGAAGCAGCTTGACCACACAGGATTGAACCAAAGCAAGCATGCTTCATGGCGCACTGCCATCCTCCACCAACGCTCTCAAATAGTTCACACACAATGAAGGAGAGTGATCATGGACCCAAAGGATACACATGTCATGAAGATGTTCTTTATTACTCCATCACGGACATAAGTGCTGGCTCTGGTGCCCAGAGACCCAAACACGCTGATGCAATCAGCTTAAAATGCCAAATCGGTCATTTGGCATCTCTTCCCATTCCCTTTTTAATTTGTTTGTTTTCCTCTCTGTTTCTGTATTTTAGCTGGGTAGGCAGGAGGGAAGGGGTGTGAGAGAGGGACAGACTATCCGCACATTCATGCATAGACACCTGCAGATGCTAAATGACATCTCTCCAGTAAGTTGATATTGGCAAAAGCTAAATGTAAGATTTTAACACCCATCCTTGGATAATTTGGAAGGATACCCTTAATATTCTATAAGATGCCCAGAATTTCCTCTAACATTATTTGAAAATGTTCTTGTAAAGCTGGTTTTCTTCATTTTTTTACCTCCAAGTAGCAGAGCTAAAACCTAGAAGTAGAATAGCCGTCCCTACAAGTAAGCACCTATAGACACATTAGTTAACAATCCAGATAAAAATCCCCATCTTTGTGGACTTTAGAAGTTCATGGGAAATAGAAGATGACAACAAGAGCATTAAAATAACAGCATTTATTGAATACTTCTTTTGCACTTTATTTTCTCTCATTTAATCTCCAAAGCAACTCTATATACTAAGCATCATTATCACTACTATACATCCAGAAAGATGTCATCTTACCGCTAAAGAACTTGCTCATGTAATGTAGCTGGAATTCAAAACGGAGGCCTTCCTGGCAGTTATTCTACAAGTAACTAAAAGCTCTTATTATGTACCAAACTCACATTAAATTCCATGAAAGGTAACCAGATCTGCACTACGAGGTCCTTGCCTGAAACAAATATTATCCAAAGTTAAACAATCGTATATGCAGTTTATTAGCATGAGCAGGATAGTAAAAGTTCAGAGAAGACAGAGAAATTATGAGAGACCAAATCAGAGAAAATTGTACAGAAGGTAAGAACTTCAGTGGGGACTAAGAGATAGAATTTTTACACGTTGTTTCCACAAGCTGCCCACATTCCTGAGCAGCTGTGAAGCATTTTGTTCTGGCACATCTGATTCTGCCACTAAGAATATTTTCTAAGTCTCTCTTGTTGAATGTCACAGTTTTGGTTTCTAAGGATTATTCTCTTAGTCTTGGGAACCCTATATTTCATACATACATTTTAATCTGCCAACCAGACCTCTTAAAAGTTGTATCTATTGGCAGCCAGATATTCACAGGCCACATCTTCTCATTCCCCTTCGCTAGATAATCAGTTATGTAAATATCAGTGTTCCCCAAGTTTCCTTCCACTCTGGTCCCTCTTTTTATTCTACAAATTAAGTATGAATTATCCCATCCAACCCCATTACCAGAACAATTAGATGATAGGTGAATGGATGGATAGATAGATAGGCAGATAGATAAAATTATGTATCTCCTAAACTCCAGACCCAAATGGACATTAACTAGAGATCTCACATAACAAATTCAAAATGGAAAAATGGAAGTCCTTTGTCCCTCCCACAACTTGCCCCTCCATAACAACACAGCATGTCTTAAAAACAAAACAACAGTGTTCCTTGCTTATTTATGCCCTAAGAAAATGGCATCACCATCCATCCATTCACCAATTCAGAAAACTAGAAGTTACCAAAAATATTCTCCCCTTTAACCCTCACATCAGACAATACTGATGCTGATCAAGACTTTTCTAGTCCATTTTAAATCAACAGACTCTGTACCTCCTCTTTATTTCCTACTGCTACCACATTGCCTTTGTTTGGATCACAACACTTTCTGAATAGAAGTCTTCCTAATCTGTCCTATCTAACTAGTCTCCTGCCTCTGTCAATACCACAAACTTGGTCACTCCCTGCCATTCCTTAAGATTCTCTAAAGTTCCCCATCACCTTGAAAATAAGCCCAAACATGTTTTCCTCAAGCCTTTTATCTGGACTCTGCTAAACTCTCCAGTTTTAACTCTTACCAAATTAGATTGCTGTCAAGTATTTACACAAACCCATGCTATTTTCTTCTTATTCTTATTTGCGTACATTTTCTTGGTCTACAAAGCCCTGGACATTCTACCTGGGAAATTTTTATAGCCCTCAAAATCCACTTCAAGTTTGTCATTTCCTCCACCTTGAGTCTCAGCCTCATGCCCATTCCAGAAAGAGTGAATCATGTTATCAATGCTCTTATTGTACCTTCGTTTGGACTACTTACCAAAAGGAGTATAATTACCAGATCTGTGTCCAAGTCCCTAATTAGATCATTCTAATTAGAGATCTATTGTTAAGGAAGGTAATACAAATGACTTCCATTAATAAGTAAGCTATTACGTGTCAAGCAAAGTATTGAGATCTCTTCACAAGGTTCAGACAAAATTAGAAAGGGCCTTTGGAATGGAATAATACACTTACTTACCCAGAGCCATTAGGAGTATGAGGTGGGGACACAAAGGGTCAAAGGCAAATCGAGGTCCTAATTATCAAGTGGATGGAAGCATAAGAAAGGTCAAATGGTCAAAAAAGATGTAAACAGGTCAGGAAATGAAGTTAATAAGTAATTCACGAAAGAGACCAGTCCCAACCCAAATGTGCTGGTCAGTTTTTAGGAGATGCTGACCAAACAGGCAAAGTATTACTGGGGGCTCCAGGGCTTCTGGTGGTCCTGCTGTCTATCCCTCTGAAGATACTAACTGAATAAAGTTGAACAAGATTTGCCCTAAGGTTTATTTTAGTCTTTTTGAGGACCAGGTTTCCATAACCTTCCTCTTTATCACACCCCAGGTTTTCAAGCAGCAGTGGATATGAACTTTTCTCCCCACTTTAATTGTTGATCCTCCAATTACTTCTCTGAGTCAACCAGGTATGTCTTATCACTGCCTCCCAAGAGATCATCTGCACCCATGAAAATATGAGGCCTGCTCATACAAGAATAGAAAATTAGAAAATACTCTTAAATCTATCCTTACTGCTGGCCCTCTGGACTGTAACTCAGACTGTTTCGACCCCAAATCTTAAACCCAAGTTCCAATGTTGAGTATGTCCTATACTGCCTGAGCTTCTGACACCTTATTCCCCAGTTTTACTGTCATATCCTTCTGGTTGACACGCAAGTACAAAACTTTACACTCACCAGGCTGAATTTGTACATCTTAGCTAATTTCTCTGAACTTGACCTCAATCCTCTTTTCTCAGATGTCTGAGTTTTATCCACCACCCTCCAGATACATTGTCACAAACTCAACTAAAGGGATGAGTAGAAGTTCTCAGAATTTCTCTCTACCACTTCCCATTTCCTCCACCCAAGAGAAAGTTTATTAATTGGGGTGAAGAGAAGGTCAAAGTTGGAAACAACTGGGGAGGACACATTTCCTGGAGGGAGAAGGCCACATCCGTGTGTGTGTGTGTTTATCTCCTCTATTTCTTCATTGTGTCATGGCATGATGCAGGACAGGGTTTGCCTCAAGGGAAGTGCTCATGTGTCTCTCTCTTTCTCTTTCCACAAGTACACTCAAACTTTAGTTTTACAGGAAAGAAGAAAGCATTTATAGAATCTTAAGTCCAAATGGTTTTGCTCTATTACAGCTTTGCTAGAGCTATGCTTTACACACTAATTCAAATACTAAAATGGGACCCTCGTTGCCATTCCCTAAAGGTTACCTGTGTATATAGTTCCCTTAAGAATCTCTCCAGAGAACCAGTGGCTAGCAGGACTTGATTTCTTAAAATGCCATTTCATATTATACCATATATCTATAGCTAATCAAATTTTTGCAGCTGCTACTTTGTTTGCTACGTTGATCCAATATTATCATCAAATATTTATTTCATGGCATGTTACATAGTTGGAATTGTACTACACTTCAAGTTCCTAAACAAAAACATGGAATTCTTTGGCAGCTCCCTAGGTTCTACAACCTACTCCAGGCAGAAAGTGGCTGAAACCAATACTCTACAAACTTCCATTAAGAAAATGTTCCCACCCTTACATACCCAGACCAGGATGATATCTTCAAGGTTGAAATAACAAGATCATATTCTCACATAGTTTTGTACAAATTTCTGAGGAAGGAAAAAATAATAAGCCCTTGTGGGCTGGATTGTTGTCTTATACTTCTCTGTCTCTTTCCAAGAACAGAGCAAAAGACTGTGTATCCTTTTAAGTATTTTTTAAATAGAAATAAAGAACCCTAGAAAGACAGGTCAGTATTCTTTAAAACAAAATAATTAGGCAGTGGTAGGCACTTCCAAGAATTACACATAAGAAATGAAACCTAAACTGTGTGGGTAATGATGAAAGTTATTCCCCTCTGGTCACTGGTTTGTGGGGGTCTCAGCATTGTTATTAGCAAACCGCAGTATAATCAGCTGTCTGGCTCACAGTACCAACAGGCTCAGGGTTAAGCAATATAACAAGTAGAACTCCCAGGGTAAATTTACATATATTCAAGAACCAAAATCATATGAAAACAAAATATCTATAGATACAAGTACTTGTTAGGAAATATCAGTGTTTTCAGAGGTGGTAAGCCAGATTATATCAAGCTTTCGTTCTACAGCTTATTATACAGGTGAAATCTCACAAGACTGAAAATAAAATTACCAAGATCTAAAAACTTCATAATCAACAGCCCTAAGAGCTTAAATACTAAAAACAGCAAGTGCTTGAAATTTTCCCAGGGAAAAGGAGTATAGCACAAGAAAACCCATCTCAGTTGTGATTTTTCCATTGTCAACAAACATTCCCAAACCTATTATGCAGCAAACACTTTAATAGGAGCTGAAAGGATTTCCTAGGACTCAGGATATTCATTGCTCAAACCAGGATGGTTGGTCACTCAGGACTGTAAATAGTACTTATCTTAAAGAAAGGTATATCTCAGAAGAAAAATCAAGTATAAACAAAAACAAGGACAACAAAAAATACAATAGAGTTAAGTGGGTATGTGAAGGTATTACGGCAACAAAATAGAGTTATCAAGTATTTTCTCAAAGTCTGTTGTTCTCATCCCAGACTGTTCATTTTAGTCCATTGCCCTGAATTCCCCCGGAGATTCTGATTTAATTAGTCTAGGGTCTGGTATTTTTTAAAATGGCAAAAAAGATTCTAATAGGCAGCTAAAGTTGAAAACATCTGAGTTAAACCCAGCCTTGTAATATTCAAAGATATAATCAGCTGAAGAGAGGCGAGGCCAAAGGATTATTTCTTTAGGAGGAAGCAGTATGTACCAATGTGCCAACATAAAACAAGCATGAGCTTCTAGAACACTGAGAGCAGTTCAGTGTGGCAGGAACACAGGATGCAAAAGGTAATATAAGAAGAGATGTGGTTAGAAGGTGAGCAAGATCCAGCTATTGAAGGGCCTTGAAAACTAGTCAGAAGTGCACTCCAGTGTAATGAGAGGAAACTTCACTATTTATAGTCATAACTGTTTTCCTAGTACTGTTTGCTTTTAAATTTTTCTTTTTTCTCATTTTATGGATATATAACACTGCATTAGTTTAAGGTATATAGTATAATGACTTAACTTACGTCTATTGTGAAATTATTATCACACTGTTTAATATCCATTATCTCAAATAGAGAGAAAAAAGAAAAAGAAAAAAATGTTTTTTTCTTTAGGGTAAGAACTCTTAGGATCGTCTCTCAACAACTTTCAAATACACCATATAACAATGTTAAGTATAGTCATTATGTTGTACATTACATTCCTAGTACTTTTTTTATCTTATAAATGGAAATTGCATCTTTCAATCACCTTCCACTAGTTCCTCCTTGCCTACCCTCCTGCCCTATGATCTGATAACCACAAATTTTATCTCCTTTTCTATAAGTCTGTCTTTTGTTTGGAAGAGGGAAGGTTGTCTTTGTTTTGTTTCTAAGATTCCGCATATGAATAAGATCGTTATATTAAATATCTTTGTCTTCAGTAATACCGTGATGGGTTTGGACAACAGTGTTCTTGAGTTAAATTTAAGAACATCCTGCTCTATATCCAAAAAGACTGAACTACAGTGAAGCAGCACGGTTGTAAATAGGATAGGAATGTTGGGGAACATGGCAAATTGGAAAGTCCATGCCCACAGAAAGGGTGCAGGCACCATCAACTTTCACCTCTTATTGCCACTTGGGGATATGAGCCTTATGTTATTTGATGATTGGATCTAACTTTAGGAGAAAAAAAAAGCTTCCAATTTTAAAATAAAGTTTAATATCCAAATATTCATTCCCTATATTAATTACACAAGCCAATTATATATATATATATATATATATATATGTATGGATACATATATATATGGTTTCAGTTCCAGGGAACTATTTGGAGTGCTAAAGAGTCATGAGAAAAGGGGTGAAAAGACAGTAAGGGAGAGTGAGAGAGGCCAGGGAGGGGCCAAGATGAAGTGAGAATACTACAGAGAATAAAGCAGCCGATGAAAAGCCCTTGGCAATGGTATAACTGAGGGGATTTGAAGAACAAAGAGTTCTACTATCACATTTTTCTGTTGTTGTAATTTGAAATAGATAATAGATGGACAAAATTACAAATGAAAAGATATTCTAACTGGCAGAAAATGAATAATGGTGGCCCTTAAGAAAGGAGCTTGGACTCAGGATCAAACTTATCCCCACTTTAAATATTCCCTCTACTTTATACAAACTGTATAAAAATTTTTTTTAAACATTTTATTTTACATTTCATTTCATGTTACCTTGCAATACAATTAAACTAATCAGTTTTCCTTCATCTGTTTCATAGATAATATCAAATTTCTATGATTGTCATAAGGTTAATTGATATAATTCACAATGAATATTTAGCATGATTTATGGTATCTTTTAATCATTCAGCAAATGTCACATTATCTACTATAATCAAAGAAGTTTCCGCAAGGACAATGGGCATCCACTATATGTGAGAAACATTAAGAAAGAATTTATGGATCTTAATTAATTAAGTAGGGCTGTTAAGGGGGAAAGGCAAAATATTCACTCCCAGATTTCTGGCAGAGATAACTGGGTAGACATTGGTGATGGTATAATGAGAAGAGGACAAGGGCTGATTTTGTAAGGGGAAATATGTTCAGTTTTAACTTTGTCCCTGGGAGTCATTAAGATGCTGTCCAGTAATTTACCAATGGAAAGAAGCAACTGAAGTCAAGGCAATGGATTAACTCATGAATCCAAATACATGTAGAAAAGAAGATGATTAAGAATAAAGGCTGGAGATACAGGCTGTTATGTGTTTTATTTAGAAAAATGATGTTAAGATAAGATGGAGCTATGCTGTTGAAGTGCATGGTGTGGATAGAAGAGCCTTGTCTGCTGGCGCACATCTCCAAGGTCAGAAAAGTCAGGAGCGCCTAAGGCAGGCCTTCTTCTCTTGGGTCAGAATGGAAGAGAATAGCTGTCTCCAATGATGCTCCAGGCTGGGGTGGTGGGGGTGAGAGATGGCATCTACTCTGACAGAAGAGAGCAGAGTGAAATGAAAAAGAACAAACTGAGTGATGATGAGTAAGTCTGGCCACAGATTCATGATAGTTTCTTTTCCATTTTATTGCCCCATCACCTCTAGTAAAATCTCATCGAAGTACTTTATATCATGTCAACTCTGCCACATAGTAAAAGCTATTGCACTGTGATACTGAGGCCAAGATTCCAGCATGTCTCTCCCCAATCTGGCCTTAAACTAATACAGCAGGGAGCAATCGGAGTTCTCAAAGGAAAGATCAGAAGCTCATGGTAAAGGCACTTCTTCCCAAAAGCAGAGCCCCCTTTTGCTCTTAATCAGTCTCTGGGTTTTATTTTATTAAGAAAGGTGAAATGTTATCATGGAAAGAGGCAGACTGAGGTTAATGTGAAGGGAGGCTCAGGTGTTCTTTTGCCAAAATTCAGCCCCAATCTCATTCAATTTGTCTGTTAAAGTAGAAACAAAAGAGGGAACAAAAGATAATAGAAGTGAGGACCAGAGCTTGGCAGTTAGTTTTAGGTTTGAATCCCTCTTAATGGTACTAGACTTAAGTAAGTCTCCTAACAGCCTGATCTTAAAATTCCTCTTCTCATAAAAAATATAAAATACAAGAAAATCTACCTTATCAGGTTTTACAGAATTAGAAATAATTCATATAACACATTTAAATTGTAATAACACTCAAATGTGTAGTTAAGGAGACTAAATGTAACCCAAATTCAACTTAATTAAGCAAAGAAAATGTTTGCAGATGCAAGTGAAAAGTCTGGGGTGTACTAGCTGTCATCGGGTCCCCTTTCTGTTATGTCCTTTGCTGAGTTGACTTCATTTATAGGCTGTACATACCCTGGGACTCTATACAGAAGTGTTATCTTTACTGTCAGTAGACCCAGCACAAAAAAAGATGTCTCCTCCTGAAAGGTCCCAAAGATATCCTAAAATCCAGACAGTTAAAACCACTCAGGTTATTTGCATTACTATCATTTTTTAACATTTTAAAATGACTAATTGTTAGGTAACAAGTCCATCTCCTGTGCCTGAGAAGCAGATCTCACCCTTGAATTAGTCACTGACCAGATATATGAAATCATGGTAACCACAAAGACCCGATAAGTGAACCAATAATTGTGTCTGAATCTAGCTCTCAATACTGTTGCAAATCACAATCTAGGATAACCCAAAAAAGAAGAAACACAAAGCCTCTATGTCTGAGAAGAACTTCCAAGAAATTCGATTTAATTGCTCTAGAGGGGACCCAAGTACCAGTATTCTTTTAAGTCCCATGGGGGTTGTCATGGGTCCTAAGTTTGAAAATCATAGTTGAAGTGGACCAAGTTCACTTGTCAGCCTGGTCTCTACCACCTGAGCCAAAATTAGAGCCTCACCTAAAGCATGTCAACTAAAAACACAAAGAGGAGTTGTTCCCCTTCAAACAATCCAAGGTAGTGTTACTAAAGGAAGCAGGCATGAATCCTAGAGGGAAAAATCACAAGTTTTCTACAACACAGGCCACAGATTGTATCTTCAAACTCACTGCCAATCTCTTTTGTTGCGAACCTGGCCAAGTTCTCAATACCCTGAAAAGGAAGGTCATGGTCCTTTCATATGAACAGTTTTACAGATTATAGAGAACATCATTCTGCATGCAGAAATAGATAAATCACTCTTTAATGTAAAATTAATCATTATTTTATATTTAAGAAAAAGAAAAAAGGGAATCAAAAGTTCTGAATGAAGCCTAGAGCTGTGAGAAGATGGATTAAGGATGAGAAGATATGAAGGCAAAAGCCAGCAACATGTTACTAGATTCAGGGTTTCTATTTCTAGAACTCAGGGCAAATACACTTTAAACTTATTTAACAATTTTTAGTTGCTCTTACTCCTGGAGAAATAGAAGTTACTATTAGACAGATATACTGATTAAAGGGTCAGGTTAGAGATATGTAGCTAATGCTAGGATTCTGTATCCTCCAGGCTGAGACTATGCAGGGTAAAATTCCCAGCCAAGCCTTTAATCTTTGCAATGCAGTATGCTTCAGGAATTTCCACTTATTGTTCCACATGTCACTAAGCTGCCCTCAGGAGTGCAATGAAGCTCAACTTCCATACATATGTTTTGGTGCCAGTAATGCCACACATTCTGCATAATTATAAGGAACATCCATCTTTTGCCTACAACCCCAAACACTGTGGTTTGAACATCAGGCAACCCTATGGCAGCATACAATTTTCATGGTTTGGAAACAAATATTCTAGGTGATCCCTTGGAATGCAAGGCAAAACAATCTCATATTCCTCCTCACTGGATTAGCTTCTTATATGACAAGTCATGCATTTTAGGTCTCCACCCTGTTTCAATGCTTGAGTTTTCAGGTTGGAAACAAAGAAACTATTTCCCCAAGGTGGTCTTGCTGGCTAGAATATGAACTAAATACTCTAGAGGCCAGAGTCTTATACTACGTGGTCAACCATGTTGGCGACATGTTTAAATCAATGATATTCTCAACTACATTAGCTCAACTTCAAATTATATTCTATAGTGAGACTTCACAAGATGTTGGTTAAATCACACCATTGTAGATGTCAACAATAATGGCTCTTAACTGATTTTAGTAAAGAGAGTTCATAATTTTTTAAATATTTAAAAAACATAAATGTTTTCTAAGAAATATTTGAGCACCATGAAAGAAAGATATTTGTGGTATATATATATATATATATATATATATATATATTCATTTACTCTGGGATCACATGATAATACAAAGAAGCCCAAAGATGCCAGTAAAAGTTGCTAGGAATAATAAATGAATACAGTAAAGATGCAGGCTAAAAACAAAACATACAAAAATCTGTTGAATTTCTGTGTATAAAAAACAAGGTAGTAGAAGAATTCAGGAAAACAACCCCATTTACAATTAATCAAAAATAATGAAATACCATGAAATTAATTTAACCAAAGAGGTGAAAAACTTGCGAACTAAAAGACATTATTAAAAGAAATTAGAAGCAACAAGAAATGGAAAGACATTCTATGATCATGGATTGGAAGAATTAACATTGTTAAAATGGCCTTATACATAAAACAATATACAGATTTAACACGACTTACATCAAAATCCTACTGACATTCTTCACAGAAATAGGACAACAACAAAAAATATCATGAATTTATTTGGAACTACAAAAGACCACAAAGAGCAAAAACAATCCTGAGGGGAAAAAAAGAATAAAATAATGGAAATATCAAGCTCCCTGACTTCAAACTACGAATTACAAATAATAGTAATAAAATCCGCATGGAATTGGAATAAAATCAAACACAGAGATTAATGGAACAAAAGTGAGAATCCAGAAATAAACTCACACATATATGGACAACTAATCTACAACAGAGGAACCAAGAACATTCAATGGGACAAGGACATTCTCTTCACTAGTGTTGGAAAAACTGGACAGCCACAGGCAAAAGAATTAAACTAGATTACTCTCTAACATAACACACAAAAAGTTAATTCTAAATAGATTAAATACTTGGATATTTAAGACCTGAAAACATAAAATACATAGAAGAAAACATAGACAATATATTCCTTGTCATTGGGCCAATGTCAAGGGAAACAAAAGCCAAAATAAGCAAATCAAACCATATCAAACTAAAAAGCTCTTCAACCAAAAAAAAAAAAAAGAACCTATCATTCTACTGAATGGGAGAAGATATTTACGCATCATCATACATTCAGCATGAAGTCACTATATGAAGAATTCATAAACTCAACAACAACAACAAAAAAAAACCAATCCAGTTAAAAATGGACAGGACATCTGAATAGACATTTCTCCAAAGAAGAGATATAGGTGGTCAACAGGCACACGAAAATATGTCCCACCTCTCTTGCTATTAGGGAAATGCATATCAAAACAATGAGTTACAATCGTATATCTGTGAGAATGGCTATTATCCAAAAGTCTGGAAGAACAAGTGTTGGTGAGGATGTGGAGAAAAGGGAGACCTTAAGCTGTAAACAACCTAAGTGACTATCGACAGATGAATGGATAAAGATATAGTATATATGCGCAACATAATACATTTCAGTTATTTTAAAAAGATGAAATACTGCCATTTACATCAACATGGATGTACCTAGGAGAATAATGCTTAGTGAGATAAGTCAGAAGAAACGTGATATCATATGATTTCACTTATAGATGGGATATAGAGAAATAAAACAAGCGAATGAGCCAAACTTAGCAAAAATAAACTTTTAGTCTGTAGAATCAAATGGAAGTGGTTACCAGAAGGAAATGGCAAGGAGGTGGGCAAATCATGTAGAAGGGGTCAATTATATGGTGATGGACACAACTGAACTGGTGGTGGTGCACTGAATGTATTATATACGGATGTTGATTTTTGATGACACATACCTTAAGCCTATATAATGCTATGATTCAGTGTTCCTTCAATAAAATTAATTTCTTAAAAAAAAAAACCAAAAACTTCTATGCACTAGGCAATACACAAATTGGTAAGGATATAAAGATGAAGACATTCTCTTTGTTTCCAGAGCATGCAGACTAATTTGGAAAGAGTTGTACCAAAATATTATAATACAATCTGCTAAGGCCTATCAAAGAGATATGTGAAAAGGACAAAGGGAGTCGGGGAGAAGAAAACTACATCTTCTCAAGAGACTGGGAGGAATTCTTAGAGAATAACTCTCTCTGAGTAGATCTTTGTGTCAAGGGGCCCAGATTACTAATGATCTAATATGTTATTTTGAAGAATGAAGTTGTTTATATTTTTATCTAGAAGAAACAGAAGAAGCATTTGGAATGGGGAAGTGCTTTGTTCCGATTATTGCCAACATTCTGGCTACGTCATGAACGACGGCCTGCAGGAGGAGACAGAGCAGAGGGGGAAGAACCATACATTGATTTCAATAGTTCGGTGAATTAGAACAGCAGAGGGGGCACAGAGTAAGATCATTTAGCTGTGCATATATTTGAGGAATAGAAACAACAGAACCTGGAGGCTGATTGTATGCTAGGAGCAGGGTGGCAAAAGAGGGAAGAGCTCAGAAAGTCTCCTGTGACTCGCTATGAGAAGTAATCAAGCATAAAGGTAAAAGCATAGTCTCTGGAACCAGACTGCTTGAGTTCAAATCCAAACTCTTCTAATTCTTCCACTCATTTGCTGTGTGACTTTAAGCAAATCACTTAAATAATGTCTTTGAGTTTCGGTTTTGCATATGTCAAGGGCTCCTACAACGTTTCATTTATGTCTGAAAATTACTCTTGCTATTATTATTCATTATTATAATTATGGTTAGGATGGTGGTACCACACAGTTTGTTTTGCAAGACTAAATGCTGCATTTGAAGTCCTTTTAGAAGATTTTAGTTTGCGTAATTGAGTATGTGGAGCTCACATCAAGGAGAGAGTCTGGCTAACATAGTGACAGTGACAGTGGGTAGAACCTCTTATACAGATAAAATACCCTAAGGCATTAGAGCAGAAGGCCAGGTTTTGACTCTCCAGGACATTGATATTTAATTGATGGGTAGAGTAAGAGATGAAAACTGCAGAAGCTCATAAGAAGAGGCCAGAGAGGTAGCAGGAGGAAATCAAAGAGTGGTGTCTAAAAAGGTAAAAAAAAAAAAAAAAAAAAGAGGGGTTTTAGAAAGAGTATATTCAACACAGAAAATGCTATAAGGAGTCAAATGTGACTATAACTGACAAGCATCTATATTTAACAATTGGGGTGCATCTTGTCCCATGTCCCTGAATAAGTGCAGTCTACCTACATCCCAAAGATGGAAGTTTGCATCCTGGGTCCACGTAAAAATCCAAGATGAACAACTAAAACTAAATAAATAAAAATGCTTCTTCCTCCTTCCTCTTCCTGCCTGCCTACCTGCCTGCTCACCTTCATTTCTACCTGTACCTTTCCTTTTAAAAAATATTTAAACAATTGGGAAAACTTTGATAACTACATATGACTCCTTGGTATTCGGCATATAGGAAACACTCAGAAGCCATTTTCCATCATCTTTCTTAATTTAAAATGTGTTTCTAAACAGAGAAAAAATGAAAACTAACTACAAGATTAAACTATATAACTTTTCATGTTTGCAGCCCAAAAATAAAGGTTGAGTTTGATGATGCTGTATATTCCAAATATGCCAAGTAACTGAAAAACTGCTGCAAGTCAGTGTGTAAAAGCAGGTATTTGTTAATATTGTTTATTTTAAGATGCAGCAGCAAAAGTTACCTCTTTTCTAATTTTCCAAAAGCAACAGAACTGATAACAATCGCCAATATTGTATTACACAAATAGAAGATAATAATATCTAAGTGTTTTCCTTACTCTATATTCTATTATTTTCCTTGTTATTTTCCTTGCGCTTCACCTTTGAACTGGAAGTATGCAGGGATGAAACTTAAGTGCAAAAGTCATTTGTAGGAAGGCTATTGTATCTTTCCAAAGAAATGTCTTCTATTACTAATAACATTGATGTTATGAAAAACTCTAATTATTTTGGCAGTGTAGAGTAGAAAGTATAAGATAGAAAGAGTGTTGGCTTTGGAATCAAGTCCTGACCCTACCACTTATCAGGTATGAGGCCTAAGGAAAATTATTTACTTGTCTAAGCCTCTATTTTCCCATATGGAATATGGAGAAAAGACTGCTGTCTCTTGGGAGTTTTTAGAAAGAAAGATAATGTATATAAGGGGTTTAGAGTTCCATACAGCAAAATGGTAGCCAATGATATTTCATTCCTCCACAGTGGGTAAGCATGAGAATGTGTGTGAGAATTGTTTTAACAGAATAGGTGCTTTCAGAAGGATTGGTCTTTTCATACACTAACAAAAACCTGTAAGCTCTTTCTAGCAGCACAATCTTGTCCGAATACTGGTAACCTTGCATGAGAACCAGCAGCCATATTCATAACTTTCTAAGACATGAGGCTGAGTAAGCTTTGCACTTGCCATTAATCAGGAGATGGATATGTGTTTCTGTATAACCAGTGAAACACATGACTCATAAAGCAAAATCCCTTATAATGTATACACAAATAAAATTCATATTACTACCAAAGACTTACACATAAATTACATCACTAATGCTGTATCACAGGAATATCTATCACATATCCAAATTTCCTTATTAACCTGGCATCTTACAAAGACAAAAATTTATTCTAGAAGTTATATTACCTTTTAATTTTACTTTAAATCAAAAGTAACAAAATATATTGAAATTACCTGGTGCAAAAGCCCTTGTAAGTTCATCACTAAATTTCAAAGTATATCACCATGTTTCCTTTTGAATTTAAAATTAAAGAAAAACAAAGTTGAAAATGTCCTAGTATTTACTTTGCATTTTGATGAAAGATTACCAGACTTTTGCTATTGGCAAAAGGTCATTAAAAATATAATGCATGACTCTTCAGGGAAATGAAATCCCATAAAGTATGATAGTATTATGGACCTTAAAGTCAAGTCACCAGCGCAGATGTTCCTAATCAAACTAAAAGCACAAATACACAAACCAGTTTGTTCCAGCTACAGAATAATTCAATTTAAAAAGTGCTTATAATTTAACAGTATGAATAATAAGTCAAGTCAGGGAGGTAGTGAAACTCTAAGAAAATATAAACCTACAGAGTCTATGCCAAGGAAAGTGTTTCAAATTCTCAAGGCTGAGAAGTCAGTTACTTTCCTTGCTACAGGTAGAAAATTATTACCTGAATTTGTTTTTAAAAAAATGTGTAGTAAACAGATACACACATACGCACACATGCGTGATACACACACATGCAAATGCACTCACACATGTGTGCACACTAGTTAAGTAACAGCTTTCACCAAGAATCTGCTTTGGGAAAGTTAAAATCAGACTTCTCATCAGTTTAAATTTCTTATTGAGAAATATAGATACAGCACATAATGTAATACAGAATTAAATCAGCATGCACAATACAACTTAAGCTCCAAGGACATACAGGATTCTCTTTGCAAATAATGATCTTGGCAAAGAGCCTCCTTTATGTACAGAAAGCTCTGTTTCTTGCTTAGAGCAACTCTCAAGGCTACCACAGGTAAGTGTGCTGCTAATTAGGGCTACAAACAATGTGCTCACTCAAGAAGACACTTTATAACTGGATTCAGCAAAAGTAGGAAACTGTATCAGCAAAGTCAAACTATAAAAACTCCCACAATTTCATTTATGTAGTATACAAATACGTATGTCATTCAAAAATTGGTTCAAAGCTTAAAGCTATCAAAAACTGTAAAAACTGAAACAGAAAACTTTTGTATACAGATATTCAATGTGCTTAACTTTCCCCAAAGTTACATGAGCTAAACTCTTTATCCTAGGTCACAATACTCTTCCCAGAAAGCAAAGTGACATCTATTCTTCATAAAACAGGAAAATCAAATGCAATACATTACCTTGCGTTACCTGTTGAACTGCCAACATTACCCCAGACACTGTGTCTGGAAGCACGTTTTCTTTCAGGTTGTAATGTGGTGCCCATTCCAGAATAGGTAGCCGCCTTCTCCACCACTGCTTAACGTCTTCACAGTGAGGAGTAGGCAGCTTGCTCCAGGGCACACTGTTCTTTTTCCTTTTTGCCCCTGTCATTTTCCAGATTCCCTGCTGTAGAAGTAAACTTCTTTAGACAAGAAAAAAATCCTTGCAGAATACCTCCTTTCAATGCCAGGCTCCAATTCGTCTGTGGTTTATAATGTCAACGCTATCCAGAAAATAAATCAATGAGAGAGAGAGAGAGAGAGAGAGAGAGAGAGAGAGAGAGAGAGAGAGAGAGAGAGAGAGAGAGAGAGAGAGAGAGA